>ML776694.1:779548-797117 GCA_009831015.1 Picea engelmannii
CTATAAAAGAACTTAATGATATAAAGGATTTGTCTTTTGATCAACTTCTAGGAATGTTGACTGCATATGAAATGAGGATAGTTACATATAAACCCACCTCTAGAGAAGCATCATTTAAAGTAGATAAGAATGAAGATTCTGAGCCTGATGAAATTGAAGCAAAATTCGTGAGAAGACTAAAGATAGGATCAGGAAAGTACCAAGGTAAGCTGCCCTTCAAATGTTTCAATTGTGGTAAGATAGGTCATTTTGCAAATAAATGTCCACACAAGAAACATGATCATAGCTCTGAAGGTGAAAAGAAGTTCAAACCTAAGAGATTTGGAAAAAAGAAAATTTTATGTGTAAACGATGTTAACTCTTCAGAAGACACAAATAGTGACTCCTCACGTGAAGATAAGGACAATAAATTCATGCTTATGGCCCAAGATGATTATGATAATAAAATCACAGGAAGTGAGGCTAATGAAGAAGTAGTTGTGGTTGATATGGAAGGATAACTGATCAGTGCACTGGAAGAGATTGACAGACTCATAATTAAGAACATAAAGCAAAAACAATATCTGATACAGTTCGAGAAAGATAGTAAACAACCTGATGAAGACTTTGCCCTGCTAAAAGTGGAATTAGAAGAGGCAAAGAAAATCGAGGACATTCTGAAACAACAATTATCAGAAAAGAAGACAAGATGTAAAGCTCTATAAGAAGAAGTAGTGAAAACTAGGAAAGAGTTGGAGAAGTTTCAAGACTTGTATCATCAGAAACTGTCAAGTATCAAAGCCTCAGAAGGATTAGCCACCATTCCGAATCAACAAAGGAATCCAAAGTTGAAAATAGGCCTGGGTTATGAAGAGGGATGAAGTAGTGGTCATCCAAGCAATAAAGACTTCATCAAGTTTGTCAAATCTGCAACCAATGACGACAACAAACTTGTAGAAACAAAGGAAGATAAACAACCGCCCAAGAGGAGTAAAGAAAAAGGTACCAGAACTGAATCTGTAGAACAAGGAAATAATACACTCCCTACTCAAGGAAACCATCAGCATGGAAGAAATCAATTTGCTCAAAGAAGACAACCATTTTCCAGGTACGAAGATTTTTTCTATGGATATTGTTTCTATTGTTCTAACTTTGGTCACAAAGCTGTAAATTGTTCCTTAAGACTTAGACATGAGCAATTAAGATTTCCAAGAAATAAATATCTGCCACAACAAAGAATGATACAGCCAAGTAACAAATCATCACAGATTGCAAATTGCCAAATTAAGTCTAGAGACATGCAACTGAGGAGGTCAAGAAAAATAAACAATCAATGAGTAGAAAACGCTTCAACAATAACTTTGACCTATTGAACAATGAGATTGAATGAAATAACCATCACAACTTTGGCCACAAAGATGCAAACTGCCATCTGAAGAATTACAAAGAAGATCCAAGGATAAATTTCTCAGATAGAAAGGCCATCACATCGAAAAGGAAAGATAGTGAAAAAGGTGGTCTAGCACTTTCAACTCAAAAACAAAAGGCCTTTGAGAATATAGACAGTGGATGTTCCAAGCACATGACTGGAGACAAGGATAAGATTCTGTCAATAAGTAAAAGAAAAACATGAAATGCGATCCTTGAAAATGATGAACCAGGTAAAATCAAGGATAAAGGGATGGTGAGTTTGAGTAATGTCAAAGGAGATGCCCAATACGTTCTGCTTGTGGATGGTATGAAACATAATTTGCTTAGTACAAGTCAAAAGTGTGACAGAGGCAGTGAAGAGGTGTTCACGTCCAAAGAGTGTAAGGTAAATGTAAACTCAGGACAAGTTGTGAATAAAGGCATAAGGACAATTAATGATGTTGATATTGAATCCTCCCCTGCAAGTAAATAAGAAGACACAGATACAATAAAAGAATGTTTAGTTAGCATCTATCCCATGGAAGAAGTAGAAGAAGAATCATGTCATAAGATGGAAGCTGAAGTTTTGAAGGTTGAGAAGTCAAACATCGAAAGCAAGTTCTTAAACAACTCCATGACCCTGGATAAGCTCTTGGATAGTCAGAGATCACCAAATGACAAATCTGGTATTGGATACAACAAGGAAGAAATCAATACTCTTAAGAAACCTGATACAAGTCCTTCATCTGTGAAAAAGAAAAGCAGGTATGAGAGTGGTTGTAGCGGTTTTTTCTTGTGATTGAATATGGTCATAAAATCCTTGGATTGTATGCATCATGGAATAAAAATGAAATTGCAGTAATAGAGATCGATGAGAATCAATGGGGAGATCCAAGGGTTATTTAAAAAATACAAGCTACAATTACGTAGTGTTTTAGTAGGACAACAACATCTTCAGCAACAACATTTTGTTTTGCGAAATGATATACATGACATCCTGTAGAGATAACAAGAGGAAAGACCTTGTCAAGGAAAGCTAACCTTTTAGGAAGAAAGGGGGAAAATAGTCAGAAGCAGAGAGAACAGTGACAGGGGGAGTCATCCAGTTATGACAAGAAAAGGTTGATGAAGGAGTCCCAGTAAGAGAGGTGAGCAATATTGAGTATTCTATAGAGGATACAATGGAAGCTGAAGATGAACAGATCCAAGAATTAGAAGGAGAAGACTCTGGTTTAGATACAAATATTCTGCATGCCTCAAATAAGAGAGTCCATCTTGTCAGGGGGAGTTTGTGTTGGTTTAATATGTGATACCTCATAAAAATACTGCAACAGCTTAGGGGGAGCGTGTTTTCTTTGACATTGATATCAAAGGGGGAGAAAAGAGTCCGGGTGCCTTTGTTGCCATCAATGCCAAAGGGGGAGATTGTTGGCATGTTTTACATGCAGCGTATTCTTGTCATTGATGACAAGTACAATAACGACGATGGCTTAAGTACAGGAAGAATGTGCCAGGCGGGCACCAGAAGTATTTTGGGAAGACGCAACAGAGCAAGCTCGATAAGATCAGAAGAGATAGTGAAAAGTATGTGTCTTTGTCATTGATGGCAAAGATCATGACCAACAACGCAGGGATAATGGCATGGCAATGGAAAGTTCAACAAGTGATCATTGGATCCCAGTCAGAAGTGTAAACTCTAGGAGTCAAGGAAGCAACTCACGGCAGAAAATCGCAAAATGCGAAACCACAACTTAATCTCCATTTCAGAGTTTCAGATACCGGGAGTTGGAGGTGTCAAGGAAACTCATGACAAGAATGATGAAATTGCGAAATGTGAAACCACGACGTTTTGGAGTTTCGAATACTGGGAGTTGGAGGATTCAAGGAAGCAACCCATGGCAGGAACTCGTGATATGCAAAATCATGAAAAATATCTAGACCGTCGAATCATCAAGATTGTGGACCGTTGATCTGAATCCATTTCGGAGTTTCGGATACCGGGAGTTGGAGGAGTCAAGAGTCGAGATTCTTCATCACAGGAGTCCCGAAGTTGCGAAATGTGAAACGCCGAAATCCCAAAACAGACACATCAACAAGGACTCCATTTTGGAGTTTCAGAGACTGGGAAATCAAAGATAAAAGGAACTTTAATCTTTGAAGTAGTGAGCCCTGAAATCCCAAAACAGGCACATCAAAAAAGACTCCATTTCAGATTTTCGTAGATCGGGAAATCAAAGATCAAAGGAATGGGGTTCCCTAACCTATTGAACTCATGATATGCGAAATCAAGAAATAATCCTAGTCGTTGGATCAAGGACAAATCTAGGCCGTCAAACCCAGGAGGTGAATGTGGAAGACCATGTCAGCAAGGACAGGTGGTAGCATACGTCAGAAAGGACACGTGGCACAATCATATAAGGACAAGCATCAAGTTGATTTGGCATTTCAGGAACCTGAAAATCACAATTCTAAGTGACACATGGCAGACACACAGATCACGACACATCATCGAGTGACGTCATTCCAGGAATTTAGTTTTGGGAGTTTTAGCATCAAATCTCCCCCAAAGTCCCGAAAGCTGAAGTTCTGGGGTGGAGGAATCCCATCCGATCACCACGGATCGTGGATCGTTGATATGAAGAGAGAAGCACTCAAATGATTAACGAGTGGTCATAGGCTGTGGTCACATTGTCGAGAGTTGGAGGAAGGTGCTAACAACTAAACTCCATTTCGGAGATCGCGACTTGGAGAGTCGAGATGCCTCAGAACAGGAATTTGCGACATGCGAAATCGCGAAATGCCGAAATGCGAAAACACCTTTTAGTGTAGGCTGTGGTCACTGTCAGTGGTCATGTGAGAGGGAGGAGCTAGCACCAAGTTAATCTCCTTTTCGGTGATCTTAACATGAAGATTCAAGACTCTTCACCACAGGAATGCTGAAATGCCGAAATATCGAAATGGCGAAATCAATGCGAGACCCTGTGCTTGTAATCCAATGGTGTTGGATACTTGGAAATCTAATCGAAGGGATAATGTTGCTCTTCATAGTTAATCGATCAGTTATGATTCAATTAGCAGAACTGAATCATAACTCTTGGACGGTTGGTGATTCAGTTGCTGATGGGTTTTCTTGGAGGTTCACAGTGTAACTGCTAGAAAGGATTGATGGTTTCTGCCAAAGAACTCGAAGAGACTTCAGGGTGATCGCCAGAGAAGATGAAGAGTCTCGAGGCATCTTCTAGTGGCATGAAGACTGTTCATAGAGGCTATTGACATATGTAAGACCGTTGGAGCCTGGAACTACAACATAGGGAATGAGCTCGACTGTGACAGAGAACATGAAGAGTCTCAACTGCTGGAGAGGCTAAGGAATCTCGACATAACACCCAGTGATGATGGACACATGGGTTTACATGCCAGAGAAGCTGAAGAGTTGTAATGATGATCAGACAGAGCACTTGACACATGGGGAGCATGTAGAATATGCACAGAGAGAATAAGAATGCAGAACAAAGAAGAGATAAGAGCTGTTGTTGAGAGCGATTTAGGTGTGTAGAAGGAGGCAGAGTGCAGCAGCTGAAATGCACATAAGAGGAATGATGCATAGAAAGGATATGGCGCACAGAGCATGAAAGGTAGAAGAACATAAAGCGTAAGGAAGGGGTGCAAGAAGACACTGATGCAGGTATAACAAAGCAGTGTAGCAGAACAGTGATGAGACCGATAAGCCATTGATAAATATTGTATCACCGTGATAAATTTATATATAGCAAACTTGATATTTCAGGGTGGTAGGGAGGTGCTAGGGAGGACTGTTGTCCTCAGAGGTTCAAATGGGTGCTTTAACATAGGGAGTTGTAGCTTCCATCTGGTTGCAACCAGAGAAACCAGGGTGGCAGGGTGGTGCAAGGGAGAACATTGGTTCTCTGATATACAGGTTGGTGCTTGTGTAATTGGAAGTTGGTGCTTCCATCCAATTGGTGCTGGAACTCTTAGGAAGTTGGTGCTTCCATCCAGTTGGTGCTGTAACTCTTAGGAAGTTGGTGCTTCCATCTAGTTGGTGCTGGAACTCTTAGGGAGTTGGTGCTTCCTTCTAGTGGGTGCTAGAGAAACTAGGGAGTTTGTGCTTCCTTCTAATGGGTACTAGAGAAACCAGGGAGTTGGTGCTTCCTTCTAGTGGGTGCTAGATAAACCAGGGAGTTAGTGCTTCCTTCTAGTGGGTGCTAGAGAATCCAGAGAGTTGGTGCTCTCAGCAAGTAGCAGCTTGCAAAACAGAGGTTGTAGCCTCATTATGAGTTGGTACTCATAAGTATGATAATGTACAGAATGTAAAGATTACTTATCATATAAAGAAGAAGAGGTTTTTACCCTTTATGGGTTTCCTTAGGAAATATCTATCTCTGTGTATCTCATATGTGTGAATGATGCTGAATGTTCTATTGCTTACTTCCTTGCATTATTGTGATTGTCATTGAGTGCTCTGTAAAGAGTTTAAAATAAGCATAATTGTTTGAGCACGGTGACAACTGATTCACCCCCCCCTCTACGTTTTCCAACATACCGTGCGTGCATTAATTGCAGGGATTTGCACGTAGATCGAGGTAGAGGTCCAGAGGAGGCATGCAGGTGACTGTGTCTGATGGAGACGATTTGAAAATCGATTTTGGGTAATTTGACGATGTGAATCCAATGGCGAGGTCTATTTCGGCAACATAGACTCTGATTAACAGGATAAATTCCGAGGAAGACAATTTAAGCATGATTTTCATTATGTTGTTTTGCCATTAAATGTTGTAGCATAGTATGCTTGATACAGGTTTGAAGGAGCATGAAGAGGCTGCAACAAGATATCAAGATCAACTTATTCCTTCTAATTCTTCTTTTCTTCTCTTCTTACACATAAAACCAATCAGCTATATATGACAGATAATTTATGGCACTTGGATGATAAGTGGCCAACAAAGCAGTCATGAATCTCGTAGTTTCGGGATCTTTGTATGGGATGCATATATGCTTGGATCTGGGCAGCAGATCTAAGGCATTCTATGGCTCCATGATGACGGGGGTCATTTATTATTCTTCCTCTTTTTCTGTATTGAGTACGTGGGAATGATGTCCATGTCAGCATCATGGATGCCTCATGAGCATGAGAACTTGTGAAGCTTGTAAACATTCTTGATCACATTTCGATCTCTTGTTGTCGTCACCGAAAAGGGACTTTGGCCTTAAAATTTGTAAAGGAGAGACATGATTGCAACGAGGAGAATACACTGGTCAAGATTTGGAGCATGACCCAGAGATGTATCCCACATTGGGTGAACTTCGTTATCAAGGGAAATGTCATATCTATTATGTGTATTATGTTCTTATGTTGCTTTTCCATGAATTTCCGCACCTAGAATATTAAATGCAAAAATGACATATAACACATAAGGAAGCTAAAAGAGGTTTTTATTCACTTTGGATTCAAGCCTATAAAGACTTCAACTATACCTTTAATTGCAATCCGCTTGAGTAAAATGATCTATAACTGACTCTTTGAAGGAGTGATAGGATCAAACAATTATTGGAAACTAATCACCCATCGGGTTCAGATCACCTCTGGTTATCTTCATGAATTGGATGCGCTAACCTCCTAATAACTTCTTTCAATTTCTAACTGTACTCCCAGGAAGATTCTCCTTCCCTTTGTGGAATCTCCCACAACTTATAGAGAGATTTTTGCTCTGACTGAGGTAGTTTGAATTCAACGATGAACTTCAGACGAACTTGGGCAAGGGTGAAATCTTGTCCTTGAACCCCTGATTCAATAGCCTTCATGTACCACTTGAGGGCACAACCCCTCAAGATAGTTTGGAATTCTACTAACTTGTTTGCATCGAGAGTCCCTCTAGATCTCCAGATGGCTTCACATAGAAACCAATGTTGCTCTACATCCTCGTCCCCTTCACCCCATAATTCTGGGTATCGAGCGATCGAGCCTCTCATATTTCCAACCATTCTTGATCTTACTGTTTCTATTAAAATGAAACCTAACAACCCTGGTTGCGATATGCCAGGGGATCCCAATATCCTCCCAGTTTTTACACTTACAGAATGTGACTGATTAACTGGATGCGATGGAATAGAAATAACATAAGTATGTAGTATAGATCTTACCACAGGTATAGAGGGCACCTGGGGAACGAGTGATTCAGAGCTGGTTCCACTGGCTTCTGGGTGGGTTTATTTGATTTGGGGGGTCTCGTTTTCTTCCTCTGTAGCAGCCTTTTCGGCTTGATTCCCAATATTTCCTAATATCGGGGCTGAATCTTCTCGGTCCTCCAGAAGATCAAGACCTGCTTCATCTTCCCTTGCTTCTACACACTCCTCTTCTTTTCCACCCACTTGGGGAATCCTTTCTTTTTGTGCTTCTCTCTGATGTAATATTAGACTGGACAATCTTTCTTGTCTTTTTACCTTCCTCAACTCTTCCTTATTTCTTTCATTTGTTCCTCTTGATCCGATTTATTTCCACAACACCTTGAACTAATTTGCTTCTTTATTTACCTTTCCACGCCACCACTTATCAACTATGGAAGCTCTCTTCAAGGCTAGCTCATTTCTTGTGTTCTTTTCTTGATCTTCCCCCATATGTCAAAGAACCCTTTCCCCTTCTTAGGTCATGATACTACCCAAAGTCACCCTACCCCAAGCGCAGGTGTCTAGGTTGCCTCGGTCGAGGGAATAGTCAACATCCCCTTCTCTATGAAGAATGATTTGATCCACATGGGAATTTCTCTCAATAATATCCCACGTGCACCTTTCTTGAAAATATCTTTCGCACGTGAAAAATATTAGTGATTATTAGCTGCGAATTCAATGATATACCCTTCCAGAGTCGTGTTAACCCATAAATCATCTGCTTGCATAATCTGGTGATCCAATCGATGAAGTGCTGCGATATTTCGTGTGTCCCAAGTACAAGCCTTCTTGACGCATTCTTTGAATTCTAGAGCTTCATGTAGCCAATCTACCTAATGGAACATCTCTTTTGGAAAATTTACCCAAAATATCTCATATTGGCCATTCGATCTTTCTGAATAAAAGACATAATATATTATAGCATTCACGCTTCTACCTCGTAACTACGCTTCCTTCCATATAAAGGCATCACAATTTCATTCCCACCATTGCTGAATATTAGATCTATAGATCCGCAGAAGGATTCTCTTTACAGGTTCCCTTTTAAAGCATAGGGTCCCGACAATGAAACCATTTCACAAAGTGATCAGACTAGGGTCCTCTTCAAGTTACCAACTAAAGGTACCGATGGAGTCTAGTGCGTTGGAATTTCCATCTTCCTAAGAGGGAAGAAGTCTCACCCGAAGAACAACCGAGATGAGTAGGAGAGGGAAGGGTAAGGAGAACACTCAGACATATTCTCGAAGTATCAAGATTCATATTATTCTTGCGCAAGATAATTTAAACCTGTTGTAGTCTTGAACATTCCTAACTGAGAATGGGGAAACATAGTTGCACATATATTCAAATAGAAGCTATAATCATGTAAGCAAACTAGACATAAAAGATAACACAACATAACATTCAATAGAATGAGGAGGCTAAGTACACAATATATTTTATTTTAATTGGGTCTCCAATTGTATTATCATATAACAAGTCTCTTCTCAAAATACATTATCAACTTGAGTCACATATACAAATGGTCATGCCAAAGATAATCACCAAGTGATTCTCCAACATTGTGAGACAAGGTTATCTCAACCCCTTGCTCTTTCCAAATCTACAGTAATACATGACTCTATTACATTATCAGTTTGGTTCCTAACCCATATCTCAAGATTCAGCTTCGCTAATAACAACAATAAGTCAAACTAGACTCAGACTTGAACTCGACCTTTCCCAACCTGCCTAACCTTAACTATGACCTAAAAAAAACCAACAACCAACCCTTTTATAATCATATTTATCCCATATATCTAACCTGATCCAGGCTTGCTAGTTGAGAACTCGAGAGTTCTCTCTTCCTCTTAATTCGGCTGCAACCTCTTTCTTCAAAACCGGTGTTGCGTCGTCCTTCCAACTGTTTTTAGTTCTAACTATTTCCTATTGCACATTCCCTTTTCTCCGCTTTATGTTCCTTCCTTTGGTCGGATGTCTGGCTCCAAAACAACTTGCACAACTTATGTTCACCAAAACAAAGCTCTGAACTAATTTGCACAACTTCTATTCATCAAAATGAAGGGCCCAACAATATGTAAGCTTGCCACATGTCCACTGCAATATGTTGATGTTTGGTAAGATTGGACATGTATTTCTACACAGGTCTAAGTGTCTAGACGTGTGGAAGTCATACAAATCCTTCTGCATTGAGACTTTACTTTAATTAAATAAATTAATAAAGTAAAGTGATTGTATTATTGAGTTGAGTTTTATTTGAATAAATGCTTTAATTAGCATTAGTGAATTAAATAATAGCCATTGATCTCAAGTGAGGTGAGAAGTAATCTCAACTGTCAATCACTTTGGAGATTAGGGTTAGGTCATAACTCAATCTTATAAAATCAAGGTTAGGGTGAAGGAGAAGACCCTTTACACTTCATACATTGATCAGAGCATAAAATAACTTTTTCTCAAAGAGTTGGATCACGAATGACTGTGATTCAAGGAGATCTTGGATATGTGGAGAAGAAGTTCCATCTAGAGATCAGGTCAGGGAGAAGATAGAACAAGGGAAATCACAAGTGGGTTTTAGCTGGAGCTGCAACAGCAAGGTCACATCGTACGGAGTTCATACCCAGGCCTCAGTGGAGGCATGCACATATACACGGGTTTTCTTAAGGAAAGTCATGTACATCTCGAAAAGCGTGAAAGTACAAGGTCGTACAATTGCACATGATATTTCTATGGTTTGAAGGTACTTTCTAGAGTTTTCTGTATTTCTCTATGGGCCATTATCCTAGGTACGAGGGCCCTGGTGAGCTTTGAAGTTATTTGAATGATAAGATTAGTTGATGGGAATAATATATTTGTGTATTGTGGTTGAGATTTTTGGTTTCCAGTATTGCTTCCACTATCTTTATTTGAGTTGAATATTCCAACAATGCATTTTTTTTTGTGAGCTAATAATCTAAGATGAAATAAGGAAATCACTAGATAACAATATACCTAGGTTCTAGAGTAATGGATTTCAATACAACCGAGTTGTCTTGAGAGGGAGATATCTGAAGTGAGTATCCCTGTTGCTGCAAAGATCTTACATATTGCCTCTATGGACAATTGACCCAACAATCATCAAGGTGGTTTGACTATGCTATATTAGGCTTGGATTATTCTATTTAAAAAAGAAATCCAGAGATAACTCACAACCCGCAATGAGGAGGGACATAATTATTCAAGCCATGGCACAAGCAACAATGAAACCCACAAACACATTGGATTGTTGATATGACCAGTAATTTTGCACCTGAACTGAGATAGAGCCAAATTGTACTTATGTGACTTGTCACACATGATATTGCTATGGTTTGTAGGTACTGTCTAGAGTTTTTTGTATTTCTCTATGGGCCATTATCCTAGGTACGGGGGCCCTGGTGAGCTTAGTTGATGGGAATAATATCTTTGTGTATTGTGGTTGATATTTTTGGTTTCCATTATTGCTTCCGCTATATTTATTTGAGTTGAATATTCCAACAATGTATTTTTTTTGTGAGCTACTAATCTAAGATGCAACAAGGAAATCACTATATAACAAGATAACTAGGTGCTAGAGTAATGGATTTAAATACACCAAAGTTGTCTTGAGAGGGATATGTATGGACTGAGTATCCCTATTGCTGCAAAGATCTTACATATTGCCTCTATGTACAATTGAACCAACAATCATCAAGGTGGTTTGACTATGCTATATTAGGCTTGGATTATTCTATTTAAAAAAGAAATCTAGAGATAACTCACAACCTCCAATGAGGAGGGACATAATTATTCAGGCCATGACATGAGCAACAATGAAACCCACAAACACATTAGATCGTTGATATGACCAATAATTTTGCACCTGAACTGAGATAGAGCCAAATTGTACCCATGTGACTTGTAGCTAAGGATTTTGTGGTTTGAGGTAGTTCATGGCTTGAGGATCCAACTTCATGTTTCGAGGAGCTGACTTGTAGCCAAGGATTAAATTACTATAGACAAATCATGGGCTCATAGACCTAACGAGAATAATAGAGATCTGAGTTGAATGGAATAATAGATATTAGGGACAATATAATATGGTCATAGGCTAGGAGACATGGGGACGGGACTCAAAAAAATGTAGGCTGATGGGATTTGGAGTAGATAGTGCCAATAAAGGTAGAATTATAGGACTAAGAGAAGATGGGAAAAAGTGAGTACTCAAATCCAACAAGACTGAGAGCCAACCTACGTGATTTAAAGAAAAGATAGAGCTTCATTCCAAATGAAGATAGAGCCCTGGAATACTAAACTTGTTATATTTGTTAAACCCCTCCAAGATTGGATTTCATCTATCAAACGAATACACCATTGCATCCTAGTAACATTGATCCTATATATTAGGACTGAAGTCCCCACCTAACTTGTCCACATGAGCGAGGAAAGAGACTACCTTTCAATTGTTAGACTTTACCTATCACCCAACCTCAATCTCCATAACACATATTGTTCAAGACTGCACCAACACCCTCCCCTCGACTCACAAGGCCAGAGGGTTGTCGAGGATGCATAAATTACATGCAAAAAATGCTAACTTAGTGAATAAGTTGAAACAACAATCCACTAGGAGTACGCATAGATGAAGTACCAATTTTGCTTGAACCTATAGATGGGATACCAACTGCACCTAAACCACTAAAAAAAACACCCACTACTCCAAAACCAATTACCATTGAAGGACCATGACTCCCAACACGTTTCCCCGAAGCCACCAAGGTATTACCACTTGCCATATCGTGAGAAATCATTGGTGTAGTAGAGCCTCCTATACCTATCTCCCTCGACCTAGGGTGATGAAGAAAGTAGTCCCGAATAACATGGTCTTGTGCCTAACATGCTTCATATACATTTGGTAAGTTAGGGTACCTTACCTTTTGCTAGCAAACCCCATCAATGGTGCACATGTAAATGACAAGGGGAACTTTATACTTAAAATCCACCTCCACACACAACCTCAAATTGAATGGATTACTTCAGTGATTAGGACTAAGAACTTGACCAAACTGACAGACAAACAAATCAATGAAAGGGAACATATTAGCAAGCAGGGATAGAAGATCCAACCAAAGTAGATAGTGCGTGCATGACTGCTCGATAGTGTGCTTGAACCACAATGTTCCAAGCCCCAGTAAAAATTCAAGGAATTGATAGTAGGTTTGATGGAAACATGATTATGGAAAGAGGTAAGATGTGTTTGTAATTAATGATCATGGTTCGTCGAAACCTCCTTTACACATACAATTAAAAAAAATCGTGTTGAAATTCCTCAATATTGGATAAGTTCTCAACTTATCACCATGTTTCTCCTTTTGCAATCCTGCTCAGCTACATAACATGTATGACTATAGGAACTATGCGTTATGTTTTGGACAACCAAAAACTTCACAAATTTCTTGCATAAACCTTAGTTGCAACTTACTTAATTTTATTGGCTTTGTAAAATGAACTACCATCAACCACATATCAAATATTTTTCTTTCAAAATGCCTAATGGTTTCAAATGAAGGGAAAAAATCATGTGACAATGTATTTTATGATGGAAATATGAACCTATGCAACTAGATAATTGGATCCCCAAAAACATTTCTCATGGAAAGGTGTATTTTTTTCCCTTATAAATCTATGGAAGTTGGTCCAAGCGGAAATTGATTTTTTGTTTGCAATATGAGTTCCTTTTAGTCTACAAACAATAAATAAAAAATATTTAGCATGTGTTGGTAGACTTGACAACTCCATTTGTCAATCAAAATGTTATCTCCTCCCTCTATGATCCAATGAATGACATAGAGTTCCCATCACTAACACATTCAAACAGATTTAGCTTAGTCGATGTCAACTCAAATCTTTATCGACAATTTTATGCTAGATGATGTCTCTTTGAAAATCCCCTCGTTCTCTCCCTTTAACGTTAATTAATTTTTCTATGAGTGTTGTTGACATGGAAAGGATAAGCATGAAAACGAGGCTTACCTAGCCCTCCATTAGTGTGTCGTATAGGTGTTATTTTCTCAACTCAATTTCACAATGGATAATAGCATAGGAATGTATCCTTTCCAAGTAACTGTTTGAAGATGTACAATATTACCACCACAAATTTTCTATTTGGATGACCACATACTGTAAGTTTTCAATAGAGAAACTCACACCACTAGATGCAAAGTATAACACATGATATATTATTTAAAGGCATCATGATTCCATAATTCTTATTGCTATTTTTTAAAATTGTAAATGGATATTTTTGAACATCATAGAGACGGTCAAATTGACATCCATCATAAGCATCCCGCATCTATCATAAGCATCCCATCCGTTGGACTAATACAAAAATTATGCAAGGGAAAGGAGAGTGAATGTTTATAAAGTCACAATAGGGTGTCAAGAAGAGTTCAAGATTTATACATTTTTAGGGTGTTGGTAGGATTCCTTTGTTCAACATTTCCCACACAAAAAGTATGTTTTTGTCCATTGCAATTGGTAAATTTTATGCATTTTTCAACAAGTCTTACTTTGTGTGCTCAATGCCCTCCCTCAATGTTTTACATTTTATATAGTTTTGTCTCGTTTATTATGGTTTTAGTTATTTCATGCATTTTCTAACATGTTTCAAGTTGTTTTAGGGTTCACCCCTTTTGGAAATGAGAAAATTCTCATATTGGTTGTGATGCAATGTGACTTAGATTTGACATATATAATCATTTCAATTGCAATGTAGATAATTTGATGGGGTTTTGAATTTGGATCTAGTACAAGAGTTGTCCACCTGAGATGGGGAGGGAGGCAATAGGAAATGGTGACATACTCTTGTTGTAGACACAAGACCCATCACCTAGGTTATCACTATCACAAAGACAAATCAAGGGGCTTTGCTGAACAAGCATGAAACTCCATAATCCATCATTTCACTTGTCCTAGGATATGGACAACTCCACAATTCATACCAAAATGTTATACAAAAAAGTTAAAGACTCAGAATTCAAAGAGAATCAACAGAAGTGAAAGGGATTTTCCCATCAAACTGGGAAAACTTCAACCTCTTATCAAGCCCAAGAGTGAGTAGTAGTTGCCCACTTTGTTGAAACCCGACATAATAATTACTTTGATTGAGCAACAACTTTTGCTCACTTCTAACAACAAGATCATCGTTGCTCCTTAATATATCATACTTGGATCTAGCAAAACCCTTACTAACCCTAAAACCCATTTTCAAGTTTTGAATTTGAATGAAAATCACACACGATGTGACCTTAACGCATTGACATCATTAATTCCTAAAATAAAATAGTCCAATTCATTACTTCTTAATTTTCTCAAACCATTTACTATGGCAATGCCACATTTGTCTTGACATCTTCTTTGTCAAACCAAGCTTGTTTTTTTTTCAAATCCCTTTTCACTTTGCAACTTCAAATTTCTTCTTTATGCATCTATTTGGGAATGTGATTTGCTACATATGAGTAGTTGTTGATCATGAATGGTACCAAACAAAAGGCTTTCCATTGATACTGAATATTTGGAAGATCATTTTAATACATTATTCATGAAACCTATTCACTGGATTCTTTATTAGTTATCCATAAACCATCCAACACACTTATCTTATCTTCAAACAACATATGGTCTTGATTCACTTCGGTGTTCCTTTTCCCCACTTCAAGGGTATGCTAGTTTAAATTGAAAAATGTATCCACTATGATTTTGGTCAGGAAACAAATTTAATGTTATATTATAAAATTTACTTAGATATTTATGTCAAAAGAATTAAAAAGATTCACCAAAAATTGTTTTCAAATCCTTTATAAACGATTAATTTAAATTTTTTATTATATCTTATGATTTAGTGGTTGTTTTGATATTATGGAGGAGGGTTTTTTTAATTATCTAATTCTAAATGAAATGCTATTCAAGATAAGGATTTTTTTATATGAAAAACATTTAAAATATTGATATGTTGAATACATCGAAATTCCATATTACTAATTCATGTTGATTATGATTAGAATTGAGTTGACGAATCATTTAAAATTGAATTAAGGATTTAAAGTGAATTGGTTATATAGTTTTAGTTATTTTTTTTCTCTTTATATTTATATTTATTATTTAAATTTATTTTAATATTGATATATAAAAAAAGGGGTCAAATACATTTATGTAAATCTTTTTATTATTTTAAAAAAATTGCAATAAAATTTAATTATATAAAATTTAAAATCATTTTATATATAAGACATAAAAACTTTGAAATTTGGATTAATCAATATAATTATTTTTATGTAAATTTTTATTTTTATATAAATATTATTTATATTTATATAAATTTAAAATATCTAAAATTATATATATATATATATATATATAATGAAAACAAAGTTACCTTCTTAGAGATTAATCCACTACGGAGACGGTTTCCGTATTTCTTAATAAATTGTATATGAAGTAGCCTTCGCTGCCCATGTATGACTATGTTAATGAGATAAATTATCTTTTCTTTAAACTATATATTTTTTAAAAGTGTATTTTTCGGATCCTATCGAATGTAAAGCCAAACTCGTAAGTGATAACCGTGTTTTAAAATTTAATGTGTAATATGCATTGAAGGAGATGGATGGGGGCACATGTTACTCAATGTAAAAATATGGATTTATGAATCATTTTAAATTACATTATTTTCAAAACCATGACAGAAAGGTCAAAAGTCGTTCTAGGGTACTTTAAAGCCGTTCAACCCGCCCCGCCGCTTGTTAAATGATGCATGGGCGGTAAGGGTGGGGAGGCCGGAGTAAGGAGGGAGGGGGCGATTACAGGAATTATACCCATTGTCTTAAAAATAAATAAATGTGTTTTTAATTTGTTTTTATTTACATTTTTTTTAAATTTTTAATTGTTTTTTAAATGTGTTTTTTCATGTTTTTTTTCAAATTTGTTTGTTTTTGTTTTTTTAATTTTGATTTTTTAAATCTATGTATTTTGTGTTTAAATTTGGTTTTTTTAAGTCTTTAAGGTGCAGGACAGTTATTGATGGAGTGTGCTGTTAAGGTATTTTGTGTTGTTAAAGTTATCGGTTTGAAATTTGTGAGGACACAAAATCCAGCCATGTTAAGGGTTGGTGTGGTTCAGGTCAGGTGCAATCCCCGGGTGACTTTGACGACTTAGATGCCCCTGAGTCACGGTTTCTCAGCCATAGGCTAGTCCCGCAGGTCACAGACAAATTAGCAAGAAAAAAAAAATTACATTTTGTAGAATACATGTAGCCATATATTTCGTGATTTAGCAAGAAAGTCTTGTAACAAAAAAACAAAGCATGTAGCGTGTAGACAAATTCAGTTAAGTACTAAAATCAAACAAAAAACATGTGTACAAATTTAGCTGAAACTGCTCGAAATGAGTTCAGAAAACAAAGTTGTGACTAGTTTTCCCTTCGTCCAAAGAATCGGTCCATTTATAAATTGTGTTTTTATATATATATTTTTATTTTTTTAAACTTTTGCTCTGTTTTTAGTTTTTTTGAAAAAAAACTTTGTTTTAAAAAGTTGTGTTTTGCAATTTTTGTTAACAAAAATGTGCATTTCTTTTTTTGTTAATTTGTTTTTTTTTTCTCTTAAAAAAAACAAATTGTTTTTTTTTTCTTTTCAATTTATTTAATATTTAACATAAATTATTAAAAAAATAATAATTAATAAATAATTTTTCAGGTTGGATTTAAGAGCTGATTTTAAGTATGTTATTTACGAGGGTACCAATTGTCAATGCCACGACTTCAATTAAGTCATTATTTTGACTTGAATTTTTTTTTTTGGGTGCTACTAGTAATATCACTTTTTGATTTGAGGGTCAATTTCAAGTTTCAATATCGGTTGACAAGGTTGCAATTTCAAACAAGTCACAATTTTAACCACCCTAAAAAAAGGATGCTAACGA
This sequence comes from Picea engelmannii, assembly GCA_009831015.1. NCBI lineage: Eukaryota > Viridiplantae > Streptophyta > Pinopsida > Pinales > Pinaceae > Picea > Picea engelmannii. Next base: position 797,096 of record ML776694.1, read on the forward strand.
TGGTACCACCTTTTGAAACAAG
>ML776694.1:797217-835107 GCA_009831015.1 Picea engelmannii
TGGAAATGATTATCTCTTCGAAGACAATGGAGATGATTATGTACAATTGGTTTTGCACATTTCTCTATGGTCCTCCACTTCTATTCAAGAATGGATAGCGGATTCTAGAGCTACTAGACTAAACAAAGCACCAACATTTCATCTCTTATTATAGTGATCGACATAAAGGTGAGCAAGGAACTATTGGTGATGACTGAACTCTCCCAATGTTTGGCTGTGTACTATTCAAATTGATAATACACAATACAAAGATGTTCTCCATGTTCCTAGAGTGGAACCAAATCTTATCTCTATTTACTGCATTACTCACTCGACTAAAAAGGTGGAATTTAGTTAGATAGATGGATTGTTAAAGACATTAACAAAAACTTCAAAGTTGTTGCCTCTAGATATTGTAATGAATTTGAACATATGTACAAGTTGGGGAAGTCTTCTCCACCTCCATCTTCAAGTAAATTCATTGCATTGGTGGCCAATGCAGATGATGATAGTAAGCTATGGTAACTTTGTCTTGGTCACACCAACTATGGATTCTTGAGGCACAAGTTGTCGTCACGTTGTTGAAATCCTTCTATAGAGAATCCCTCCCAGTGGTATTTGCAAGGGATGTGTGGTTGGTAAGCATAACCAACAATCATTTCCAAAGGATAGCTAAAGACGAGCCTCTAAACCCTTTGAGTTAATGCATAGTGATATTTGTGGTTCCATGACCATCTCTCCTAGGGGAATCAAGTACTTCCTCACATTTACTAAGGATTTTCCTCAATTTTTATGGGTTTACTCCATTAAATCCAAGGATGGGGTGTTTGTCAAATTCTAGGAGTTCAAAAACCTAGTTGAAGCTCAATGTAAGTAGAAAGTTAAGTGTATCCAATAGATGGGGGAGGAGAATATATTGGTAATGTATTTTGTTAGTTTATTCGCTCTCATGGCATCTCTTGGTAGAATATTATTCCTTATACTCGTCGACATAATGGTGTAGCTAAGTAGAAGATAGGGCTATCATGGAAATGGCCCATTGTATGCTTCACTCTCATAAAATGAAGTTTTCCTTCTGTTAGTGTCTAATTTTGTTCTTGATTTAGTGAGAATCCCTAATCCTAAGCCATCCCTGCTTATACCTCATTGCTTGTTTTCATTAGATTTTAATCTTTGGTTTGAGTTTGTTATGCTTTGCATTTTAACATTTTTGAATAATTTTCTTAAGTTTGAAGGTTCAAGACATAGTTTAACGAGAGTTGTCACATCATATGCTTATTTGAATTTTGAAAATTTAAATTATTGCCAAGTCATCAATAGCGCTACGGGAATAACGCTATTCCTGCAATGCTAAAGTAATCATGCTGTGACATGCGCCAACCATCCAAATATTGTCATGATCATATGAATCGTGGACAAAACACCTGCATGTACTCCATGATCTCGCTTGAAAACAATGATGCAGTTTGAACTGTTGCATGAATGAGATCACCCTATAGCTGCAAGGAACTGTATCAAATTAGTTCAATTTCCAATATCATTATATGACATTTCCATTTGTTATTCTAATTTTGTTGGATTATGTGCACATATATCCATTTAAGGAAATCATTATATAGTAACAGTTGCAGGTTCTAAATTCTTGATTTCCAACAACGTTGAGTTACAACACTGTATCATCAACATGGCGCCGAAGAAAGGTGGGGAAATTGTTAGGTTGGAACCTGAGGGCACCGAGCTACTTGAAGCATATCCACAGATGGCACAAAGGTTCAAGGATGTTGGCTGGTTCAAGTTCTTTACTACCTTCCAGGGGCATGGCGAATAGGTGTCCATGCTGTTTGCACAAAACTTCGATGGCTTCGAAGTGGTGATCGGTAAACTGTTGATCTTGGTGACAGAACAATCCATTGATAAATCTTGTAGATTGGCGATTGGGGGAGAACGATGGTGGAAAAAGGAGCACGTGGTCATGGAGTTTGTGAACCAATTCTTGCTACCAGATAGGTAGAAGCCAGACTGGAAGAAAGGGGACCCTCACAACTGGATTAGACAAGAGTGGCATACCTCTCTGATCATAATTCACAGGTATATCACCTGCAAAGGTATATTCTCATTGGTTTTCATCTACCATATTAGGTTATTAATGCATATCAATAGAGATCATCCCTTAAATGTACCATACTTTCTACTCAAAAGCCTATCGAAGATGTCAAAAAGGGTACAATCACACCCTACCACTTCTAAAAGTAGCCTATTCCATCAAGTTTTAATTAAGACTCTGGTCGTTTATGCTTTGAGTGAAGTACAAAAACCATGGAATTAGTTGATCCAGTCCCTAAATCCTAATCCATAACCAAGAAAACAGAAAAGGGACAAAGGGAAAAGGCAACTACACAAAAACATAGTATCACAATTGATGAAACTCCAGTCAAAGAAGAAATGTCTGCAACTAGGGTGACAATGAGTAGAAAAAAAAAGAATTAGACTCAACACATTTCTATTGATACCCCTGCATATGACATTCAGGAAGAAGCCATGACCAACAGAGGTAAGAGACCCGAACTTGATGCAGAGATCGGAATGTTTCTGATGTAGACATAAAAATGGAAGAATATTCAGACGAGGATCATAATATTAAACCTATAGTCAAACATAAGCAGAAATCAACCAGTAAGAAAGGTGCCACAGGTAAAAAACAAGAGAAGAAATCTTCACATGTGTCTCAATACCCTAGGAGAAATTCAACTAGGGTTACCAACAAATACATGCTAAAATCCAAAGCTATGTTTGAATCATCTATCAGAAAGGAAAATGTCATAGTCATAGAGGACCATTCTGAGGACTCTAAAGCAGGTGTCAAAGAAAAGGCAGAAAGACCTCCATTACACAAGAAACCAATAGAAAGATGTAAGCAGATTGCTCAATTTCCTGCAGGACCTATAACAAGAGCTACTACCAGATTATCAAGAGATGAACCAATTGCTAAAGGTACCAATAGGACTTTTGGAAACAAAGAAAGTAACCCTGTAGACTCAGACCATATATCAAATATTCCAGAAGCCATGGAATCAACTAGTTCAGATGATGATCACAGTTCAGGATTAGCTTCTACATACCAAATTAAATTGAGGGAACCTAAGGCTTCCATAGATCTAAACAAGCCTGCACCTGCAGAAGAGTTTCCAGAATTCAAGTTCAAGATCATAAATAATAAAGAGAAGATCATAGAACTTCAGAGAGTGGTGAAGCAGTTGAAGAAGGAAAATGATCAAGTAGAGAAATGGAGTGCTAGACAACAAGAAAGGATATAGGGGTTCAAGAAGAAGAAAGGGGAGCAAAAGGAATTGCTCAAAGAGCTTAGAGAATCCAACTTCAAATTCTATTGGCACAACATTGTACTCACCTCTAAGATGAAACAGGGGACTGGTGAATCTAGCGCTGTTATCATATCATGATATCCCTATGAAGGATCTGGCACAGTTTGAAGTTTTGATATTTACCAAGGAATGAGGGAATAGTTACTTTTGTTTGGCTTGTGAAGAATGTACTTCGAATACATGACTAAATCAAACCAATTCCCAATTTGTAGGATTAAATGTATTGTTGAAAGAATCATTTGGGATTAAGCTGTTGAGCTGATATCTATTTTTGTAATGTAAATGCTCATTTTGAGCTAACCTCCCGAGAAGATAGATGTTGATCAGATCTTATCATTAATAGCACACTAGAAAATAGGATCTGAGTTACTTTTTGGATAGTTTAAGTAGACAGAAGAAAGACTATGTGAAGGTCGAAAATTTGGATATCGAGGGGACCTGTTTTGAAACTCCTTGTAAGACATTCCATATTCTATGTGACACTCAATGGTAAAGGAATATTGATGGTTAGACTTTCTCTTCTTCTATGTTCTTTTTCTCTTCATTCTTAAGATCATTTATCAAACTGCAATGCATTGTTTTCTTGATTATTAATTGATACAGTGAAGAATTCGTTGTTGTGATTATTTTCAAGTTTTTGATTTCAGGCTAATGTTCTTGTTTCTTAATGATATTTTGAGATAAGAATTCCTTGTGAGGTTAACAAATTGAAGACTTCATATTCTCTTTTCCTTATTTGTCTAATTCATAAATGTGACTACCCTTTAACCAATCAATGGGATATCATTTGTCCTTATTCTGAAATTCCTGTTTATCTTGAAACCTTGAACCAATTTTCAACCACTGTTTCAAAAAACCATATCATAAAACCCTCAAAATATTATCGCAATAACCTGATGATGCCCTAGATTTCCCTTTCACAGTAAAGTGCAACTTTAGGGACTAACATCTTTTGGCGCTGTTGCGGGGGACGAAGAAACGAAGATATCTTCCCCGGGGAAATGACAAGATCAGATTCAAATCTTGATGGTGAACAAGGTTTTGAACATTATATAAGATTGTGAGTATTCACCTGGTGACTCCTCTGTGGTAATTATGGCTCCTAAAAGAGAAGGGAAAGGACCCAAAACTCCTCCAACTTCTTCATCATCTACTAGGAGACCAATAACCAGAAAAAATCAGATCCAGAACCTGTTGCAATAGTTCCAGATCCTGAAAAGTTATTAAGAAAATCTAACGTTATTTCTGGACAGTCCTCTCTCTCAAAAGAAAAATTTCCTTCACAAAGTTCTCAGGGACAATCTTCTGAAATTATCAATCCTCAATCATATGAAGAAGTAATTCTTGAAAGTGAGATCAAACCTGTCATTGAGCCTGCTACAATTTCCTTTCCTTCAACTATCTTAAAATTAAATCTAAATCAATGGAAGCTACTTGCTGAACTCATTGAAGAGGAACATTCAAATACTTTGTCTGTGGCTGAAGCTTTGAGAGATCACAACAAAAATATTAAAAGTGAACCAAAAACACTCTCTTCATCTTTTGAATCCTTCTCCTCTGAAGAAGTCAAACCACACTATTCTTCTTTTGAAAACCCTCTTTTCCTTGGACCATCACCTGGATCTAGTCCAGAAAAGAAGCCCTTGTCTGCTGAAGATCAATATTCATTATCAGTACAATTAAGGTTCCACACACAGGAGCTAGTTTCTCTTTTTACATCACCAATCTTGCTTACTCCTAAAGATCAAACACCAAAGATAGCAAATATGGCTGTAAACAGAATGGATGCAATTGTGGCAGCCAGATATGCACCTTTGATCTTGCCACAAGTTCTTTATGCATTTCCACCAAATGACTACATGAAATATTTGCCAAGATTCAATGGAGAAGGAGGAGTTACTGCTAAAGAGCATTTGAATTCTTTTTACAGTTTTGCAAACAATTTCAAAGTAGAGCATGTAGATGTGTGGATGAGATTATTTGTGCAAAGTTTAGATGGTGAAGGGAGAAAATGGTTTAGAAATTTGTCACCCAATTCAATTGCTGATATTGAGGCCTTGGATGACACCTTTCTAAGACACCGGGGCGACAAGAAATATTACTTATATTACATTACTGAATTTGGTGCTTTAAAAAGGAAACAAGGTGAATCAATATCCGATTTTACTAAAAGATTCAATAAAATGTACAGTAAAATTCCAGATGAAATTAAGCCTTCCGAAACATCAGCGAAAATCACCTTTGCCAATGATTTAGATGTTGAATTTTCTTTGTTGCTAAGAGAAAGAAGGTCTGCCACCCTTAACCAGATGCAAGAAGATGCTATTGAGGTAGAATCTAACATATTAGCAACAGACAAATTGAAGTCTAGAGGTGATAGAAATAGAAAAAAGAAAAAAAGAAGAGTTGCCTTCTTCTTCTAATACACCATCTGATTCTAAGACGGATGAAATGGCTAAGATTTCAGACTTTGACATCTGAGATGGCAAGGTTGAAAATGGAGAAAAAACAACCCAGTAGACCAATGCAAGAGGGTGGATACATAAATCAGAATCAGTTCAGGAGGCCAAACAATGCACCTCAAATCTTACCAAGAGAAAGAAAAAATCAAGAAGATCAAAAAGTTTTGCCTCCTTTCCAGAATAATGCAGTAGATGAGGAGGAGGATGAAGATGATACAAAAGATGACCCTGCAGTACATCTAAATGATTCAAAATGATCTCCTATGCATGTGACACAACATGATTATGAAGATGCCTTGATTGTAAACCAGTTTGAAGAAGAGGATACTGATGAGGTTGTCTAGAAGGAAACTAAAAGGAAGAAATATAATCTCATATCCAGTTCAAATACACCTAAAATGGATACACCTGCTTCCACAAAGAAGGCCAACACTCGAGTTAAAACATGGATCAATAAAGACAATTTTGAGATTCAACTTGATCCACCATTGAAGCAACTTGTCAAGGTTAGTACTATAGAGTTAAAGGAATCATAAAAGACTGTTTCTTCTTTCAGCCTAGAACATGAAATTAAAAAAATTAAGATTTCCGTACCTCTGCTACAACTAATGAAAACAAAGCCTTTTAGGAAGACTGTTCTCAAGGATTTACAATCTCCTGCTCAAATTACCTTTTCAGATACTGTCATTTTGAAAGATGAGAACCCTGCTGTAACCATTGGACCTCATATTGAAGATAGAACTGATACTTTTCCTCCATTCTACATATCACTAAATGTTCATGATAAGATATTGCATAACTGCCTAATGGATTCTGGTGCCTCACATAATGTCATGCCTAAGGTGGTGATGGATGAATTAGGGTTAGATATTACTAAACCTTACCATGATCTATATTCTTTTGACTCCAGGAAAGTCAAATGCCTGGGAGTGATCAAGGACATGGTTGTTACTCTTTCCCAACTACCTATGAAGAGTGTGACCTATTAGATGTTATTGTGGTTGGCATACCTCCAAAATTTGGAATGCTTCTGTCAAGATCATGGGCCAAAAAAGTAGGAGGTACTCTACATATGGATCTTAGTTATGCTACCATCCCTGTTTTTGGTGGAGAACATCGAAGATTATACAGGGAAGTAAGACTAGCTTATTTGGTAAGTGATCATGAAAACCCTACTAATCATCCTATATATGTTGTGGAAGATGATCTTGGTTCCTCTATTTTTCATATTGGTGATCAGATGGCAGAAACATAAGTTAGGAAAACAACACCTGAAATTGGAGGTAGTGCAGATAATTTTGTTTGGAAAATGTATTTTGATGGGGCCTGTTCTAGAGAAGGTTATGGTGTTGGGATTGTTTTCATTTCCCCTACCCAAGAGGTCATTCCTTTGTCATATAAACTTGAATTTGACACAACCAATAACATCAGTGAGTATGAAGCCTTATTGTTAGGGTTGAAAGCTACAAAAGATATGGGTATAGATAAGCTCTCTGTGTTTGGAGATTCAGAACTTACTATTCACTAGATTAAGAACATATATCAAACCAAGAAGCAAAGGTTGAAACAATATAGGAATGAAGTGTGGGATTATGTGGATAATTTATTTTTAGCATTCAATATTACTTTTGCGCTCATAAATTTAAATCAATAGGCTGACTCTTTGGCACTCACAGCTAGCAACTTTAAGACTCCAACGTTTCCTAATTTGAAATTTGAGGTTGAGGTTAGACACAGACCCTCAATACCAAACAATATAAAAATTTGGCAGGTCTTTAAAGATGATGAGGAAATTCAAAGATTCTTAAAGACTATTGAAGAGTTTTCTAACATTTCAATAGATCAAGATAATGAAGATGATGAGGTAGAGGTACACACTGCAGATGTTCTTCAAGACAGTGTTGTTGGGCACAAAATTATTGAATTAAAGACAAATCATCTGCCTAAAGGTTTGGTCCCACTCGAGAGGCTGTTTGACCACAATGATGTTTCCAGGAAGGCTATTATTCAGACAAAAGAAACCGATGTAGTGGATTGTGATATCAGTTATGATGCAAATCCCAGGTTGGTCAAAATATCTAGAAAACTGTCAAAAAAATAGAGAGAGATACATGTTGAATTGATGAAGCAATATTCAGATGTATTTTCCTGGTCTCATGAAGACCTGAAAGTATTTTATATAGAGATCATACAACACAAAATTCCTCTGAAACCTGGATCAAAACCTTTTAAACAAAAGTCTAGGAAATTTAATACTTTGTTGTTACCTATAATAGAAAAAGAGCTGAAAAGGTTATTGGATGCAAAATCATAGTGCCACTGAGATATTCAGAGTGGGTAGCTAACCTTGTGCCTGTTAGGAAGAAGAGTGGAGAGATACGACTCTGTGTGGACTTCATGAATTTGAACATGTGCTCCTTAAAAGACAATTATCCATTACAAAAAATGGATCATAGTTTACAAAGAGCTGTAGGAGAAAAGAGGATCTCTATGATTGATGGATACTCATGGTACAATCAAATATCAGTAGTGGAGGAGGACAAAAATAAAACAACTTTTACCAATCCCTGGGGCACTTTCATGTATGAAATGATGCCCTTTGGATTGATGAATGCATGAGCCACATTTCAAAGGGCTATGGACATTGCGTTTATTGGTGAGAAAGATAGGTTTTTAGTTATTTATCTTGGTGACATCACTGTATTTTCAACATCTGATGAAGAACATTTACAACACTTGAAGCATACTTTTTAGAAATGTAGGAGGTACGATATATCACTTAATCCTAAAAAATCACATTTTGTCATGGAGGAAGGAAAACTTCTGGTATACATTGTTTCACCTGAAGGTATTAAAATAGATCCTGAAAGAGTAAAAGCTATCCAACAGACAAAAATTCCAAGAAACAAGAAGTCTATTCAGTCCTTCATTGGTAAAATTAAATTTTTAAGGTGGTTTATCCATAATTTTGTAGAGATTATCAAGTACATTATTGACATGTTGAAAAAGGATGTAGAAATTAAGTGGATACCAGAATCTAAAGAATGTTTTGAGAAGATCAAGAAGGCTCTTGTTCAAGCCCCTGTTCTCATCAGTCCATATTACTCCAAAGAATTCATGATTTTTTCATTTGCCTGAGAAAATACCATAGCTGTTGTTCTTCTACAAAGAAATGAGCAAGGATATGAGAAACCTATTTCCTTCTTCAACAAAACTCTTCGAGACTCTGAACTGAAGTATGATATAATGGAAAAAAAAGCCTATGCCCTGGTAAAGGCTTTGAAATCTTTCAGAGTATATGTCCTTCAATCTGAGATCACTGCTTATGTCCCAAGCAACACAGTCAAATAAATCTTAGTTTAGCCTGACTGTGAAGGAAAGAGAGGAAAATGGAAAACAAAAATGCTGGAGTATAACCTTAATATAAATCCTACTCAGCTGATAAAAGGTCAAGGCCTTGCCAAATTAATGACAGAGTCTAATTGCAAAGAAATTGGGTTGTACCATCTTTCAGGCAAAGCACAAGATTTTTCATTCCAGATTGGAGAAACAAGTTCACAGGTAAACAACAAGTATATTTCTTCACCATGGTACAAAGATATTGTATTTTTTCTGCTGAATTTTCAATCCCCTCCAGAATTGGATAAATCAAAGTTCAGATCATTAAAGTTAAGATCAGTAAAGTATTACATTATTGATCAGATCCTATTTTGGAAAGACCCTCATGGTATCTTGTTGAGGTATGTTGATGAAGAAGAGGTTAAACAATTTTTTTGTGATTTACATCATGGTGTTTGTGGAGGTCATCACCATTGGAAAGCTACTGCTTTCAAGATTCGCAGGGCAGGCTGTTACTGGCCAATTTTGTTCTCAGACATTTTTTCTCAAGTCAGGGCGTGTGAACCTTGTCAGAAATTTGCTGGAAAGAAAAAACTTCCATCATTGCCTCTAAAACCAATCATCGCTCAAGGACCATTCCAACAGTGGGGTTTGGATTTCATCGGGGAAATCAACCCTTCATCTTCTAGAAAGCATAAATGGATCCTTAAAACCACATATTACTTTATGAAGTGGATTGAATCAATTCCAACTAGGAGTGTAACAGACAAAGTAATCATGGAATTTATTGAAGGACATATCTTTTCTAGGTTTGGCTGTCCTAAAAAACTAGTCACTAATAACACACAAGATTTTAAATCCAACTCCATGATTGATTTCTGCAATAAGCATAGTACCAAATTGGTCCACTCTACTCCTTAATACCCCCAAGGAAATGGGTTAGCAGAGTCCTCCAATAAGAGTCTGATAAGGATTATCAAAAAACTACTTGCAAAATATAAAAGGTCATGGGATTCCAAGTTAAAGTTTTCCCTTTGGGCTGTTCATATTAGTAACATGAAATCTATTGGGACCTCTCCTTTCCAGATGGTATATGGGACATAAGCTATTCTTCCGACTCAATTGGGCCTACCAGTTTTAAATTTTTTACAAGAAGAGTTAGAAGAATCCAACGATATCCAAAGGAGAAATTTTCAGATGATTGAGGTTCAGTAGGTCAGAGAATAGATGAATTAGAAAGTTGCTGCTCACCAAAGCAAAGTCAAGGCCACATTTGATAAATGAACTAAGAAATATGTTTTTAATGAAGGAGATTTGGTATTAAGGTGGGATGCTAGGAGAGAGGATAAATCAAAACATGGTAAGTTTGATAACCTATGCTATGGTCCTTTCAGAATAGTCAAGGTAATGGATAATGACACTTTTCTCCTACATAATCTAGATGACACATAAACTTTTGGAGGCCCAGTGAATGGGAGGTTATTGAAACACTATTTTCTTTGAAGATTCATCAAGTTTTCATCTTGTACAATAGGTTTTTATTTCAATAAAGACTCCATATACCCAATGGATTTGTTTTATATAGTTATGTTTTGAATAAAGGCTGAAAAATGCAGGGAGATCAGTAAATAGGAAGTAAGGTAAAGGCATTGGTATGTAGTTCTTGGAGTTTAATCATCAAAACTCCACTCCTAGAAGGAGCCATTGTTAGTCTCTAATTTTGTTCTTGATTTAGTGAGAATCCCTAATCCTAAGCCCTACATGCTTATACCTCATTGCTTGTTTTCATTAGACTTTAATCTTTGGTTTGAGTTTGTTATGATTTGCATTTTAACATTTTTGAATAATTTTCTTGAGTTTGAAGGTTTAAGATATAGTTTAACGAGAGTTGTCACATCATTTGCTTATTTGAATTCTGAAAATTCAAATTATTGCCAAGTCATCAATAGTGACACCGGAATAAATTTATTCCTGCAATGCTAAAGTAATCATGCTGTGACATGCGCCAACCATCCAAATCTTGTCATGATCACATGAATCGTGGAAAAAACACCTGCATGTACTCCACGATCTCGCTTGAAAATGATGATGCAGTTTGAACCGTTGCATGAATGAGATCACCCTGTACCTACAAGGACCTGTATCAAATCAATTCAATTTCCAATATCATTATATGACATTGCCATCTGTTATTCTAATTTCGTTGGATTATGTGCGCAAATATCCATTTAAGGAAATCATTATATAGTAACAGTTGCAGGTTCTAAATTCTCGATTTCCAACAACGCTGAGTTACAACACTATATCATAGACATGGCGTCAAAGAAAGGTGGGAAAATTGTCAGGTTGGAACCTGAGGGCATCGAGCTACTTGAAGTGTATCCACAGATGACACAAAGGTTCAAGGATGATGGCTGGTTCGAGTTTCTTACCATCTTCCAGGGGCATGACAAACATGTGTCCATGATGTTTTCACAGAACTTCGATGGCTTTGAAGTGGTGATCGGTAAACTGTTGATGTTGGTGACAGAACAATCCATTGATAAAGCTTGCAGATTGACGATTGGGGGAGAACGATGGTGAAAAAAGGAGCATGTGGTCATGGATTTTGTGAACCAATTCTTGCTACAAGATAGGCAGAAGCTAGACTGGAAGAAAGGGGTCCCTCACAACTGGATTAATCAAGAGTGGAATACCGCTCTGATCATAATTCACAGGTATATCACCTGCGAAGGTAGATTCTAGTTAGTTTACATCTACCATATTAGGTTATTAATGCATATCAATGGAGACTATCCCTTAAATATACCATACTTTCTACTCAAAAGCCTATCGAAGATGTCAAAAAGGGTACAATCACACCCTACCAATGCTAAAGGTAGCCTATTCCATCAAGTTTTAATTAAGACTCTGGTCGTTTCTGCTCTGAGTGAAGTACATAAACCCTGGAACTGGTTGATCTAGTCCCTAAATCCTGATCCACAACCAAGCAAATATAAAAGGGGAAAAGGGAAAAAGGTAGCTACACAGAAACAAAGTATCACAGTTGATGAAACTCCATTCAAAGAAGAAATGTCTAAAACCATGGTGACAAGGACTAGAAAAATAAAAGAATAAGACTCAACACATTCCTGTTGATACCCCTATAGATGAAATTCAAGAAGAAGCCATGACCAACAGAGGTAAGAGACCCAAACTTGATGCAGAGATCGAAATATTTTCTGATGTAGACATAAAAATGGAAGAAGATTCAGACGAGGATTATAATATTAAACCTACAGTCAAACATGAGCATAAATCAACCAGTAAGAAAGGTGCCATAGGTAAAAAACAAGAGAATAAATCTGCACCTGTGTCTGAATACCCTAGGAGAAATTCAACTAGGGTTACCAACAAATACAGGCTAAAATCCAAAGCTATGTTTGACTCATCTATCAGAAAGGAAAATTTCATAGTCATAGAGGATGATTCTGAGCACTCTAAAGCAGGTGTCAAAGAAAAGGCAGAAAGACCTCCATTACATAGGAAACCAACAGAAAAAGGTAAGCAAATTGTTCAATTTCTTGCAGGACCTGTAACAAGAGCTACTACCAGATTATCAAGAGTTGAAGCACTTAAAAAAGGTACTAGTAGGACTTCTGAAAACAAAGAAAGTAACCCTGTAGACTCAGACCATATATCATATATTCTAGAAGCCATGGAATCAACTAGTTCAGATGATGATCATAGTTCAGGATTAGCTTCTAGATACCAAATTAAACCGAGGGAACCTAAGGCTGCCATAGATCTAAACAAGCATGCACCTGCAGAAGAGTTTCCAGAATTCAAGGTCAAGATCGGAAATAATAAAGAGAAGATCAGAGAACTTTGGAGAGTGGTGAAGCAGTTGAAGTAGGAAAAGGCTCAAGTAGAGCAATGGAGTGCCAGGCAACAAGAAATGATACACGGGTTCAAGAAGAAGAGGAGGGAGAAAAAGGCATTGATCAAAGAGCTTAGAGAATCCAACTTCAAACTCTATTGGCACAACATTGTACTCACCTCTAAGCTGAAACAAGGGACTGCTAAAGCTAGCGCTGTTGTCATATCATGATAGCCGTATGAAGGATCTGGCATAGTTTGAAGTTTTGATATTTACCAAGGAACGAGGGAATAATTACTTATGTTTGGCTTGTGAAGATGATACGTCAAATACATGACTAAATCAAACCAATTCCCAATTTGTAGGATTGAATGTATTGTTGAAAGAATCATTTGGGATTAAGTTGTTGAGCTGATATCTATTTTTGTAATGTAAATGCTCATTTTGAGCTAACCTCCCTAGAAGATAGATGTTGATAAGATCCTATCATTAATAGCACACTAGAAAATAGGATCTAAGTTACTTTTTGGATAGTTTAAGTAGATAGAAGAAAGACTCTGTGAAGGTCAAAAATTTGGATATCGAGGGGACCTGTTTTGAAACTCCTTGTAAGACATTCCATATTCTGTGTGACACTTAATGGCAAAGGCATATTGATGGTTATACTTTCTCTTCTTCTATGCTCTTTTCCTCTTCATGCTTGAGATCAATTATCAAACTGCAATGCATTGTTTTCTTGATTATTAATTGATACAGTGAAGAATTTGTTGTTGTGATTATTTTCAAGTTTTTTATTTCAGGCTAATGTTCTTGTTTCTTAATGATATTTTGAGACAAAAACTCCTGGTGAGGTTAACAAATTGAAGACTTCATATTCTCTTTTCCTTATTTTTCTAATTCATGAGTGTGACTACCCTTTAACTAGTCAGTGGGATGTCATTTGTCCTTATTATGAAATTCTTGTTTATCTTGAAACCTTGAACCAGTTTTCAACCACTCTTTCAAAAAACCAAATCATAAAACCCTCAAAATATTATTGCAATAACCTGATGATGCGCTAGCTTTCCCTCTCACAGTTAAGTGCAACTTTATGGACTAACATATTTTGGCGTCGTTTCCAGGGATGAAGAAACTAATATATCTTCCATGGGGAAACGACAAGATCATATTGAAATCTTGATGGTGAACATGGTTTTGAACATTATATAAGACTGTGAGTATTCACTTGGCGAGTCCTCTGTGGTAATTATGGCTCCTAAAAGAGAAGGGAGAGGACCTAAAAATCCTCCAACTTCTTCATAATCTACTAAGAGACCAATAACAAAAAAAAATCCAAATCCAGAACCTGTTGCAGCAGTTCCAGATCCTGAAAAGTTATTAAGAAAATCTAACGTTATTTCTGGACAGTCCTCTCTCTCAAAAGGAAAATTTCCTTCACAAATTTCTCAGGGACAGTCTTATGAAATTATCAAACCTCAATCAGATGAAGAAGTAATTCCTGAAAGTGAGATCAAACCTATCATTGAGCCTGCTACAATTTCCTTTCCTTCAACTATCTCAAAATTAAATCTAAATCAATGGAAGGTACTCACTGAACTCATTGAAAAGGAAAATTCAAATAATTTGTCTGTGGCTGAAGCTTTGAGAGATCACAACAAAGATATTAAAAGTGAACCAGAAACACTCTCTTCATCTTTTGAATCCTTCTCCTCTTAAGAAGTCAAACCACATTATTCTTCTTTTGAAAACCCTCTTTTAATTTTGACTTTGTCAACAAAAGCGCTCCTTGTAAAACTATGAAAGACCTTGGGCTATATGAATAAATCATGACCATCTTCTTCGGTTCTATTTTCTAAGTTGTTCACTTTAATTTTAGGGTATTCTTTACATTTTATGTATATCTAGATGTGAGGCTCCCTAATCCTCAACAAGATCTAACACGTTCTTCATCATTTGGTATCGGGGCCATCAATTCAAGCCTACTCTCCTCACAGATCTAGTTTTTCCTTTAAAGGTCATCCACCCACCCAAATCTTATTTTGTGCTTATTTCCTAGGTTCTTTTAAGGTTCCCACCTCCCACGCCAAGCATCCTTTTGGATTCAGGTTTTGACTATGATTGTTCTTTGTCTTACTACACAACATCTTAAAGTGAACTACTCCCTCCAACCGTTTGCAACCTTCTTCAACATTTTTTTCTTCCCTACTTCAATCCCAACATAAGTTTATTTGACCCTATGAAGGAAGGGAATATTTGGGCATCTCTCTTTTCCTACCCTAATCACCCTCTCTCCCTCTCACATAGGTCACCAATAGGAAACAATAGTCTTTGCACTAAACCTAGTAGACTCACTTTCCTAGGGTTTCTATCTTTGTGATTGACTACCTTACGGATAAAATCCAACATCAAAAAAAATATATTCTTCAGCTTCAGGAAGCATGTGCCTCTCCCACCCACTCACCTCCACACCTATGATCGGTTGGAAACAAAGCACCTACAACCTACACAACACATGCTTGGGAAAGTAGCATACTAGTATTGGTTGTGACTCCAGGCAATGGAGCACCAACAACAACAAATTCACACTCCAACAAGAAAGTGTGATGAATGCAACTAGCCACACATCGTGAGCATCCCCATCTATCTCACTCCCTGTGTGCATCATTCACAATGCTCTTCTCTTTTATTTCTGAACTATCCATATGGAGCCCTGTACTCCCACTATACTCATCAACATCCTATTGCTTAAGCACTGCATTTACCCCTCTACCCTTTCTTGCAACCCAAATGATGCCTTTGTAAAATCCTCAACCCCAAACAAAATGTACAATACTATGAATTTTGTGATTTTTGAAGAGAATACACCAAAAGAAAAAGTTGTGTCCAAGTTATGTAGTGCCAAATAATTAAGGTTTGATGGGGTTTCCCTCTTATTTGACTTCTCTGATGCCCATGAATTCTACCGGAGAAACACCATGATTAGGAAGGAAACGACTATATCATGGCAGCTCACGTTGATGTTGTATCGCTTGGTTTTGCACTTGGTTGGTATTCACATTCCTCTTCTTCAAAGGAACTTATCTTTCCTTCTCTCTTTTGATGCATATTTAGGACCAAGGAAAAGTGCATGACAAAAACCTAATACATTTTCTCCATACTCTCATTTCAATATTGAGGATACATGTGTTGAGTCAAACTCAGAAGACAAACTCCTACATGTGAATCCAACACTCTCACTCCAGTTAATTGTTTCACTTTTACACACTGGTTTTCTTGAGCTCCATTCTCACAAATATTGCCCATGATGTTTCTCTCTCAGTGCACATATCTCTATGGTAAGACAAAAACGATATTGCTTACATAAGAAAATGTTACTACTTTATATGTTTTTCTTTCACATGTTGGATGAGATGGTCGCTTTAGCATTTGACAAGCTACAATTTCCATTTTGATAATAGTCTTATATTAGTTGTGCACTTATTTTCCATGGACAAGAAGACTATTCCAACAACTACTATGTTGGGCATGTTGCAATTAAAGGATGTTCTTTCACACATACTAATACAACTCTTATGGCTTCACAACCCTTCTCTCTCTCTATTATGGACTCATATCTCTAGGCATTGGGTTGGTTGTATTTGTCCCAACATTAGGGCTTTATCTCAACCCACTCTCTATTGTGACAATACAACACAACCATGGGTCAACCTAGATCTATGTATATATATGTTTCAAAGTTTTTTCTTCTGATACAATTGCTATGAACAAAAAATATAGACATGGTTAGAAATATGTATTTTGAGACATGGTGTCATTATCACCACATGCAACTACCACACCAACGAGTCAACCAGACAGTTTTTCTGGCACACACAAACCTAGTTAATGTCATTTATACTTATGGACAATCTCCATTGCATTCATCATTGTGTTCCTTGAGGTCCGCCCCTCCACCCCAACGACTCTTGGCAATTATTCTAGTTCTCTTTGGCTCAACGCCCATCAAGAACAATCAACTTCGCCATCAATTTGGTTCCTTGGCGACTTCCCTCCCACCCAAATCCTTTTGGTGTACAACACTAGGTTCCTTGAGGTATGTCCTTCCACCTGAATATCTCTTGGCAGTCGTTCTAGTTTTCTTTGACTCAACACCCACCCAAAAAAATCATCTTCTGCATTGATTTGCTTCCTTAAAGATAATCCTCCCACCAAATCCATTTGACATACAACGTTAGGTTCCTTAAGGTCCCCCCCTCCACCCCAGCTACTCTTGACAGTCATTCTAGTTCTCTTTGGCTTAGGTCCCACACAAAACTATCATATTTAGCAACAATTTGGTTCCTTGGAGATCCACACTCCCACTCAACACTCATTATCTTTCTCACATTGGTTCCTTGGAGATCCACTTGCCCACCCAACTCTCATTCTCTTGATCATGCTAGTTCCTTGGAGATCCACTCTTCCACCCAAATCTCATTCTCTTCATCATGCTATTTCCTTGGAGATCCACTCTTCCACCCAACTCTAATTTTATATCAATCTAGTTCCTTGGACACCACCCTCCCACCCACACCTTTTTAGCATGCAACACTAGGTTCCTAGAGATCTACACCTCCAACCTAGTAGCTCTTCACAATGATTTTAGTTCTCTTGTGGTTCAACATCCACCCAAAACACTCTTCTTCAACATCAATTTGATTCATTGGAGGCCACCCTCCCACCTAGATTCTTTAGCATGTACTTGTTGGGTTCCTTTTACGATTCACACCCCCACTTAGTGATTTCGATTATATTGAAAGCGACATGAATGCAAAGATATAACAAGGAAACACACAGAGATATTGAAATAAACACAATAATATAATTAAAATCATATTCTATTAATGACTATTTGGAATACAAAAGACTATAAAATGAAAAACACACAAGCTATCTAGAATGGTGGTAACTTATCCCTGGAGAGAGAGATGTATCGACTACGATCATTCGTAAGAAGTTGATTAGAAAGAGGTCGAAAATGAATTTTAACATAAATCATCAATGAGAAAACCCTAACCCCAAAAGATGAAACGCCAAAAGGTTTGTGGGCCTCGATGCAGTTAGTTGATACTTCAACTTCTCGAGGGCGTAACTTTTGCATAAGATATTTATTTGGGGTGATTGGTAGCTCGTCAGAAAGATCTAGTTGAGAAGTACACATTCTAAATGGCCGAGAATCTTCCTTCAACTACATGTTAGGCACTTCCATGCCAAAAAAAATGTCATTTAGGGCCTCAAAACAACCCCAAAAGTTTGGGACCCAAAAAATTGAAGAAAAAATAACAAGATGTCGAACCATTTTGAATTAGTGAAATAGGTGGGTGGCCACCAATATACACCTGGATCAATCCTCCCCTATTAGGAAGAAATGGTCCCCATTGTGGTAAGTTCCTCCATCAAATGGGGAAACTTTCACTGAATATAACTCTCGGTGAACCACTTGCCTTGATGAAGAAGTTGTCGTGCTTTGACGACCCACTAGATTTAGATATTCTATTGGTGGGTTCCATTTGTCTTGGTGTCCATGATCTGGTAAAATTTCATCTATTTAATGTATTCAAGATTTAGTTCTGTAGGGTCCAAGTGCTCATCCATGTCCGAAGTGTCCAAGAGAGGTGGAAAATATGGTCGAAGTAGTTCCACATTAAATACAAAGTGTAAGACAAGGAAAGGGGGAATACTTAATTCAAAAGAATTATCTCCCACAACCTTGGTGATGGTGTAAGGCCCATATCAGAGTAGGCAGAGCTTCTGATGGGGTCATGTGAGGTGCTCTTTTTGCAAATGAAACCATACCTTGTCTCTCACCTGAATCTTGTGTGGCACCCAACACTGATCATGGCGATGCTTATATTTGGCGTTGGATTTCTACAAAATATCATGAACTTGTTGAATGTATCAGATTCATTCAAAAAATGTGGTTGATCGATCAACCTCGATTTGAGCATGGGAGGACTATTCCTGTGCAGCTACAATGGGAAAATGTATGTGAATGGGGGCCAATGGCTGGAACCCCAAGCACACCTGAAAAGGGTTGTTTCCAACAGAGCTATGGAGGGATATGATGTAGCTATGTTGAACATAAGGAGGGCTCTCATCCCATATATGTGTATGTTTGGAATTGTACATCCTCAAGATATGAACAATCATTCTATTGATTATCTATGTTTGTTCATCATTTTGTGGGTGGAAGGCAATCAATTTGGTCAACTTAGTGTCCGTCATTGACCATAGGCAGGACCAGAAAGTACTCAGGAATCTACTGTATCGATTTGAAATAATGCTCCGTGGAGCCCAAAATGAACCCAAACACATTCAAAGAAGAGCTTAGTGGTGGTCTCGACTGTAATAATCTTCTTGCAGGGTGCCAAAACTATGATCATACATAATTAGTCAATGACCACGTAGACATAGTCATTACCATGCTTGGTTGAAGGTAGACCATACATGTAATCCATGGAGATGGGATCCAAAGGCCTATCAGGAGTAGGAAAAGGGGTGTATATCCCTTGTTTCTTGATGGAGGGTTTGGAAATGACGCAGGTAGTGCAAGATCTGATATACTTGTGGACATCTTGTCGAAGCTTCGACCAATAAAAATGTTTTTGCAAGACTACCACTATTTTTTCCATGCCAAAGTGTCATGTCGTCTGACTGTAATGAGATTCCCAAATCATCTTTGCACTCTCTCTTGAAGGAACACAAAGATGCCTTAGATGACATAGTAGTTCATCTTGGAGATGAAATTCTAGAAGTGGTTTGTCTGCGCTCAATGCCTAATAAGTAGTAGCAAAGTTAGAGTCATTGTCATATAATTGTGGCCACACAGAGGTCTCATGCCCACAAGAGTTAAGAACTTTGGTTAGCACCACAACCAGGGGTTGACTAAGGTAGTTTGTGACATGATTGGTGCTTCCCTTCTTGTACTTGATGTTCAAGTGGAATCGATACAGGTA
The DNA here is from genome assembly GCA_009831015.1 of Picea engelmannii. Lineage (NCBI taxonomy): Eukaryota > Viridiplantae > Streptophyta > Pinopsida > Pinales > Pinaceae > Picea > Picea engelmannii. Next base: position 817,232 of record ML776694.1, read on the forward strand.
CATGGACCATTTATGATGGAGATCATTATGCAACTTTCCTTGTGTCTGCATGAATTGCAGAGGCCTATGATCAATGTGGATGATCATTTCCTTTCTCAGAATATAATGCTTCCACTATCGACATGCCTACACAATGGAGTACATCTCTTTGTCGTAGGTTGGGTATCTATGAACAATTTCAGATAGTGTTTCACTGTGATATGCCACTGAATTCCCATGTTGAGTGAGGAATGCACCGATAGCATAATCTAAAGTACCTATCTCAATCTCAAATGGTTGTTACAGGTCTGGAAGAATAAGGATTGGTGCTGAGCAGAGGTGAAATTTGAAATCCTCAAATGATTTTTGTTGTGATGTTTCCCAAACAAACTTGGTATTGGCTCCACCCTTGGTCACTTGGCTTAGGGCCCAAGCAATATCAGAGAACCCCAACACAAACTTGTGGTAGAAGTTGGCGAGACCCAAGAATTTGCGGAGCTCGATCAGTGTCTTCAGGGCCGACCAATCGCGGATGACTTGGATCTTGGTTGGATCCACATGCACACCCTAGGCATCCACGATGTATTTGAAATATTGGATTCTCTGCACGCAAAAGGAACACTTCTCCAAATTGGCATATAACTTTTGTTGTTGCAAAGTTACCAAGACTTGTTGAATGTGCTTCAAATGTTCCTCTCAAGTTTTACTAAAGATGAGGATGTCATCTAGATATACGACCACAAAGAGTTTGTGAACGATCACAATATATCATCCATCATCCACACGAATATGGTTGGGGCATTAGCCAAGTCGAAAGGCATGACCAACTACTCGAAGAGACCTTATTTAGACTTGAAGGGTGTCTTCCATACATCAGTTTGCTTAATCAACACCTGGTGGTAGCCTAACTTCATATCAATATTATTGAAAAATTTGGTGCCCTTGAACTGATCTAGAAGATCATCAATTCGGGGGATCAGATATTGATTCTTGACTGTGATGTTGTCCAAGGCTTTGTAATCAATACAAAAATTCCATGTCCCATCCTTTTTCTATACCAGAACAATTGGTCTCTTGCAAGGTGAGGAGCTTGGTCTAATGTGGCCATTCAAAATTATCTCTTGGATCTGGCGTTTGAATTCATAATTCTCCATAACATAATGCATGTATACAAAGTTGTTAGGTAGAGGAGCACCGAGTGTTAAATAAATTGATTGCTTTACCTGATAGTGCAAAGGCACCCTAGTAGGCGAGGCAAAGATGTTGTTGTTCTCTTCTACTGTCTTCTCTACCTATTGTTGTTGTGTAGAGAAACCTCGTGCACATGTTTTGGCAGTTGTTGTGACCTTTCAATCACCTTCCAACTGGACCATAAAGACGACTAATCTCCTAGTCTGACAAACCACCTTCCTGCATTGCGTCATGGAGATTAAATAGACCACAATAGTCAGGACTGCCTTCGGTGCCCTATAAAGTTGACCTCCCAAAGTAATAATGACACTATGGGCCACAGATTCATAAACAAAATGATGCTTCTAGATATATGGTTGTCCTAAAAGAACATTACAAACTTCAAAGGGGACAACATTGCTGATGTTTTGTAGCAGCGGGAGGTATTCCCTCCTAGATAACTTTTCTTAGAGAGTAAGATTCCAAGAATTCAAAGGAAGACCATTGCACAGTTGAAGAACACCCTAGAAGAGAAGTCGACCCACAAGAAAATAATAAAGTGGAAATAGAATTTCCAGGAAGAGAAGTCGGCCCACAGGAAAATAATAAAGTGGAAGTAGAATTTCCAGGAAGAGAATTCGACCCACAAGAAAATAATAAAGTGGAAATAGAATTTACAGGAAGAGAAGTCGTCCCAAGATAAGTGACTGAACTATTATAAATAAAGGTGACACCTTGCTCATTTTAACACACAAAAACTCATCATCTCAGCAAGGAAAAGGAGGCACAAGTCTGAGGAAACCCTAGGAGACGTTGCAATTGGGGTTCTTGGTGGTTCTTATTAGTTTCTCTTGTGCGCTAACTCTAGGAGAGTTGCGTTAGGGTTGTGAGGTGACTCAGTTTTCTACCCTCGCTAGGGTTTGATAAGAAGAAGACATAAGTACTTGTTATCAACGTTTATTCATTATCAGTTTTTCTCTTGTGAATAGAGCTTGTTCATGGTTGTATTATATTATCATAATGAATCTCTCTAAGAAAAATTGGTTGGGTTTTCCCAAGATAAATATTTGTGTCTTCTTCTGCTTGTTTATCGTGCTTATATTTTCATTATATGATTGTTGAATGTTCAAAGAAGATAAAAATACTCTGGTAAATCTGTTGCCACTGAAAATGTAAGAAAATATAACAAATATCACACAATACCTCATCTTTGAAGGGTTTGATGTCGTAGTGTAGGAAACATTGTTGGCTAATGCAGATGTCTCGTCCCTGACTGAGCCAACCGATGGTGTATGGTTGAGGGTGCGACATCGTTTTTAGGTTCAACCTCTTGATGACCTATGATAAGATTAGGTTCTTCTGGCTACCACTGCCAACAATGAAATGGGGTGGGGCCCCCTTCACCCACATATGTGAGTGGAAGAGTTGCTCCCCTTCTTTAGGCTCCTCTAGTTCCTTTGGATGGACTTTTGTGGTAGTGATGGTGACACATGGTTCTGCATCATTGATCTGTTTTCCCTTATTAGATTTTGAATTGGAGCCTAAGTCAACATATGAATCTGAGACTTTCATCTCAACCAAGAATGATTGTTTGGAGTGACATTCATCAGTGTTGTGCCAAGGGATTTTATGGAACTCACACCACTTTCTAGTGTCCTTCTTCGACTTCTCATTACCCTTCTTTGCTTGTGGCTTGGACTGATTGTCCTGGGGCTGACCATCCTTGCTCTGGGATTTAGGGCCACCTTTACCATGCTTTTGCTATGATGGGTTTGCATAACTGAAATCCTACTTATTCTTTTGGTTTAATTTTTTCTCAATCTTGACAACATATCGATAAGTGGCTCCCAGTGAGGAGATGTCCATGAACTCCATATTTGTTTGGATGTACCTATGTAGGCCATTGAAATAATTCAGAAACAAGTGTCGTTGGGAGTCTTTAATACCCAACTTTGTGCGCAAGGTATGGAATATGTTGGTGTACTCTGGCATCGTCTAGTCTCTCTCTTGGTACAGAGTTGTCCATCTCATGTAATGATCATCATAGTTTCAAAAAAGGTAGTATTGCTCCTCGAGGGCATCAACAAAATCCACCCAAGTGGGTCATAGCCCAAAAATCGTAGACTCATCTCTGACATGTTGCTCACAGTAAGTCTCCCACCAATATCTTCCATGGGGAAGGGATTTAGGGAGTGCGGAGGTGATTTTTTCACTGTTGGAAAAATTTTGGACAAAGAATTAACCCTCTAGCAGACTTAACCATTTTTCCAAAGCATCGACATCTATATGACCTTAAAATAAAAGAATATCAAAGTTCACTTGTACCGTAAAGGGTGTTGCACCTCCAAAGTGACTGTTGATTGAAGGTGCATCTGTTGTTGTTGGCAATCGTCAAAGGATATGGGAGAAACTATCCATCATCTCGTTCCTCTGTCACGCGAGGGATTCCTCAAGTAAAAATGTGATAGGATCTCTTGCTTCATCGTCTCTCTTTTCTTCTACCATGGAAGGTTGCTTGGGACATCAAGAGTGTTCTTCCCCAAACTCAACCAGCTCAATACCCAGTTCTCGATATCCTGACCTCGTCGGGGACATGCATAGAGAAACAACAAAGAGCAAATTGCTTTGATACCATTGATCTGAATTATATTGAGAACGACATGAAGGAAAATATATAACAAGGAAACACACATAGATATTGCAAGAAACACAGTAATACAATTAAACTCAGATTCTATTAATGATTTTTTGGAATACAAAAGACTGTAAAATGAAAAGCACACAAGCTATCTAGAATGGTGGTAGCTTGTCCTTGAAGAGAGAGACGTGTCGACTACATTCATTCGCAAGAAGTTGATTACAAAGAGGTCAAAAATTCCTTTTAAGATAAAGTGTCAATGAGAAAATCATAAATATCGAAAACCCTAACCCCATAAGATGAAACACCAAAAGGTTTATGGGCCCCGATGTGTTTAATTGATACGTCAACTTCCCAAGGGTGTAAATTTTACATAATATCTTCGTTTGGGACATTCAATAACTCGTCAGAAATGTCTAGTCGAGAAGTTCACATTACAAATGGCCTAACAAAACACCATGTTGTAACTTGAGATGGTTTCCGGTTGCTTAAAAACCATGCCAAGACATCTTTGAACCAACTTTAGATCCAAGTTGGCCCTTGGATCAAAGAGGGTTTTCCCATATGATTTAAGAACAATAGCTTCCTACTGTCACTAAGCACCAATTCTAACAATTAAGCACATGTGCCAGATTTGATGGTAAATAGGGTAAAATAGGGTAGACAGGGCTTAAGAGTTAAATGGCAATTGATTTGAATAAAGGTCTATAAAACCCTTACATCAAAGGCCTAATCCATTGGGCATGGAGTCTCATACAATAGAGTATTAAAGTAGATAATAAAAAGGTGGAAGAAATAAGGACAATAAATCTTAGACCATAATAGAGGGCAAAGCAATCTCTATCGATCGTGAGATGAAAAAGGATGGTTTTACTGGACATTAGACAATGAATCCAGCAAAGATGAAATGCAAGTGTATGGATTGAGCACAATATGTGAATTCAACAATATAACACCTACTTACCTATAAAGGAACAATATATATATATATGTGTGTGTGTGTGTGTGTGTGTGTGTGGGTTATGATAGATATTGTATGAAATAGAAATGAATACTTTATCCCTGTCTCACAAGGCTTAGTAATAAAGACACAAGTTCAATATATGGAAATCTATAATCTTTGATGATTCATTTTATAATTGTGTTAGTGGTTGTCTTACCAAATTGATACACTTATGACACAAGATAATCTCACTGCAAATTTACATATTTACTAAGAAGAACAAATATGATAATATAAGAAATCTTAATACAGAAAATGAAAGAAAATACAAAGCTCTGTTGAGAATGAACCATGAATCCTTGAATTAATCCATCACGCTAAAAAAAATTGCAGTGGCCCTATGGGTCTAATACAAAATATAGTTTTTATGCCAGCCTAATTCCTAACCTCTCCCCTTTAAAGAAGTCTTAGCTGCTGCTTTTATAATCTTCAGATGATGAATAATTTCCTTCAATCCTGGGATTAGTTGCTCAATTGCTGCCTCAAAATCCGCCTTTAAATATGAAACTGATTTTCTCAAAATAAAATAAAACAAGACAATTTTGGAGGGATCGAAACCTCAAAGATATGTGTTGTCCTTTTCTAAAAAAACAGGAGTTTGTTGTTTGTCATTAATTCTCAAATATTCCTTAGTTGCCACTTGTTTTGACTTTTATTCCATTAAACTAGTTGTCGTGTTTTACCAAGGGAAACTTTCTCATTTATTATATTTCCATTGATTTCAAATATTCTTTAACCATTCGTTCAAACAATTTCATAGTCATGTCCTTTATAGTTTTCAAAACTCTCTTTCTGAAATCGAACCATTATAAGAGTTGACTTTTGACAATAATTTCTTTGTGCTTGGTCTACATCCAAAACAAGGACACATTAAAACAAAGGTGTTGATAAAATGGACTCTCTGACATCGTTGATCTAAACATGGGCATGGGTACCTGCAAATTAAAAAACATCTTAAAGCACATGTGAATGTTAACAAAAGTTGCCAAAGGACTTGTGTATCCAAGACTACAGAGGGCTACTGTAATCACTTAGAAGAAATTAAAAACTCCCTTGCCCTGTTATCAAATCCAAAAACTGTCCTTCACTGTCACATAGGATATCACTTTACAACTGCAAATTTGGTCTGAGAACTTCTTTATTTTCAACATGATAAGGTAACTCTTTTTGAGCTAATGGTGTAGTTAAAGAAACAATTTCACAAAGTGCTTGTATACTCCTCAATCATGGCCTCAACCTTGGTCGAAAATTCCGAATCATTAAAAGATCTTTCAAGAGATAAAAAAATCTCAGGGTTGGGTATCTTGGAACAACAACGATGAATGCTTGTCAATTTTTGAACAAATGCCAGAATGCTCTCTTCATCCCTAATATTTCTAAGTTCGTCCTTGCTCAAACTTTTTCCAAGTGGAGAGAATAAATGGCAGAGACTCTGTTATGTTCATTAAAACATGAAATGGAACCTCTATTTTGCATTTGAAGTGAAACTAATGCTATTACAAGAAACTCGACATCAATTTTGTCTCACGATTCAGACTGCAAGTACCTTGAACATAAACGCATCAAGCACCAATTTTTTGAAAACCAAATTTGCATTCATATAACGTGGGGAAATTATTATTCTCTTTTGTCCTCTTCAAGGTCCATTCCCCGACTGAAAACATCACTATTGAAGAGCATCCTTTCATAGAAGTTTAAGAACAAAATCAAAGCTTTCAATTCCATAAGGTGTTGCAGCTTCTGCAAGTGCATCAAGTGATAATGCAATAATAATTCTCACCTTTTGATTTTCATCATTAAGATCGTGTTCTATAATTTCAACGAGGGACCGTAGATATGGCAGAACAACACAACCCATGAGAATAGTTATTTGTTGGACAATCTTGATACCAGTATGTCAATCTTGCCATGATTTCTTACTTAGACACACTGCTTTCAAAAATGGCAAGAGAGTTGGAATTCTTAAAGTAGAAGTAACTACACTAAAATCCCTTACACTTTTGTTTCATAGTCAGTGTGGGCGTAGGCATATCAACCTCACCCAAGGGAGTAACACCAGTTGTAAATGTTGATGGTGTTGCCCCTGGCAACAGTGTGGCACTCCCCATATTGGATTCCTTAAGCCCCACCATAAGTAGTAGAAATAATTTTCCATAAATTTTGAAGAGACGATCCCATTTTTCATAGCATCTCCAAAACCACCAAACTAAAAACTGATACTGGTATCAATTGCATTGTGATTCGCCCACACAAAAGTATTTTCATTCCACTTTCCATGAAGAGGCACTAGTTCACTGCTACAATCGATAAAACTATGATCCGAACAAGAGAAAATTGAGACTTATTGCTTCTCTCCAATCTTTCTATCAATTTGGTAAGAATTGAACTATCAAAGCCTTCTCTTATAGCTTTATATGCAACATGTTTGTTCATGAGATATACTTCATCATCAAGCCAATGATTTTCCTTATGTCTTTCTTTGCAATATTGGGCCTGAGAATGAAGAGCGTAGAGGCTATTAACATACCCACCAAGACAAATAACCAATGTTGTTTTTTCAAGAGATATTGCATCGGTTTTAGCAGTGATTTGGGCTTCTCGGCTTTGGGGGAATAGGGATCTGCATCTGCTGGGGTCTGCACTTCTTCGTTCCGTCGGTGATTCAGGCTTGATTGCTTGTGTATTTTGTTGATATTCCCTACTACCGGAAAATATACCTTACTCTCAACAGGACCCTGCAAGCATTGATCAAGTCTTATTTTAGGGATCAATGATCTATGTTACAAAACCTCGTAAGCTCCGTGTTGGTGTTCTGCGTGTAAATTCATTGCAATACAGACCCTGTTAGAAAATAAATTAATTATTAAAACGACGGGAAGACAAATTTCAACTGCTACATTAGACTGCATGTGGAAACATGACACGTTCCCGATATTGCTTCGACTTTAAGACACGTTCCACATAGGCTACTAACAACACGACCAACAAATTCGTAGGCATCAAAGAGACTGCATGTGTTTCATATTGATGTGCATGTTGAAGGTCCCCTCACATACCAAAAACAACAACTAAATTTACATAAAGGGTGGTGCGTACCTGCCCACCCATTAAATGAGAGATGTTACGAATCTCAATTGAATTTCCAATTGAAGAATTGTAGACCACATAATAGCTTATATCTTCGCCATCTCCACTTGCCACACTATTCTCCCCACTTCTCAACTTATTGGATGTTTTTCCAATCCGACCATTTACAAAATTTGGCAAATTCATCTTTATGAAAACGTTGAAATCTCTTAAACCATTCACTATTTTTGAATTCTTCTTACGTGACACTCAATTCGGGAATCTTGCAAAAAACCATGTTTCTTATTTTTGAAATTCATCTTTGTTTGCCCATAAACTGTGACTGAAATTCACTGCCTAGAAACCTACAACACGTCAACATTTTGTACATTGCGCGGGGTCCTTTGTGGTTTTCAAAGCCACCGAGGAGGGGGCCGCAATTTCCCTGTTTCTACCACGTCAATAGAACTCAAACCCAGGTTAGGTTTTACGACCACTCTCCCCTTCGTTATCTGCTGAGCATATCGAGGGGGCACGATCAAATAAAGATCATTGATTTTTTATCCACTTGGATCTCCACCATGAATGCTTGCATAAACCATGTGACAGTGAGTAGGCGTTTTAAATGATTAACAAGTGACAACTTACAAAACTTATGGTAAATTGAGTCGATACTTGAATAACTGATTTGGACTTAGTCGACACTTGTTTTCTAATGGTATAGAAAATGGAATAGGCAACCATATGTATAAGATTTGGGAGTTCTCTGCCAAATGCCAAAAATAGAGGCTTAATCGTTTGCAAAAAAATATGAAGAAAAAACTCATTCAACATAATCTGGTGTTTATCGATTAGTTTGGTCATATGGTGTAGGCCCTGAAAGTAAGTCCTAGATAAGCCAATTCTCACCATTTGAATGGAATTTGATTATGGCTTAAACACCTATAATATGCATCGAGGATTTGGTCGATGACATTTGGAAATTGATTTGACCAGGTAAATATATGAGACTTGGTTAAATATGCCTTGAATTTCAATGAAGAATGATCACAAGTCATCAATAATTACTGTAAGAAAGAGACCAACCAAAACATGGAGATATGAAACAATGCAAGTTGACAAATGAGCATAACTCTTGGTTTGGCTCTTTAACAAAAAAAATTGCAGCGAGACTAATGAACACAAGTACCAAGAGGAGGTCATATGAGACGTAGAATCATCTCGGGAATGGGAAAATAAGTCTTTTGCAAAATTTGGAAACTATAGAAAATGGGAATAAACAAGGGCATGTAAAAATAAATTAAAGGGAACTTGTAGAAGTAGGGTTATTGGATTGACACTAGCTTTGGGGCAAGGGCGAGACCAAAAGGTAAGCAAAATTTGCAGGGAACTTAACGTCAATTGACGAAGTCAATTAATGTTACAACACACCCCACACATTGGCTCCACCTCTTCCAAACAATGGTGACAACCAATAGCTTCCCATGTGCAAATCATCATGACCACGGTAGTTGGCACCCATATTACAACAATAGTGTAACTCTCAACCATGTTCTTATCACAATTCAACCTCTTCTTACTAATCAACACTCAATAGTTCTAGATTTACAACACGATGTGCATATTTTATTGATGTTCCCTCTTCGTGTAGGTCCTCATAGCATTTTCACATTATCTAGAATCATTCCTAAACTAGGAGGAAAGCGGGGATGCTTTCAATCTAAACTAGAAGAAATTGATATGCCACAAGAAGGATCACCCCAAGGAACATGCCTCACCAGAAAGATGTGCCTCCCATAAAGACACATTAATAAAGATTACTTAATAATTTATTAATAAAGGTTGTGTCGTTATCCTATGATTGCATGTAAGTTGTTTTGAGTACGGAAATTAATGAATTATTTCATTTTGACTTCATCCAGAAAAGGAATCCTTGTAAAACTATAAAAGGCCTTGGGCCATATGAATAAAGCATCACCATCTATTCAAGGTCTCTAATTTCTAAGTCGTTCTCTTTATTCTTGGGGTTTTCTTTACATGTTATTTACTTCCAAACGTGAGGCTCATTGAGCCTCAGTGAGATCTAGCATGATGAGTGAGATTGTTGTGGTTGGGATTTTCGGTTTTGATCGAAAAAGCCACAATGTTGTCAATTTAAAGCTCATTGTCCTAAAGATGGATCTTGATCTGGATCTGAAACGTCGACAATCTATTGACAACACTGTGGCTTTTCCGATCAAAACCAAAAATCCCAACCACAACAATCTCACTCGTCAGATTATTTCCCTGTACGGTAGGGAAACTCTGGACGAAATTTGAGTTTTAGAAAAGCTTAGGGTTAAAATTAAGAGAAGAGTGACAGATCTGGTGTTGTTCCAGAGTCTGTACTTAAGGCTTAGAAGTACAGTGTCTAGGCATCCAAAAGTGAGTAAAGGGTAGAGAAGGAAGAAACGTCAACCTTTGGCAAGGGAAACTAGGGATGATTTTTGTGTTGGCGTTGTCTAGCTTCCAACTGTTCCTGGATGTTTATATCCTGTTCAATCGCTGCCCATGAACGTTTGAGTTCAACCCGGGTAGTGGTTGTTTTAAGAATAGTATCAGAAAGGTTTAAGGCAATATGTGTTTGATCTGATAATCCGGGTTCGATATTAGGCTGTCTTGTTACAGGGACATTTATGGAGGAACAATAAGGTAAGAAAACCTCAGGGGGGATTTAAGTGTTGTCTCAATTTCAGTCATATAAAAGAGAGTTTACAGTTTCAGGAGTGAAAAAAGGGTGCAAACCAAAGGCCCTTTCCCGTAACTGAGTTATATTTTAATAAAAATGTATGAGGTGGGAGAAAACATTAAGTTGTCTATCGAGTAAGGCTCCTATCAAGGGAGAATCTCACGTATAAATAAAAGAAGAAAAATGTAAATAAATAACCCGATGAAGCATAAGATATATATAGAATTCTTGAAATGTTGACCGGTCTTGTACCCGCTAATAGCTAGTACAGAGGAAAAACAATAAACAATATAGAAAACCAAAATTCATTCACTATAGTAGAGGTTGTACTAAATTATAGCGAAGCATTCATCAGATGCAAATATGAAATGAAATGAAATAACGAGATACAAGAAAACAAACTCATAACACAGTGGTGACGGAATTGAAAATCTTCGGATTTGCTTTATATTAACTCTCAAAATGGAAAACCTCTATTACAATCGACATAAAAAGGTCCAGCCTTGGTTCTTTCTTTCTATGGTATATTTATACAGTTTTACATAAGATGAAATCTCAATCGTTGCAAAATTTTCAGTTATGATAAGGAGGAGAGCAATCGTTCCATTTCTTCATCTCTATCTTTATTTGGTGCCAGAAGCTTGTCCTCGCGCATGCTCGGTACAAGTGACACATCTTTCCACCAGCTGAGATATCAACCTTGATGGTTCTACTTGACAATTGGCTTCAAAAGAGTAACAATCTCGGGCTAATTGCAGTAACCTTTCTTCCATCTGTCTATCTATGATGTCAACAACGCACAATTGCAGACTTGGTTTAATCATACATTTATCTATTTGAACTATGTCTGCCATAGTTACTTGTGAGATCTCGGCCGAATCTCTTTCCTCTTTTTCATTTAAATCAAGTGAGATTTTCGCTATATTCATTTGACTCAATGCCTCGGCATTACCTTCGCTACAAATGCCTAACAGATTACCATCTATAGAACCAAAAGCCTCCTCTAAGGATTTCGTTACCCTCTTGGCTTGCAGCTTACCTTCTGAGATACTGTGCTCCCATTCTTTTAATAAAATATTTCCTCTGGTCTGCTCCGAAATGGAAAACCTGGGAGTACTTCCCGATTCCCTGTTGTTTGTAGCTATTACAGCCTCTTGAAAAGCGACTTGTGCTGCTCCAACTTCTCTTTCTTTGACAGATAAATTTTCCAAAACTTGATTAACAAGTAAGCAGTTGTCCCGAATCACCTTTACCTTGGCGAGTAAATTTCGCTAGGCTGCAGAAACTCTGCTCCGAATCTCCATCGCCTGGGACTGGAACATCCCGATATTTATAACTTTACTTTCGATGATTTCCACTCTAGCCTGTAGCTGTTCAATCAAGTCTTTTTGCTGGCTCGCTTGTATCTGACCATTCCGAACCACCAGCTCTGTTTGTTCGAGCTTAGTTTTGAGCAGCTCTGTCTCACTTTTATCGGCCAACCTTGCTTGTTCTATCCCTACACTCCCCTGGTCCTTGGCAACCTCCTCTGTTGTGGCTAGTCTGGCTTCTAGGGTTTTGATGAGACGATTTTTTCACTTCAGCTGGTTTTTCAAAACCCCGACTGAAAATTGATTCGCTGTGGCATATGCCCCTAATGTCCCGACTATTTCTGTCGCGAACAGTTCATTCTTCTTGTCTTTCCCATCAATCAATACTTTGTACTTCTTGGCTGTTGATTCCCCTTCCTGATAGAATTCTCTCTTTACCACAACCTTTCTCTTCTTATCAAAGAAGAACTCATTTTGGGGGAGCTCTTCCATCCTTATAGGTCTCAATTCTTCATTTAAAATCCACCCTGCGTCAATATTTCCCTGAGTTGACTGCAAGGGAGTAATGGATGTGATGGGATTTCCGATTTGTTTAACTGGTTGCCCCGGAGTAGTAACCGGAGTCTGCTTTTTCGGCGGGTCGTGAGTCTTTATCTCTGTTTTCAGACTCTTAGTTTGCTCTTCCCCGTCCTGGTGTTTTTCTTCGCTGGGTGTTGCATCTCTGGAGCCTTCGGCTTCTTTTTGTTTCACCTCTGCCGTACTCGGATTCTCACCCTACAATACTGTGGGAAGACAACTGCGTCGATGTTCTTGGAATTTTAGATCAGTCCTCTCTTTAGGTGCCAGGGTTTGTATTCAGGCCAAAATCTTGGCATAAGATCTTGCACCTCGGAAAATGTCATCCGAGGGCGAATTTTCATGTTCGAACCTTTTGAGTCCGCAACTGGCCAGATGATTACTTACGACCCTTTGCAGATTGTGCTTCTTGAATTCAATAAGAACCAATTTTAGGTCTTCCAGGGCTGCTGCCTCAGCTTTAGCATGTTCGAAATCTAATAAAGAATATGGATTTAAATGAATAGGAAAAGGTGGCCATACCTTCTTTGAATATCCCTTAAGATCCTTGCTTATGCCACCGATTACTGTTTGTCTAGCAACCTCACGACAAGCTAGCTTGTTGTGTATGAATAATGGTAATGCATGTGGGGGAATAGAAGCCCCGAAAACTCTGAGATATGAGAATTCGGCTTCTACATACCAGTCAGCTATACTGCTCAAATTCATCACTATACTGTCCGAGATCCTGGGTGGCGGGTGGCTGAAAATAGTGACATGCAACGATACCATTACCCAGTTAAAGATTTCATATACGAAATCTATCGCTTTGTTTTCCCACAATTTTGAATGATAGACATGGATGGGCTCGGCCTCTGATGGAGTCCAACTCCAGCTCATTAAGGGAAAGGGTGTTAGAAAACACACGACGTCCATAATGTATGCGGACATAAAAAATGAAGCAATCTTTCCGCTCTCTTTCTGCGCCCGATACTCTGTAACTCGACTGGTCAAGCTATCAGACAACATTTTCACCCAGTCGAAGGAACAGCCTTCGGCGACTTGATGTATTAGAGGCACCCATTGAAGAAATAAATGTGAGGTGTGTCCTCTCTCTCATATAATCTGCAGGTCATCATAGCTATATACTTGAACTGTGGTTTCAAGGAAGCTATTGAATATATACCATTACTGTCTGCCCTGAACTTCGCAGGGTGCAAAACCCAATCTCTAATTAGGCTGGACATAGTCTTGTCATATTTCACACATTCCTTTTGTTTGAACTTCTCCAAGAATTTGGCATCGTATGTAAGGTCTGACACGGTAGGCAACTTGTACATAGCCTGCAGTTGTTCGGGTCTGAAAGTCCCGATGGTGACCTTCTGCTCATTGATGATGGTTCTAGTTGGTATGTCCACATGGTCTAATGCCCACCATACCATATCATAGTAAGGGAGCAGTCGTGGCCTAGCCGCTACTTTATGCATTCCAGATTGGACGACGATCTTATATTTGGTGGTTATGTCGTCTTTTTTATTGTCACTGGAATCATCAGAATAATCTACTAATTCGGCCTATAGAACATCAGAAACAAATGACCAAGTCGGGACAGAGTCGACACTTCGAGGTGAAGTATCAGTGACGTTGTCTGAACCTTGTCCCGAAACCTCAACGTTGGCTTTAGACGCTTTTCGCGAGGCCATGACGGGAGATCCTGCTTTAGCTCTTCTGCGATAAAAATATGTATACATACATAAATTAGTTCACTGAGAAAAGTGTGCTCTGCATAATAAAATGAATTAGTGATAATGAATAACAACTCTATATATTCAAAAACTTGGTACTTTTTCAGAACAGATCGGTCAAATCACGCTTAAATATAAATTTAGTAATAAAAAACCCAATCTTTACTTGTCGATTCGCCTTGTTTCTAATTAATGCCATAAATTTTGGTGGTTTGAAATGTCAGTTGGCGTAAGGAAGAATTAAGACTGCCTCGTAAACTGTGCATGCATCAAATCACGGGAAACACCGGCTTAGCTCAATTAATTAGGTTTTACCAAAGTTAATTAATCTTTCGGTACTCGCTGCATCGAGAGTTTTTGCTTTAACCCTTTGAACCTCTAACACCCGAGATTGCGATGATTGTCTCTGGTTAATAAAAAACGTAATTATGATTAGGCGCTTAATTAATTACGTGATTATTCATATCGCAATTTCGCGACTCGAAGCTTCGAAGGTATAACTTCCGGGAAGTTTGTATGCTGAGGTGCGAAACCACAAAATCGCGATGATATGTTTTAATTAAAAGGGAGGATAAAATCAAATTAAGTGTTTAATTAATTATGTTTATATCTTTATCGCGACTTCGCGATTCGGGGCTTTGACAGTAAAGCTTTTTAAAAGAAGATACGTCGAATTACGAATTTCTGATAGAACTTAACCATGGCTAAGCTTATACCTTTAACCTTAACACGGGTTACTAAAACAAGAAATTTGTGGTTTCGGCTATCAGGGTTACCACAGTAAGACTTTTGGATTTAGTAAACACTGAGACGCGAAAACTCGATGATGCTTAACCGTAATTTAGGAAAATTTTACTCTCGTTACTGACCTGGGTAGAATTTTAAAACGATTTCATCGTTTTGTTGTTTGAGACTTGTGAACTATGTGATCTATAACATCCGACATACGAAATCCCGAGGTAAAAAAAAGGGGGAAAATTATTTGAACGAAAAGTAGAACTCGCTTTGAGAGTATGATAACCATCACCGCTCACATGATGAGACTTCAGATATTTTGAAACAACAGGAAGAAAATACAAAAACCATCTTTCGATTTTGAGCATTAAGACGTGAAATTCAAAACGGGCTAAAAAACAAAGGCGGCTCCAACATCTGGAATTTCTCAAAAAATGCAGAGACGAAAACGTGCTACCCAAATTCGCACAGATCCAGCATAGAACCAAGAACAAATGGAACATCGCGGCCTTCTCCAGACTGGGGTTATCCATTGTTAGAGGCAAAATTAAAAAGAATAGATGCATTCTAGAATGCACATCCAAAAACGCATTAAAACTCCACCTGAAATTAGCGCAGGTCGTGGCACCCGAACTGTGGAAGATAGTTGACGCCTTGGTAACGATGAAAGCTGAGAAAGTGTGCGCAGAATCTCACAACAGACACGTGTCCAAGTTAAAACGACTTCTGAACATCAAAAATGGCCCGGACACCAACGCAAAGAATGTGGTAAACCTATCTGTGCACGTGCTAAACGAAACAGAAATGGCTATTTTAGGAAGAGGATTAAGCTTTGCGGTCTCACCGACCTCCATCCCCATGGATGATATTATTTGTTGCATAGAGGACGACATACAAAATCTTAGTGACAAAGACAAAGAATTAATAAGACAAGACTGCGTAGTCATCCTACGCAAAGCCAAACCTCCAAAAAGTAATATGAATAAAGATGAATGTGTAGCCCTAAAGAACCTAAGAAACGATGAAAATTTGGTTATTCTCAAGGCGGTTAAAGGAGGTTCTACTGTTCTTATGAACATGGATGACTACAACAAGAAAATGATAGAACACCTAACCAAGAGTGGCAGTTATAGGAAACTAGATTTCAATCCCATCAAGAAGATTATAAGGCAAGTAAAGATAGCCATCAACAGTTCTAACCTAGACGAGAGAACCAAAAAACGCCTAACCCCCAACAACGAGATCACCCCTAGGATATACGGTCTGTCGAAAATTCACAAAGAAGACATCCCTCTTAGACCCATAGTGAATACCATAGGTTCACCAACCTATGAGTTGGAAAAACACATAGCTAAGATCCTTAGCCCTCTAGTAGGCCACACTGACTCTTTCATCAAAGACTCCAATGATTTTATCAATATCATCAAAAATGAAAAGGTAGGGCCTCAAGACACCCTCATAAGCTTTGATGTAGTCTCCCTTTTCACTAAAATCCCCTTAGATGAAGCTACCCAAATTGTCAAAGAAGTCATCGATCCAGAAACATCTAAACCAGTCGAAGTCTGCTTACGCTCCACTTTCTTCAGTTATCAAGGAGAGTTCTATGAACAAACCAGCGGCGTAGCAATGGGCTCCCAACTGTCCCCCATTGTTGCCAACCTGTTCATGGAGAATTTTGAAAAGAAATCCCTGGACTCCTTTCCCCTAAAACCCTCGAGGTGGAAAAGGTATGTTGATGATACAAATGTTCTCTGGCCCCACAGAAAAGTTGAATTACAGAAATTCTTTCTACACCTAAACAACATATCCGAAGATATAAAATTCACCATGGAACTTGAAGAGAATGATAGCATCCCCTTCCTAGACGTTCTTATCAAAAAGAAAAGTAATGGTGATCTTGGACATGTGGTGTATAGAAAGAAGACCCACACTGAGAACTATCTCCACGTCAATTCCCATCACCACCCCAACTAGAAACTAGGTGTCTTAAAAACCTTAGCCACTAGAGTCATAAGAATCTCTGATGAAACACACCTAGATAAGGAAACAGGTCACCTTACCAAGACTTTTAGGAACATAGGATATAAACAAAAAGACATTAAGAACGCAATAAACAAAGCCCTAGAAATAACCCACAATAATCCCAATGCCCCTAAAGACCAAAACCCGAATAGAAGTGCCTACCTTCTGTACATCCAAGGAGTGACCGATAGAATTGCAAGAGTACTCAGTAAAAAAAAAAAAAAGATTAAAACCTCCTTCAAACCCCTTGAAACCATCAAACAGAGTATGAGATTTTTCAAAGACAAACTTAACCCTCACAATGGCAAAGGAATCTACAAAATAGAGTGCTCATGCGGTAAATGCTACATTGGTAAAACCGATCGCTCCTTCCAAGTTAGGATAAAAGAACATGGAGCTGACATCAAGAACGAACGCATCCGCACCTCCACCCTAGCTGAACACTCCATTAAAACAAGACACCATGTTCGCCTAGAAGACACCAAAATCCTCGTCAAAGAGAATCACCTCTTCAAACGTCGTATTAGAGAAGCCATTGAAATCCGTAAACATCCTAGTAACCTTAACAGAGACAGTGGGTTAGAACTGAGTGAAAACTGGCTCCCCCTAATCCACAAAAAACAACAATAATCTATGGTAATTTTCTTATCTTATTATAAATCAAATTATTCATAAGAAAACCCCTCCCAATTAATTCTAAGACAACCTAATCAGGGGTGATTTTAAGAACCCCCCCTAAATTTATATGTATAATAAATGGGCGAATCCCCATGATACATAGGAAAAATTGAGGGCTATTTTATCAATAATATAAAATGTATATAAAAATTTTTGGCAAATATTTTAGTCAATTATATAATCTTGTAAAATATTGGCGAATATTTCACTGAATTATAAAATCTTGTAAAATATTGGCGAGTGGTGT
>ML776694.1:851633-875665 GCA_009831015.1 Picea engelmannii
AATATATATATATATATATATATATATATATATATATATATATATATATATATATATATATATATATATATATTTGAAATAACACATTATCTTGAAAGAAAATAAGAATGATAGGTTAATTTGTGGGTAGGTTTAGAAACAAATTAGAGGTTATTTTGTCTTCATTTTGCATAGATTAGGGGTTTTTAGACTTCTTATGGGTCCAAACACCCCTCATGGGCACTTGGGTGGGCCCAAAGAACTTAAAAAACACACCAAAACTTTCATGCTGAAACGCCTAGGAAACACCCTAAGCCATACCATACGACATTTCCAAATTGTGAAATGTCGAACAGTACAACTCAAGGAACTTCCATGAGTTTCTAGTACTAGTATGTGGGTGGGTTAGGTGTTTCCTACTACTTAGGTTGAAAGCTATTATTCGATTAGAAGACTTGTTGATCTAAAAGACAGCCTTACGGTCTTTAAGTCAACCTCACAAGAATAAATCCCCCTGCGTTTTTAAAGAGGTGGTACTCCTCTATTTCAAATAGCATACAAGAACATAAAAATGCCTGAGAAAGGACAATGATTTATTCTTGAAATAAAAATTCACATGCAAAGAGTACCTGAGAAGGTCCAAGTATCTTACAGAAAACAAATATTTACACTATGTTACAAGATTTATAATCCAAAAGAGTATACATTAAAATAGGATGACATTTCCATCACAACATTCATCAAAGTAGAACACAATATTCAGCAAAGGGAAAGGAAAGTATGGACCACATATAACATAGAACTCTAAATGATCATTCCATTAAACCCTATAAAGATTTTGATAGACACACATCTAAAATCTCATTCTTAAAAATGAAGTCTTGAGAAATCAATAATGTTATGTCCCAAACTAGTTCTCTGGGAACCTCAAAAAATAATAGATGTCTTAATAAATAAGTAGTAATCTCTGGGGTTACAAATAAAATAAATTGCGTTTGTCCTTCAAAGAGAACTGGGATGGGGCTCCCGCGAACCATAAAATGAAAGAGAAACTTGGATGACAAAAAAAAACAGTCAAGGATCAACATTAGGTTTCACAGATTACTAAGAACAGGAAAGGAAAAATGACAATTGACTGGAGAAGAAAAATGGTAAGGGAAAGAATAAGGTTACTACTCGTAACTCGAGTTATTGCAATGGAAATTTTTTAACCCTTCATTTGCTTGTTGAGGCATCCATTGTAGATGGTTGTTGCTATGCTGGAGGTGGCATAATTGTTGTAACCGCTTCATGTTGATCTGTCTCAGTTATCTTAACTAATGCTTCTGTTAAACATTCTTCTATATAATGCTTTTTATTTCAAATAATTCATTCTCCATTTCCCTTAAATCAATAATTAATTGGTGCAACGTGTCCTCAATATCATCATTTTCATTTATGTATCAAACAGGCCACCTCTCTACTTCTTCGAAGAATTCAACCGAGTCACTGAATTCATTTTCCCATGCAACTTTTAATGCTTCTAGTTGCTCCAATAGTTGCTCCTTAGACATAAGTATGGTATCCATTATTAAATTAGGGTCATCTAATTCTTTTGTAAGACCAACAAGTTTTAGAAATGTCACCCCTCTTAACTTTTAAGGCATCCAACTCAAACAACAATTCTCTTAAACATTTAATCCTTTTTAGCCAACAAGCATTAATCAGAAATCCATTTCAATACTAAAGGGAAGGATTTGTTCTCTTCTATGGGTGTTGCTCAAGCTTGAAACTTTTGTTGTAAACGTTCCCACGGCTTCTTTGTAAAATCCTTCATCATTTTCTAAGTCTTTTTGAAGATATTCCCTAAAGTGCATAATCATTGTTAAGAAACTGGTCGAACTTTACGCTAATTCCCACATTTCAAGGATTAGGTCTATTCTCTTCTAGATACCATCTCGTGTTAATTTTATGTGCCTTACGTCAAACACTTAGTCAATAATAAGATTTCAACCTCCAATAGTCATTCACTAATAATGCAAGTAAACACATGCATTCAATTGGAACCATAAGTAGAAATACAAATGACTAAGCAAATTGAAACTTAGCAGTTGAATAAATGAACAACAGACAAACATTCAAGTACACATTTTACACATATTTCTAGGCAATGCCCCTGGAAAAACCCCGAAGAGAAAACTAGCCAAGGAGAGATTATTTTTTATACAACTCACAAGAAATTTTTGAGTTTACAACAACAATAAATTTTCCATCAAATATGATTGTACTTATCTCACAAATCTTCCCAACACCACCTCGATTTGCATGCCCACCTTGTTGTCTCTTTTTTTGTGCCTGTACAACCTAGTACAATAGAAAGCACAACAATACAACCTTGATTTTTGTGCCCAAATATGTTGCAGGTATAGTACGACCCTTGTACGTATTTTCCAGCAATTAAATGTGCCTAGAAATGTCTAACACAACCTTGATTTTTGCAACCTTTCTCTTGTACGACCAACAATAAATGCCTATACGACCATCCTTTAAATGTTGTACAGATTGTTCATAAATGTTGAACTTTCTCCTTAGGATGTGTGCTACCCTCTCTTTCGGATTTGCACCAATCCTCCTTTGTTGCTCCTCTTTTCCTTTCAACTCTATCTCTCTTGGAAAAAGTGCCTCTTCACTTTCCCTCTCAATCTCTCTTGAAATGTGTGCCCCATCTCTCTCAAAAGCTCCTTTTATTTTTCTCATTAAAGAGTAATTTCCCTAACCCTAGATCTCAATGGCTAAGATGCAATCTTGCTCCATAAGATCAACAGATGTGACTTAATCTTTCATTGAGTTCACTTAAATCACTTAAGTGACCAACATTAGGGCTACTAACATTCGTTCGCCGCTGCTGAGAAACCTTAGGCCCTGCAATCTTCCGCAGTTCCTAGGTCATCGCTCCCCTCGGCCCCCTATGCCCTCTGCGGCTCTGGATCCGGATCCTCCTCTGGATTTCCAAGATGAGGTCGTCACCTTCAAGGCCTTCATGGGATCACTTTGTCCTCCTCCGACGCGATCCTGCCCCTCCCAGTTTGTTAAAAAGCTGGATAAGATCCCTGAAGTCTCAATTCCCAGCACCACTGCGAGAAGAAAAGCTCTTTCCTTCGCCTCTAGAGCACTTGTCGGACAATTCATGGGCCTTTGGCCCTCACCTCAACAAATAGATCTTTGGATTGAGCAAAACTAGCATCCTCTGGTTCAAGAACACATAAATCACTTCTTCTGTGATAAGGGTTTCTATATCTTTTATTTCGAGCTTAAATCGGACAGAGATCTTATTTTCAGAAACGATCCATATTTCTTTGGGCCAAGAGGGTTATATTTAAACAAATGGACGCCTAATTTTGACCCAGAAAATGATATTCCTTCAGCAGTGCAAGTGTGGGTAAGGCTTCCCCACTTGCCTTTTCATTGTCGGGGCGATGAAGTCCTAAAAAGCATAGGAGACACCCTAGGAAAATATATTGATAGGGCAGAACCCAGATACAGTCTTTATTCCTGCGCTAGGATCTGCGTGGAAGCAAACCTAGAAAAAGGGCTCCCGGAAGCAATCAAATTAAAGCTGGACGACTGGATCCACATCCAAAAACTAGATTATGAGCAACTCCCGTTCAAATGCAAATCATGCCATGAATACAGCCACTTCGCAAAGAACTACCCCAGCAACAAGCAACCCTCAGAGACCGGAGCATCTCTACAAGAAGACGGATGGCAACAGGTTCACAAAAAATCCTCCAGCGACAAAAATAATGGATCTCGTCCAAGGCCTTCGGGCCCTCACCCAACGCAGAACCCCCACGACAAAACCCCACTCAAAAAGCCCCCCTCTTTTCCCTCCAACCCCCCTCCTATCCTCAGTCATAACCCCTTTGATCCACTAGGAGAAACTTCTTCAAAGCAAGACCCTCCTCCAGCCTCGAGCCCTCCTCCTCCCCCTAAACCACCCATGATCAGCATCATCGATGAGTCAGATGATGATGATCCTTCTATGGAGGGAGCACAAGGATCCTCACAGCAAGAAAATCCAGCCACACACCTGTACACTCAACACAATCAAGAAAAAGAAGGAGAAATCCCACCGGAGAAGCTGAGAAAATCGGGGCGACGAACGAATAAGGAAGTCAGAGAAGAAGCAGCCACAAAAGAAAAGGCTCAAGGAAAGCAGCAGACTATAGAACATACTATATACACATCAACAAGGAAAGCAGGAACTAGAGGAACATAACACTCGGCCTACGGCAACCGAGCTCCCTCCACCACCCTCTAATGATTTTTCTCTCTTGGAACTGTAGGGGCTTCGGTAGTAAGCTTAAAGCCGAAGCACTAAAAGATTTTAAAAAAATGGCCAGCCCCTCAGTCATCCTCCTTCAAGAAACCAAAATGGACTCTTCATCACTTTTGGAAGCAATAAAAAGAATTTCAACACCACTGGCGGAGCGGCTGTTAGCTCTCAAGGAGCCTCCAGCGGCATCACAACCCTCTAGAACGAGCAAACTTGGAACTCTAAGGTAATCTTTGAAACTCAAAACTGGCTCCTAATAGTCCTAAAAAATAAGGACAATAATAACATCATTTATGTGGTCAATGTCTACATGCCAAACTCTTATAAAGATAAAATGGCAACATGGAACTTGCTCTCAGATCTCAGAAACTCAATAGATCCTTCCTCCTGTATAATCAGGGGAGACTTCAACACCCATCTCAATCCCGGAGAAAAAAAAGGAGGAAACAAGGTAAGAGATCCTTTCTCAAAAAATCTCACCGACCTCATTTCAGATTGGGATATGCAAGACATCAAACCCGCAAAAGGAAACTACACTTGGAACAACAGACAGGCTGGCCTTCATCACATAGCAACCCGCCTGGACCGTTTTCTTATTAGCAACAACTTTCTCCTCTCCCCCTATGTCATCTCCTCTCAAATTCTCCCCTTTGCAGTCTCAAACCATAAACCTATTACCCTCTTTTTCCTCTCCCCCTAGAACTTTGGTCCCCTCCCCTTCCGTTTCAACCAGCTCTGGTTGGACAACCCAGCCATTCCCTCTCTCGTTACAAAAGCGTGGACCATCCCTTTCTCTGGCTCCCCAAATTTTGTCTGGGAAAGTAAGCTCAAATCCGTAAAGTTATCACTCAAAGAATGGGTGGAAACCTTTTTCACTCCCCCTCAACAAGAAAAGCAAGAAAAAATAGAGCAGCTCAGGAAAATTCAACAACAAATGGAATCAGAAACGTTGATGAATCAAGAAAAAGAGGCACAACAGCATCTTCAACACACCTTGCGCAGAGAAGAGGAACATTGGTGCCTGAAGTCCAGAAGTCTCTGGATAAAAGCGAGAGACTCAAACACCTCCTTTTTTCACAAGCAAGCCCAATCTCGGAGGAAAAAAAACACAGTCACCTCCATTACCTCTAGCACAGGGCAACAAATTGACTCCTTCGAGCAAGTTAAAGCAGAGGCTTATCGCCATTTCAACAATCTATACCAGCAACCAATTGAGGAGGCAACAAATACGGAGGCTATTGGCATGCTTGCTAACATCCCTGAGATAGTATCAGAACCAAAAAATAATCAACTAGTCCAGAAAATCTTAGAGGAAGAAATAGCCAAAGCAATCTGGAGTTTGGTTCCTGACAAAGCTCCTGGACCTGATGGATTTCCAACCAAATTCTATCGATCCTACTGGGACATCATCAAATGGGACCTGAAAAAAATGCTAAATTACACTTTGCACAAGCAGAAAGTCGGAAGGGCAACCAATTCTACTTTCCTAGCCCTCATCCCCAAAGAGTCCAATCCCTCCAATTTCTCTCGCTTCCACCCTATCTCTCTCTGTAACTCCTCCTACAAAATTCTCACTAAGATCATCGCAACCCGACTCTCCCCTTGCTTACAAAGTTAATCTCAGAAAATTAGAGCAGCTTTCTTAAGGACAAGCAGATAACAGATAACATTGTACTAGTCCAGGAAGCCGTCCACTCTAGCAAGAAAACTAAAACTCCAGGTATGGTCGTCAAGCTCGACATGGAAAACGCTTTTGATCGGGTCAAGCATAGTTTTCTCTTTTCAATCCTCAAAGCATATGGATTTTCAGAAAACTTTATCAATTGGATCAAAGCTTGCATCAGTACACCTTGGGTTTCTCCTCTCCTCAATGGGCGTCCCTCAAATTTTTTCAAGGCTAGCAGAGGCCTTCGACAAGGCTGTCCCCTCTCTCCTTTTCTCTATATTTTGCTAGTGGACTCTCTCAATCGAAGGTTGGAAGAAGAACGAAGAAAGGGAAATCTCCCTGCTTTACTCATAGCGAGAGGGGTAAAAAAAATAAACCACTCTCAATTTGCAGATGACACTCTCTTACTAGGATCAACCACAATTCGCACCGCCAAATGATTCCAAGATATTCTCAGCTCCTTCCTCCCAGCTTCAGGTGGCAAGCTGAACATATCCAAATGCATAATTTATGGATGGCATGTCCCAAGGCATATAAAAGAACAAATCGCCAGACTATTCGGTTTTTCCATTATCACTACATGGAATTATTTCAAATATCTGGGAATGCCCATCTTCCTCAGTTCTTATGGTTCTTCAGCCTGGATAGAAATCATTGGGAAAATATTAGCGAGAATCCAAAATTGGGGAGGTTGTTGGCTCAATCCTGCTGGGAAAATTGTTCTAATAAAATCAGTTCTTTCTTCCCTCTCCATCTTTCAATGCTCAGGACTACTAGCTCCCAAAGGTATTTTAGAGAAAATCTCCAGAGCTCTAAGATGCTGTCTCTGGGCTAGTGGTAAAACGAACACGAAAAAATTCCACCTTATAAATTGGAAACAAATCTGCCAACCCTACAACAAAGGAGGTTTGGCCATCAAGGATCCAACACTAATGAACAACTCATTGGGAGCTAAGCTAGCTTGGCGTTTAATCACAGGCAAACCCGATTGGTGGAAGTTAGCTTTCCTAAATAAATACTTCCAATCCTCCAGACTACGATGCTTTGATGGACCCATCCCCTCCCTCCCGGGTTCTCCGATTTGGCGCCTTCTCAAAAATGTTGCCCCTCTTATTCAGGCCAATCTCTCATGGGCCCCTAGGAATGGAGATTTAATAAAAATCTGGACGGATCATATCCTAAATCGTGAACCCCTGAACACCCACACTATTCTCTAGCCACTCAAAGATTGGTGTTGCTCTAATGGCTTCTCCAAACTTCGCGACTTTTGCCTCTGGAGCACCGAAGGGGACTGGATCAATTGGAAGTCGCCTAATCCCTCAGATTTTCTCAACCCTCTCCTCCCCATCTTCTTCAACAATCTGGTTGGTTGCACTCCCCCCAACCGTTCCATTTCAGACTCTCGAAGTTGGGGTGAAAAATATTTTTCTGTCAAGGACGGCTATACCCATCTGCTCTCTGAAATTCAAGGTCCCCCCCTCTAAGATCTGGAAAGAGATATGGTCTGGTCCCTCGTTACCCAAAGTTAATACCTTATGTTGGCTTTTGGTCCATGGAAAAATCTTAACAGCTGAAAACCTCCTCAAACGGGGTATCCAAGGCCCCTCTCGTTGCCCCTTCTATCTTACATCCTCTGAAACCATCACCCACCTTTTTATGGAATGCAACTTCACTACCCAACTCTGGAACCTCATCTATCTCCCCCTTCCCGTTTCCCCTCCTTCCCCAGAGAATTGGAATAACCTATTTACCTTTTGGAAACAAAGATATGCTGGCAACTTCAAAAACAAAAAATAGTTCACTCCTCTGGAGACAAATTCCCAAATTTGTTTGTTGGGAACTCTGGTTTAATATCAGACGTCTTCAAAACCAAAGCAATTGGTTTCAATCTTCCAGGCATCTTGGAACCAAGTGAAGAAGAATGGGTTAATTACATACGGGGGCCATCAAGGGCTATCCCCACCTCTCATAGGCAGATTCCTAAACAACAAGATTGGCAACTGCGTCTTGACAACAATAAATTATCTCTCTGGAAAAGACAACAACATACTTCCCTTCTCTTCTTTGATGGAGCAACAACAAGTAACCCAGGGGTGGCAGGTGCGGGGGGAGTCATCTATAATTCTGATGGACAAAAAACAGTCGATTTCTCTTGGGGCTTGGGAAAAGTCACTAATAACAGAGCATAGATCCTCGCAGTCTATATGGGATTAAAGCTAGCACATGAGAGGAGTATTCAAACTCTAACTGTTATAGGGGATTCTGAAATAGTCATAAAGGAGCTTCAGGGTCTGTCAACTTCATCAAAACGCCCTCTTAAAGGTATAAGCTCAGGAATAAACTCCCTAAAGAAGAATTTCATCAGCTTACGCTTCTTTCATATTTTGCAAGCTCAGAACACAGAGGCAGACAATTTGGCAAAAGCGGCAAAAGGCTTAGAACAGAGCCATCTAATTGCCAACCAAATGTCCTCTCATGTTTGGTTTCCTTAATTACGCCCGTCCCTTCGCCCCTTCGCCCCTTTGCCTAATCTAAAGAACAACTTAACTCAGTACTCTCTCCCTTTCCTAACCCTTCCACCTGACACTCGCCCCTCTTTCCTCCCCCTCTCTCACCCCTCCCTTCCCCTCTCCCCTCCACCCCGAATTTCGTGGACCACCCCCTCCCCTCCCCTGTGCTTGCTCTGGCTCCTGCTCCTCGTGGCACACGCCCCCCCCTTGCTGCCCACGTGCCTCCCCTCTCCCCTCCCGTGTCAATCCTCCCCCCGCACTTGAGAACCCATTTAAGTGAGGATCCTTGTCTGCTCTTCCAGACGATCTGCCATCATCCCTCAGCATCAGCTTTGTCCTCTCACCCTGAGCAAAATCACCTCCACTCATGGGTTTCAATGGCTCCCTTCTCGCATAACAGTTTGTTGATCCTTTCCCCTTGGATACAGCTTAACCCACATAGCATCCTCGTATGGTTCTACATTTCCCTCAGTCTCTGGCTAGCTCTCCTTGTCCCCTTCCTTTCGAGTCTCTCTCACATTCATCCCCCGCTCCTTTCTGCACAGTGCCCGCTCGCCTCTCATCCTCTCGTACCTCCATTACACTATGCGGCAAAGGTCCAGAGCTCCTTGCTCTTGCCCAGTTTGCACCGCCGAAGAACTCTAAGAACAGTTCCAAGCTTTGCGAATAGATTGCTAGCGAATTGAAAAGCGCTCAGGCGCGCGGCACCGCGAGCTTCAACAGGAAAACCAAGGGATTCACGAAAGCATTGCAGAGATGCAGTCCCAAATGCAGCAACAAGAAAACACAATCAAGAATTGGCAATCATCCTAAGGGGGGTCAATGGGAACACAAGACAGATTGGAGTTGTCACTGAACGCCTGGGAAATCCCCAACAACCAGCACACTCTGTTGGAACCGATGAATTCCGGCGACCCTCGACTTTTCATTCTGCTTCCAGCAATGATCAGCATAGGCAGAGGAGAACCTAGAAGCTCAACAGGAAGAACTAGGGCAACCCCGCATCTAGCATTAGGTTTTTATGAATTGCAAATTTTTGTTGCTGCTAAATATGTTTATCGCCATCTTCACATGGCAGAATTGTAGTTTATTTGGAACAATGGTTACATCTCTCTCAGGCATAGATAGACGCATTCGCTTCTCTAGAAGCAACAGAGGTGCCCGCACCCTGCCACTTGTATCTTTTTGAATTTTGGCGGCTTTTTTAATATAATACAACTCCAACCGTTCCTGTTAAAAAAAATTCACTTAAGTGACCCAAACTTTATAAAGTCACTTTTACTCGTTAAATAATAAAAGACCCTGCTTAACTTTATAAAAACACTTTATAAAGTCAATTCACTAGAGAGAGACATTTGCTCGGTCACTTCTGCATGTTGGGCTCCGCCAATGCAGAAGTACCTCCAAGCTACCAAAACTAACACTCCCTCTTAGCGAGGGAGGTACTTTTGGAACCTCCACCAGGATCTGTCTCCAACCCCTTCATTTCATCTATTGTTTTAGCTACTCCCTCTGAACTAGAAGCCTCTGCTCCATCTCAATTGGAAGCCCCCACTGCTACATGTGTTGAACTCTGATCTGGAGAAATGTCCATCCAAGGCATGCTCCTAGGAGTCTCCTCACTCTCCTAAGCATCCAACTGTGTCATCTCATACCAGCTAGGTCTTCTGACTGTACTGGAAGAAGCCTCACAACCACTAGTCTCTGGTACTAACACGAAATATGAATCCAAGAATCCACTTGATCCAACCACAGGCTATCCCAGCAACCAGTATAACCTCTCATACTGGACACCAAGCAAAACAGTTGTGCTCGGAGTAGCTCCCTCTGGATACAGAAACACCTCTCCACGGAAGAACAAAAGTCCACATCCATCAAACTCCAAAGTTGACACTGCGAGCAAATTTACTAGCAGCTCTGGAACAAACAACACCTCGATCTCCTCCAGAAATCCTCCTGACTCTAGCTGGAATCTCACACATCCAACCCCTTTTACTACATGTTTGGTGCTAGCCCCACAACCCACATAGCAGTTTGAGTCTATCTCTGAAAAACTAAGGAACACCGACCTCATTCCCGTCATATGTCGAGATGCACCACTGTCCACAAACCATGCTTCAATGTCCTCGCACACTAGACAACTATTACCTGAAAGACAAGTCATCAGAGAAAATTCCTTCTCGAACTTCTCAGTAAACTCAACAACCTCAGTTGATGTTGATACCTCTGGATCCATCTTGCTCTTCTTCTTCTTCAGACATTGACTAGCGTAGTGGCCAGTCTTATGACATGCAAAGCATTTCACTTTGCTCATGTCCCTCTTCTTGTCTTTGCTCTTTCCCACAAGAGAAACAGTCTCCTCATCTGCACCAACCTTTACCTTCTCCTAATCTCTACTCTAAGAACCCTCCCGGATCTCCTCCTGAGTAAAATCATTCCACAGCCTATCCCAAGAGGGAAAGTTCTCTCTTCCTACCATACACTTCACGAACACATCCCACTCTTTGGTGAATCCCTTCAGGGCTATGCGCACCAACTCTGAGTCTAGAACAGTCTCACCAACAACACACAACTCATCCTTCACTTGCCTGATCTGGGTGAGATATCAGGCCACAATGTCTCCCTTGGCCATCCTAGTGTTGTGGAGCTTGTCCCTTAGGGCCATCTTCTTGTTCCTGTTCTTGCTCTCGTACAAGTTTATCAGTGCATCCCACATCTCCTTGGTTGTCAGCTTCTCAGTCAAATGTGGGAACATGTGGTCTTTCACTCCATCCAGGATTATCC
Source organism: Picea engelmannii (assembly GCA_009831015.1). Lineage (NCBI taxonomy): Eukaryota > Viridiplantae > Streptophyta > Pinopsida > Pinales > Pinaceae > Picea > Picea engelmannii. Next base: position 862,888 of record ML776694.1, read on the forward strand.
TCTGCGCCCTTGGTTCCTTCACCTCATGGAGGTCTAGGGCAATGGGATCTAACAAAGGCACTGACACTGTGGTACTCACAAAACTCCAAAGCTTGTTCTCCATGAGAACAATTGCAATCCTCACCTTCCATTGCAGGTAGTTGGAAAGCCGAAGCCATCCTTAGTCCAACTGACTAAGAATCCTTTTCCCATCTTCTTCCTAGCAAGAACCCCTACAAGTCACTGCTATCCAAGTGCCAAACTCTTGTCCACTGAACCTCAGAGCCCAAGCTCTGATACCACATTAAATTTAATGTGACTTACATCAAACACTTAGTCAATAATAAGATTTCAACCTCCTATAGTCATTCACTAATAATGCAAGTAAGCACATGCATTCAACTGAAACTATGAGCAGAAATACAAATGACTAAGCAAACTGAAACTTAGCAGTGGAATAAATGAACAACAAACAAGCATTCAAGTACACATTTGACACAAAGATTTATGGGCAATTCCCCTGAAAAACCCCGAAGGAAAAACCAACCAAGGAGAGATTCTTTATTATAGAGCTCACAGGAAATTTCTGAGTTTACAACAACAATAAATTTCCCAGCAAATATGATTGTACTTATCTCACAAATCTTCCCAACACCACCTCGATTTGCGTGCCTAGCTTGTTGTCTCATCTTGTGTGCCTATATGGCCCTGTACGACCCTATACAACATAAAACACAGCAGTACGGCCTTGATTTTTATGCCCAAATCTGTTGCAACTGCAGTACAGCCCCTGTACGAATTTTCCAGCAATTAAATTTTCCTATAAATCTAACACAGCCTCGATTTATGCACCCTTTCTGTTGTTGCGTGACCATCCTTTAAATTTTGTATGGACTATTCATAAATGCTAAACTCTCCTTGGGATGTGTGCTACCCTCTCCTTGGGATTCCTGCCAATCCTCCTTTGTTTCTCTTCTTTTCCTTTCAGCTCTATCTCTCTTGGAAAAAGTGTCTCTTCACTTTCCCTCTCAATCTCTCTTGAAAAGTGTGCCCCATCTCTCTCAAAAGCTCCTTTTATTTACTCATCAATGAGTAACTTCCCTAACCCTAGATCTCAATGGTTGAGATTCAATCTTGATCCACAAGATCAATGGATGTGACTTAATCTTTCATTGAGTTCACTTAAATCACTTAAGTGACCCAAACTTTATAACGTCACTTTTACTCATTAAATAATAAAAGATCCTACTTAACTTTATAAAGTCAAGTCACTAGAGAGACATTTGCTCGGTCACTTCTGCATGATGGGCTCTGCCAATGCAGAAGTACCTCCAAGCTACCAAAGCTAACACTCCAACATATTTTCTCTCAGCCAACAGCAGACTGGAAGAACCTTTCAATTTGGAATTGTTTTTCGGGACGTCTTCAAGGGTAAGTGCTAGCTAAATTGCAGTTATAGGTTCGGTAAATAATGGTTTTGGAATTAGAGCTTTCGCCAATTCCTTTGTTCTTTCCTTTAAAACTAAATTTTCTTTCTCAATATCAAAAATGGATTCCTTTAATGCTTCTCCATTTGCTTCATGAAATTGCATGATTTTCGAGGGTGGAACCCCCTGAAAATCAATTTTTGATTTCCATTTCTCTGCAACTTTCTTATTCTTTACACTCACTTTTTCTATCAACAATTTCTTAGAATTCTTATGGTAGGCCGCGTGATGAAGTGTAACAAACTCTTCTTCGAAGATTTCTGGCTCTTGGGTAGACAGAACCTCAACAATTTCCCTAGTTTCCATCAATCTTTACTTTGACCAGATGGGTTCTTCTATCACCTCATCTACTTCCATGGCTCTGGGACTTTCCTCAATTTCAAGTACATCTAGTCCCATTTTTTTAGTTTCTCTCTTTGTTTTGATGGAAGTGTGTGCAACATGAGATTTTGTTATGAACATAAAATATACAACATAATATAGATAATAAATAATAATAATAATTAATTAATGAAGAGACATAATGAAAATATGTCTTATAAAAAAGAAGAAGAAAAAAGGTGATTCCTCTACAATTTTAAAGTCCAGAATTTTTGTTGAAGAAAAAAAAGCAGTCTGTTGCACATGTATTACAAAAATAAAAAGAAGAAGATAATTTCATAACTTCTATGAAATTATTCTGTTGCAAAATTCTATTGAAGAAAAAATCATAGTCCTGCTTCTGCTACAAGATCGAAGAAACCGGTTATCAAAGCCAAATTAAGGAATAAAAAATATAGAAAAAAAAACCGCAGTCGTTTTCTTTCCGTACATTTATCAGCAATTCATACAACAAATGTATTTGTTGTACCAGCCGTCCATATCGACATTTGTAGGAATTGAGATAAAATGCAAAAAAAAATTCAGCCATCGATAGCAGAGCCATAATCATCGTCGTACAAATCTGTACCACAGCGTATCAATTTTCAGTGACAACCATCCATTGAATCCATATAGTCTGAAATCAACTGTCAATTGAATCTATACTATGTTGTACAAATCCGTACTCTACCGACTCGCATCTGTACTTTCCACCGTACTTGCTAGCGTACCATCTGCAGTCATCAGTACCATCCAAATATGTCTTTTGTACAACCATCCAACCATCCGTCGTACCAGAGTTGTTGCTATCCATACCGTCATTGTCCATACTTCCGTACAATCCATAGATATTTTTCTGTGCGGGCTGTCAACATGTTGTACAACAACTGGCCATCTATACAAATCCATACACCAAAGGTCGCAACCAGTCATTTCAGGTTAATACGGATTAAAAGTTAAAATTTCAAAGTTAGGTGATATTTAAGAAAGACAAAAAAAGGGAGCTATTTAATACAAGCTTGTTTGAAAATTAAAAATAATCCAACAAGATTAAAAGGGATTTAAATTAAAGTGAAGAGACAAGGAAAGGAGTCAAAGGTTATAATTAATTAATAATTAAGGACTTTTATAAAATCCATATATTCGAAAGTATATCGCCTAAGTTTTAAAAGTTTTAAAGGCTTAAAAAGGGAAATAAAAACATTATAAAATCCCTTTATATAAGTCGTGGGAATAAGCAAAAGAAAAAAATATATATTTAAAGTTTCTTAGATATATATATATATATATATATATATATATATATATATATTCAAGTAGAATTATTAAAATAAATTATAAGACGCAAAAGTGAGAAGAGGACTGAAAGGAATTTTTTTATTTTCAAGGAAGTCATTGAAGAAATTTTTATAAGAGTATTAATTAATCCTCGAGGAAAAAAAAGAGTTATATAAAGTTCATAATCAAAGAATTAATTATCGTAAAATATCAATGAAAACAAATGGAGCCCAATAATGAGGAAAAAGGAAGATACCCTAAAACTTGAGGGAACTATGCTTCGATACAACTTAGAGTCAAAGGGACACCTGGAGGGAAAGATATCACTATTTCTATTGCACCTACTGGATGTAATAATTATATCAGTATTGAATTCGCTAACCAGTTAGCGATTCCCGAGTCAAATATAATTGAAAAACTAGACTTCCAAAATGAGAAACAATATGACATTACCGATTTACAATTGAATATTGAGGATTATACCGTTGTATCGCAATTCACTATCGGATCTTTATGGAGCAATGAGGGTGACATACTTATGGATTCACCCTGGATGGAAACACTAGGGTCTTTCATCTTAAACACGAAGAATAAGTTTTTGACATTCTCCTATAAGAAGAAAAAGATAACATCACAAGACACTACATCAGAACCAAATCCAGCAACACCAAAAGACTTTAAAGATATCTCAAAAGTAATACTTCAAGAAAATAAAAAATCAATGCAAAATATGCAAAAAGAAATGGATAAAATTATCACAGATAAAAACAAAGAAATTTTTGGCCTTAAGAATCATAGTCAAAAATTGATCACACAAATTAAGAAGTTAAAAGGTGAGAAGAAGTCACAACAAGAAACGTTAAAACAACTTACCAACAAGAAATCACTGATTGATAAAGAAACAATGACTGATCCCATTGAAATAAAGAAGTCATCAGTTGTACAAATCCAAGTTGCAGAGAAAGGAACAAATACAAATCTAGTTGAAGTTAGAACAACGTCAGATGTTGGAGTACAAATGTTGAAAATTCCAAGTGTACTTACTAATAGAGATTCATCAATTAACAATGCAACATCAATGCATGAAGAAAAGAAAACTCTGAATCAAAATCAAGAAAACGCTACTAGTACAATAAGCGAAAATCATGCTACAAGAACTCCTTATCGACATCCAAATCATAAGGGCAGATATTGTAACTAATCAGGTTATCGATATCACTCAGGACAAAAACAACTGACTTATCTTTCGAAAAATATTGATACCAGCACAATTAAATCTTATGATAATAATTCATCATGGAAGTGCAACATTCCACAAAGGATTGAAATAGGATGGTCAGATCCTTTTACGATTCGAAAATTTTGCTTAGCACTCAGACGTTCATATCATCGTGTATCATCAACTACAACAGAACAGAGAATTGTGCGACGACATTACAAGCCAAAGAAAAAGATGTCCAGTCCTTCCCTCACTATGCTTTGAGGACAAAGCATTTCCAAAAGGGGAAGGCAATGTTATGAACATAAATATATACAACATAATATAAATAATAAATAATAAAAATTAATTAATTAAGAGACATAATGAAAATATGTGTCTTATCGAAAAGACATGACTATTAATGAAAGGGAATTGCGTCTAGATATATATAATGGGCCCTCAATTGCAATCTATCATCTCATTCATTCTTATACATTTACTCAATATATTATTATTTCATCCTTTATATTCCAGATATTTTGGATAATTTATGTGTGAACGAACATTGTTCGTCTCAGATTTTTCCAAAATTTTCTTTGTAGGGTCTTCATCACCATCATCATCTGAATTTTTGGCTAATGTTTTTCTCGGCTCTAGACCACTACTTCTAGGTTTTGTTTTTGCAGAAGTGCCTCTCTGTAAAATACTAGGTGAATTAGGGTTCTTGCTTGTTGCTTCTCTGCCCTTCTACCTATAGCACGCATTAGTGCTTGTCAATTCCTCAACATCATTCGAGGCTTCTTCAATAGAGGCCTCGGGGAGATTTTTGTTGTCTCCTTCTCCTTCTTCGAACTATTCAGACTTACAAAAATATGAAGAGTATCCAACTAGGGATATGTATGCAGAAAATAAGTTTTTAGAGTTAAAACCCTCGATGCATTGAGCTTCGTTTAAACCGAGTTGATCCAATTGTCCAACAAATTCATCTAAGTGGGAAATATGCTTGATAGTTATTTCCCCAACCCTCCATGGCAATGGAATAAACCGTTTCTTTCTTTTTCCATTGAAGAAGTGTGCCCAGTATTTATATTGTCTGCACACCTCAATGACAAAGAGTCTATCAGACTCATAGAAAGGTAGCAAGAAGGGTTTCCCCTAGAAACCAAATAATCTCAAAAGACTGTAATCCTCTAAAGTTTCAAAAATTCCTTTCTTGGCTAGAAAGGATGCAGCCTTTCATGACAATCTTGATGTAGTATGACTGAAAGTTAATTTTTTAACAACAGACGTGAAACCATTTTGGACAGCGTAGAAATAGTATTGGGCTTTGTGTCTCCACAAAGCCAGGTACCAGACACAAGCTGGTTCCACCTTAAAATGAACACTCCTTGCCCTGGGCAAGTCTTCAAATATGTGACAGTAGGCTATAGATAGATCAAATAAGAGGTCATGTAAAAAAAATTGGTTTTTCTTAAACCACCCAGCCGAAATGATATCTCATTTGAAATGATTATGGCCCAGTCAATCAAGGTGTCTTCGTGAACAACAAAGTGAAGAATATAAACAATGTATTTCAACACAAAGGTCGTGGACTCTAGTCCAATTATCCAGGAAAAAAGCCAGCCGAATTCTTTGTATGGGTATTTCAAAGAACTTACCTCAACTTGAGTGGAATTGTTGTCAACTCTCGGGTTGGTGAGGTAGTTCTTGAGTAGCTCTGCTCCTCCTTGGTGTTCCTTAAGAAATTTGTCTGCTTCCTCATTCTTAAAATGCATAGTGGGATTTGGGAGTCACAACATTCTCTTGAATACTAAGGGAGTCAAAGAGATTGGCAGCTTCACCTGGATTTGAATTATTCTTCTTTCTGAGTCGAACTTATCCAGGCACCAAAGAACCAGTTCCTTGAAATTTGCTACTTTAGGCACACACCCTGCCAATGCAACACCTGAACTCGAAACCTTGTTTATTTCCTTCTTTGCGGGGGAAAGAGGCAAATACCACTTATAAGCTTGCGACCACTGGAATTGATGATCTTCTTGTCCAAGACTGTTAAGTGTGTCTTCGCAATACAAGTCCTTTCTTCTACTTGACATATCTTTACACCGATTTCTCTTCTTAAGAATAGGTGGCACTATTGTCGATATATCCTTTTTACAGCATGACGTATTAATCATTTATTAAATTTACCACATATTGCCTTGATTACCATCTATTGTAGCTCTTATTTCAAAGTTGTTAATCTGCACAGTCAGATTTAGAATTTACTGCATAGCCTTTACGAAATATTCGCCACTTAATAACGATATTTAGGTTCACACAAGTGGCAGCTAACATGGTGGAGGGGAAGTAAATTCCATTGGGAAAGGTGATGTGACATCAGGAAACATGAAAAATAGTTAAGTATGGAAGTGCAAAGTGGGACATGGAAAGTGTAATATGGTGATTGAGGGATGCAAAACACGGGTATGGAGAGTCGAATAGATACGAAGGAGGGACTCCTGCATCCGCAATGGTGAAATAGACTAAGTATAAGAAGAAGGTGATTTTGGGGGCTGTGGAAGTGGATGGGAAATTTTTAAGAACACGGGATTACAAGTAGTGGGACACCGGCATCAAGGAGAGGTAAATGGAACTAAAGGTTGTCTTGCATCTACACTCAAGAAAATTGGTAAGTAAAAAGGTAAGAAATGCAATTTATATGACGTGGAAATAGAAGGGATCATTTTGAGTGTTGTGCGTTTGCGGATTAGGGATGGATTGGTCTCCTGCAACATGTAAAAACGACTAAGTGTTGGGATTATAAAAAGAGAAAAAGCGACTAAGAATAGGCTTGCAGGTTTGCAAGTTTGCGGACCTGTAGACTTGATGCTAGCCTGATCCGCAGCCTGCATTACAAAGCATGGTTACCAAAGCGTGGAGCAGAGCGGGAGCGTTTTAGGGAGCATCATTTTCAAAAAATCCTCGAGAGCAGGAGCGTCCTAGGAGCGTTTTGTTATATATATATATATATTGCGTTTATATTTTTAAAAAGCATGCAGAAAGACAAATTAGTTGTAGAATATATGAAACCATGCATATTTGTACATTAATATAGATAGAAATGACATCCATAGTACATCAATGATTAATCATTCAAGCATCAACCATCTAGATTCTAGCAATTACAAACTTACAAACCAACATACAAATTTTTAAGCCATATAATAGAAAGTAGACCATTAACTTATGGAATGGAATAGGTTATCCATAATCCAACAACTGTTAACAATAACATGAGTCATGACCAAATAGTTATGTTTACAAAATAGGCCATCTGCACTGAACTGAAGCATGAAGACTGAAAGGTCCAAAACAATAAAGTTAATATTGAGCTAGTTGCTAAATACTATGAATCTATCATCTATAGACTGACATATAAAGTAATGAAAAAGGAGAAGCATCAAACAACTATCCCATCCTCCTTCCCTAAGCATAGGGTAGGTCCCACCCCACTCATAAATTATAAAAAAATGTGATATTTTTTTGGTATAGCACGGGAGCATCCAGGTCACTTGCGGGAGCGATAGCAGAGTGTGGTGCACGATAACTGGTACACCAGAGGTGCGTCCTTCCCGGTCCTCTTGTACTAGGGAAAGGTCCTCTCAATGCTCTAACACCCGCACCGGATATGGACTGAACTGTCTCACGACGTTCTAAACCCAACTCACAAGGTAGAAGGCCCACAGGTCATGAACTTCTTTTCTCGGAGAAGAAACAATGACGGTATCTGAGGAATAAGCAGTCGGAGCGTGGCTGCAGAGATGTCAAAGTGTGCTCCAAAGATTCGAGAGCGGGATCTAGAGCATGGCGCTCCCAGATTGGCAGGGAGTGACCGAGAGCACCCTGTAGCGCACTTCAAGGGTAGCTACCTAGACACTCCAGCTCGTAGAGAGATTCGAAGCCTCGGAGCGAGGGGAGAGGGGGGGCGTTCCCGATAACGTGGTTACAAAGAGAAAAATGACTAAGTAAAGAATGTACAAGGAACTAAGAAGAAAAAAAATAAGACTAAGGATGGATATGTATGTACCAACAGTGGTCAATGAATGTGGATCAACAAGACTCTATCCTGTTATCTCTCAGATCTACTCCATGCAAACCTAAGAAACAACTAAGTAATTAACCTAAGGTCACTGCTAATTACTCCTTTGTTTGGACTGGTGTTTCTCTAGTCACAAGGGGGCATCCCTTGTATTCATGCATTGTCAATCACTTAGAAAAATCTAAGCGGTTAGTATGAATGATTAGTACATAAAATAATCATTCTTGATATGCATGCATGCAAGCAACCAAGGACACAAGAAAGTTTTAAAATTAAATAATATGAGAGATTCCAATTCACAGCAGCTAAAAATGAAAAAAGGAAAGAAGATGGATATGTGCTTTAGGTGATCACGTCAGAGTAAAGGCACTGAGACCACCCACACCATTGCTCAAAACAAGACTATTCAACCATTGAATTCGAAGAGCTGTAAAGAACCTGCATAGTCAAACTCTATCATTGTATTAGTCAAAAGATTGTTCGCATCATGGAGACAAAATACCAGACTAGCTGCACAAAGTGTAGGCAGCAATGAGAGAAAGAAAAGATGAAAGAGGAGGCTGGCCGCTCACTAGAAAAACTCTAGAAAATAATGCCATTCGACCCTCTCTTATAGCTCTCCAAATTCCCAAAAGTGGTTGGCCTGCTCATGCAAAATCTAACTGCTTTTAGGTGGCTGTTTAAGTGAGGAAAACTGCTGTAAATCTGCTAGATAACAGCCATAAATAACTCCCAATCTGCTCACAGCCACACACATGGCTCAAATTGTCACTAAAAAGGGGGTGACCTCTCGATAAATAAACCCAAGCACATGCAATCACCCCTGAATTCCATTAATAGCTAATGAGAGGTTGACTTGACTCAAGATAACCGATCTGCCTCTACAAATAAAAAATCCAAAATCCTTTGTCTTGTCCAATAATAAATTGTCATCTCACATGCAAACTAGTCAATGAGGTCGCCCTGGTAAAAAATAAACATCTCCCAAACTCCTAATTTTCCAAAGATAGCAAAGAGGAATAAACTAAGCTAGGCAACCTCCTTTTCCAAAAATAGTGATGAACCACCGACTGAAAATAGCAATGGAGTCATGAAAAAACAATTTTAGAAAACTGCGAAATATACCAAAGGGGGGCGACCTCGGGTTTCCTTGATGAGATAAGGTTGGAATGACCACCACGTGTCACACTGAAAAACTTCCAGTTGCTCAGTTCACACCAGTTCCCAATTGCTCACTAGAACCAAGAGTATAGCACCCAACTCTGCTAAAAATAGCACTGCTAAATATAGACATGCCAAAAATAGAAATCTGACTCCTAAAAATGGGAAAGACATAAAATGAAGGGAACTACTATGAGATCAATGACAAAAATAGCATGCCAAAAAAGAGGCACTGTTAAAAATAGCATCATCTCGCATGTCAATGAAATTAGTCTCATTAGGCTTGATTTTCTCCAAGGAATCCAAATATATGCTCGGAATCATCCTTTGAATCCTAAAACCCTAACTACTAAAAATCACAGTGTCTCGCATGTCACCGGAAAAAGCTCATTGGCACCGTGAGCTCACACGGACCAATAATATGTGATCACCTTTGACCCGTGGACCTTGGAACTCTGGCTCCTAGAAAATAGGGAAACTGCTAAGAACAACAATTTTCCCCAAAAATGGTGAACATGCCTCTGAAATGGACTCTGATCACTGTGAAAACCGACACACTTGTCACCGAACACCAACCTGATAAAAGATCATTGGATCTTAACTCTCCATTTTGCACAGGGAAATCTGGGGGTTAACACTACCCCCACACTTGATTCATGTAATATGAACCAAAGGAAAAATTTTATTGTTACTTGCTACTTCCCACCAACATACTCATCTTATGCTTTTAATACCAAAAGAGACTCACCTTATATGGATCTTTATTTTTACATCAATAAGTTTTCAACAATGAGTGACAACATTTTAGTGGGAGTTTAATGCCATGACTAGCAATTTACAATGTGAATTTGATGAGCCCCTTGATGGCTTGGGAGTCGACACCATCATTATTATTTGGACTACTCTTCAATTGATTAAATTGCCACAATGTATGGTAAGCACTTGACCAATTTCCCATGACATGGTCATTTTACTCGATATCTCTAGCTTCCCACAATCTTTGGTTTCACTTGTTTTCCTTATATGTGTGGCTCTAGTTTCATGGATTATGTTATTACTCATCACTTTTTTATTCATAATATACAAGATTTTGTAGTTTCCTCTCTCCCTCTCATGTCTAATCATGCCCCTCTCTCCTTCAAACTCAAACTCCCTTGCACACTTCTCCCTATTTCCCCTCTCAATGGTTTGCCTCTCCCTCCCACCATCCTTTTTAACCTAAGTTGCACTGAAACAGAGAAGAAAAGTGTATCCAAAATTAATATGGAAGATTTTCAGAAAACCTGGATACGATATGGTATGGAAACGTTCTATATATAGATACGAAATAAAACCATAATATAAACATTTCAGATTACCATTTATCATTGTATCTTATGTTTCTCTTTTACATGACACATGTCATCCAATTCATTGTACTATACATAATCAATGTAAATTAGTCAAATATATTTATTAAAGAAAAAATGTCTACAATTGCAAATACCCTAACAAAGCATCTTTCTAAATTAAGAAACAAAAAAAAAAGTTAAGACAATGTATCAAAGCCTTACCAGAACATTGTATAGGTTGAAAATCCCGCCAAATAACATAACAACAATTGAAGTGAAGCAAACAAAAACTGTCCTATACAAATCACAATGGCTACCACCTATCCCAGGCATTCTAGGCAAGTTCTTCTTTGCAACCCTAAAAGGAGAATCCTTTACAATTGAAGGAACTCCTATAACTACACTGGAGGATCAAGATCACTAGTGTCAAGACTTCGACCAATATCTTGTAAAATGAAGATTCATTTGAAGAAGACTACTTGTGTAGTTGCTTTTATGCTTTTGCTCTTTGTTTGTTGTTTTTATGGTTTTTGACTGAAATTTCAAGTGGAAACATGATGGTATGTGTTGACCGCCTATTCAGCCAGGGGTCAACTCATGTGCCATGAAATGTTCATCTATGTTGAAGACAGTTATGGTTCTACTTGGGTATCTAATAACCCAGCATAAAAAAATTTGTAAACGAAATGTCCGCACCCCTGCGTGGGTTAAAAATGTAATAAGTCTGCATGGATCATAGTTAGGTCAGGTACCTTGGGTGTTTCCATTGGGGGAGTTCCTTTCACCGAGGGTTTTTTATCCTCAGGTTGTCGACCAGACAAGCTCCTCGCCGACTTCCCTTGAGTTTTTCCCTCCTCACATGCAATAATTTCCTCCAAAGTGGTGAAAGGCGCTCTGATGGTCTCATTCTTTTGGTAACCTTTGTTAGGAATATTGTAAATGACCATGCTAGACAGTGTAGAAAGTTTCGCGGAATTTCGTAGAGTCTAGATAGGTTTTTTTTTAATTAATTAAATTTTAATAATTAAATTAATTAATTATTTTTTGAGCTTATCTTGTAAAAACTTCGTCTTGGGGATTTTGATAGGAGTAATTGTGCTCAAAAGAAATGGAATAGCACCCCCTACACCCATAGACCAAGTTTCAGCTCAGTTGGACTAAGTTTACTATGTCTTAGTCGACTCAGAGTCAGTCTAGGGCAAAACAACAATTTTAATTGCTAAGATGACATTATTAAAATGTCATAAAACATTGTAATTTTTGAGTTAGTGAGTGAGTGTAAGGTGGAAAGTGGCAAGTTAAGACCCTCCTAACCTACCCAAACCCATCCCAACCTTTTTCCAACTTAATTCAACCTCTTTACTCAATCCTTAACCTTCTAAACCTTTCCCTGATCAGAAAAACGACCCACTAACTACCAAATCCCCCAAATCTTGCCTTGAGAATTGGAAAAGACACTCCACACATGTGGAGCGCCCCCCTAGACTTACCAAAACCCTAAACTAACTCAAAACCTAGCTTAACCCACACTCTAACTCTCACAAAAAAGCTCACGCCCTTCTTTTGGTGCGCCCCCTTTGGTGGTGAGTTGTTACAACTCACCCAAAACCTAACCATATGCTATTCTTAGCATATGGGCCCTCCTAATTTGCATAGTGCGCCCTTCTTGGGTGGATAAACAACCTATCTAACACCTACACCTCACACATTCATCAATGCTTGACTAAAACCCTAGCTTGGGTGCCCCTCTCTTAGAGATTTGTGCTTTAGCTATTGATTTGACACTTGGAAGTAATCCAAGTCACCTCTCTTTGCCTCTTGGGGTATAAAGAGAAGCCTTACCCTCACTTTTTCTTGACCATTCTTTGAGCTACTGTTATGCTACCAAAATCTTGCCATCTTC
>ML776694.1:895385-918571 GCA_009831015.1 Picea engelmannii
TACATGTGCATGTTGCATATTTAAGGTTTAACAACATATAAAGGATGCATGCAAAAGTAGAGAACATCAACTGCCCAATATCATGTATAATAACGGTTCAAGCATGGAAATACAATAGCCTACTGGAAATATAGAATCTAAACTTCAGTCAGATCTCATGGATCAGTACTGGAATACAATCGAATAACATAAAAAATACCCATGATCAGAAGATGATAGCAGATCTTATGCATGCACGGATAGATCGGCAAAATATGCGATTCCGGAGAAATACAGTAACCGCTACCAGCTGGAAAACTCATCCGGAAGAATCGACCGTCGAAATGTGCTCGAAATTGCTCTAACAGAAGCGCCCTAGTCTCTAGACTGAAATGGATGTCTGTCAGATCTCGGATCTGGCCCCTGAGGCACTGGATCTAGACCCCTGGGGGGTTTGCGCCCCTCCTGGGACACTGGATGCACCCAAAAGGATTCCACCAACGGAATCTACTGCTATATGGCTCAAAACGATCGTCTCGCCAAATAAGGAAATGGGTCGGAAGGATTTGTCTGGATCTGCTCAGAAACTCTGCATGCAACACCAAAGGTCTGTCCGGAAGAGTTGCGCCCTAAATGGCTGAATGAGTCGATCTACAATATTCCACCGTCAGAATCTGACGATAGATGGCTCAATAGAAGCGCCCTGGCTGGATCTCAGATGGGTTGGAAGGAAACTGCAATCTGAATACGGATCTCGTGCAGCTCTTCAAACCCTCAAATTGATTTGCGCCCTCACTGGTTGAGTTGCGCACTCTACAATGGATACTCCTGAAAAGTACGGTGAAATACCTGGATGGTATCTCCGATGGGCTAGGGTGTGTCTCTCAACACCAAAACCGATCAATGGTGGTGGTTTCCTCCAAAAATCCACAAAACAGTAAGGTCGGCTCTCCTCCTCCTTTGGGAACTCTCAACATCAAATCATAACAAAGCATAATGAATTAGGTTGCTTTACCCTTCCCTTATAGCTTCCCGAAACCCTAATTCGTTGTTGACCTTTTCCCTCCAAGTGACTTTTACTTTATTTTATTATTCCTTGATTAAATCACTTAATTAATTAATTAATTAACCATTTTACCTCTAAAAAGTGATTTATCCATCCTGATGGCTTCTCCGACTGCTAAAAGTCACTTCTCATCATCTTATCCTGTAGTGGTCTTCCTCCCGATTCCGATGAGCTATTACACTAAGAGGTCTCTCCAAGTAATATGCCCATTATGACCTTCTTAGTGAATTTAATTAAGATATGATCCATAATAACTCAAAATTACGGAAATCGTCAGAATGCAACGAAACCAAAGCCCAGTTGTGCAGAATGGATCCTTATGATGATCGATGCAAGTCGGGCCCAAATAAACCCCTCAATATCTCCCGAACTCTCTGTCACCCCTATCTGGCTACTCAGGTAGGCATAACACTCTGAAATGTTGTAATGTTATAATGTCCCAAAATGGGGACATTACAGTTTCAAGGGTGACACGGTCACCTTTCATAGCTTCAGGGTCACAGTTAGAGGGGGCAAAGGCTTCAGGATCTCAGAGTTTTGAGACTAGACCTGAGGCAGATACTCTTGGGCAGGGAGATCTTACTTCTCCATTGACTACTTCAGGGAAGAGGAGACCTAGATGGTTTCAAGAGACCCTAAAGGAATCCAAGAAGAATGTAGGAGAGCCCAAGAGACAGTTCAGAGAGAGTAGACCTCCAGTGAGACTTGGATCTTATTTGGCTTTAATGATGAGTATCTCAGATATTGAGCCACAAACATTTGCGAAGGCAGTGGACCAACAGGTTTGGTGAGAGGCCATGTTGGAGGAGTATGACTCCATTGTGCACAACGATGTTTGGAAGGTGGTTCTGAGGCCAGTGGGGAAGTCAGTTATGACTTCCAGGTGGTTGTACAAAACCAAGTATGTTGCAGATGGCAGCATAAAGAAACACAAGGCCCGATTTGTGGCGCGAAGCTTCTCTCAGATAGATGGAGTTGATTATGATGAGACATTCGCACCAGTTGCAAGATACACCTCGATCAAGAGTATTATTTCCATAGCAGCGGAGATGGGTTGGAGTATACATCAGATGGATGTGAAGACCGCATTTCTAAATGGCTTTATAAAGGAGGAGGTGTACATTGAGCAGCCACAGGGGTACGAGGTGAGTGAGAGAGAGTCTCACATGTGCCTTTTGAGAAAGGCACTTTATGGTCTGAAGCAAGCTCCCAGAGCTTGGTATTCATGTATTGACACATACTTGCTTCAGATGGGTTTCAAGAAGACCAATGTTGTTCCTAACCTCTATTACATCATTAGAGGTGAGGACACGCTCATTCTCATTATGTATGTGGATGACTTTTTCATCACATGAGCAGAGGATCTCATAGCTGAGTGCAAGCTGGGACTTGCATCAGAGTTTGAGATGAGTGACATTGGGTTGATGAACTATTTTCTGGGTATGGAGGTATGGCAGGAGGAGGGACACATTTTTCTTGGGCAAGGGAAGTATGTTGAAGATATTCTGAGCAGATTTCAAATGGAGGACTGCAGACCTATGTCGACAGCCATGCTTACCAACTGGAAGAAGCTTAGTGCTTCAGATTCCCAGTTGGTAGATGCTACAGTTTATAGGTAGTTGATCGGTTCACTTATGTATCTGGTCAACACTAGACCAGATATTTGTTTTTTCGTGAACACTCTTAGCCAGCATATGGTAGAGTCGAGAAGTGTTCACTGGATTGGGGCAAAACATGTGTTGAGGTACATTGTTGGGACAATTGATTATGGCCTAGACTATATCAAAGGTGATGGGGTCAGTTTGGTTGGCTACACCAACTCAAACTGGGCAGGATGTGCTACTGACAGGAAAAGAACCTCAGGGTGTTGATTTGGTTTGGGGTCAGGACTTGTTTCCTGGTTCAGCTGGAAGCAGAAGTCGGTTGCTTTGAGTTCCGTCGAGGCAGAGTACATGGTGGCCAGTCAGGCTAGTTGCGAGGCCATTTGGCTTCGTAAGATGCTGGTAGGATTATTTGGTCAAGAGTTGTCACCGACCGTCATACACTGCGATAATCCTCCAGTCATAAACTAGAAAAGAAGGGGAGAACCGAGTTGAGATATCTCTCTCGGAAGTTCACTAATTCCTCAGAGTTGTATCAAACTCTCTGAGAATCCAGTTTTCCATGACCGGTCAAAGCACATTGAGATCAGATATCACTTCATCAAAGATTGGGTTCGGAGACGGGCAATATAGTTACAGTATATATCGACTGAAGAGCAGATTGCAGACATTCTCACGAAGGCCCTGCCAAGGGGCAAACATGTCTACTTCAGAGACAAGATGGGTGCCCTTGTGTTTGTGAGCCTCTAAACACATGTGGGAAGTACTATGTACTTTGTACCTTGTACTTTATGTCTAATTTCACTTTGACTTAGGAGATTTAAGTCAAAAGTGAAATTTGGTCATTTGAGCCTAAATGACTATTAATTCACTTTGTGGGTGAATAAATGACTATTGATAGGAGACATAAAGTGAACTTAGGGAACTTAACCCAAAGTGGGTTTTTGAGTGAGATTATTATGGGATGATCTCAACCTTAGATTGGAGATGAGATGGGATGATCTCATCCATCCAATATTTAGGTTTCCATATGGAGGTTCAAGAGAGGGGCGCAAAGCGCAAGGAGGAGCTCATTCACTCTTATGTTCACTTGGAGAGTTTGAGAGGGAGCATTGAGGAGAGGATGGTGGCTATGGTTGAGGAAAGCTTGGGCGCCCCTATTCATGGAGGTAGCCAGGAGGCTTAAACCCTCATTTATTTGTGGGAGTTGATCTTGCTTGGAGGAGGGTGCACTTATAGCAGGGAGAACTTGCAGTGGTTAGATTGCTTTGAGGACAGTTTCAGTGGAGAGGCAGAGCACAGATTCAGAGTTGTGTGCAAGGGTTTCTCTATCAGAGCTTCTAGCAGCTAGGGTGCTTCATTTCAGTGGATTGGGCAACTTGTGAGGAGGGTGCACCATGTTAGCTTGCATCTCTATCTCTTGGACTTGTGTTGCAGCTTGAGTCAAGCTGCTATTTTATCAGGTTCATTTGTTTCATGCACTTGTTGTATTCCACCTTCTATTCTCCACATATATACACTCATATTCCAAACTAGTTTTCCCCGGGGAGGTTTTATCCAGGGTCATGTTGACCAAAAATACCTGTGTTCATTTTCATGTATGCTAGTGTTTAGAACAACAATATTTCAGCAATAAATATCTCTAGGTGTGTTACATAATTTATGGTATGCATGTGCTAACATCTTTGTGACAAAAACTACATGCTAGAGAACCTAAATGGCCTATGTAACCATAACAAAACAGCAAAGAAGTTCTTGAATAGTTTGTTTTTTATAAAACAGCAGCAAACCCTAGTTTGACAGTTAGAGCCAACTTGAGGTCAAAGACAAACCCAGTTGGCAGCTTGTTAGGACCTGGAAAATCTTCAGAAGATCCCAAAGAACCTATGAATGAACTTGTTTATGAATCAGAGGATCGTGGGAACCATTCAATATTGGCCATTTTTTTAGCACCCATTAGAGAAGAGCTAAAGGAAGAAAGAGTTGATGAGGTCTAGGAAACAATGGATTATTTTGATGGTTTGTTCCTTAAGGAAATTCCAAGAGAAATGAACCTTGATGAAGCACATGAAGAATCTGAAATTGGGGCAGATGTACTCACAGTATCGACTTCAACATCTCAGCGGTCAGATGAATCAGTAAAGGGTCAGGATAAAATGGAAGTGATTTGTAGGCCATCCATTCCAGATAACTTAGAGCATGGGCAAGACTTCAACAATGATGAACAGATTTTAATATTTATAAACAACTTACAAGACTTTCCACAGTTTGAAGTTGATTGGAAGGAAGACCGGCATAAATATCTGGAAGAATCTGACCACAAAGAAAACCCTCCTCCCAAAGGACTCATCTCTTCAGAGCAGATCTTCAACAAACATGACATACATCAAAAGAAAAAAGAGATAATAAAACCTGGTGATTGCATTAAAATGGATACTGAATCATATCAAAATCACAGGATGATAAAAATTGAAAAAAGTACTTCAGAAAAAAGAAGAAAAATTTACTAAACCTTGTGAAGGATCATAGAGATGATTTGGCCATTACTCGTGATGAATTTAAGGCTTGTAATGAAGATGTTATTCAATATATCATCCTTATTAAGGAGTATGCCAAGCCTTTCAGGGAAAAGTTAAGAAAGATAAACTATAAGAGTTTCCCCATGGCACAATAGAAACTTCACCAGATAAGATTCAGAGAAAGTTTGATCAGATGGTTGAGTTGGATGAAAACTAGAAGAAAGGCAGTCCATCAGAGTATTAGAAGTCAGGGTAAAGTACAAAGGTCCTTTGACAACTCATCTCAGCCAGTTGGCGACGTAAAGCTAAATCTATTAATGAATGGCAGCGCCTTGAGATGGTTTCAATGGTAACATCTGATGCCCAGGGGGTATCAATTGTAAAATCGCTGACTCTAACCCTTCTTCCTTGTATTTTACTTTCAATTCTTCAGCATTTCATTTTCTTCTCTTTTATATATATATGTGTGTGTGTGTGTGCAACTTCTATTTTATTAATGGTTTTTATATAGTTCATGTTCCACTGATATTCTTTTGGTGAGACATTTGTTTATGTTGCAAATCACAGATTATGAGGTTCTCGCATGCTTTCCAAAGATCAAGCACATGTCCCCATATGGAGCCAATTGTTACCTCCTTAGTAGCACCAGGCAAGACTGGCGATGATCCGCAACGATTGAACAAGGCATTTGTTCAAATTCAGAGCTCAGAAGTCCTGTCGGGCCTTATGGCCCCTTAAAAAAAATCTTCTTCTTCTTCTTTTATGCATGTTCCATACCCCCATGGGGAAATTGTAATAAAATGAGCTACCATGAGGTATTTATTATGTAAAAGACTCGGCCCCCTAAGACTTGATCATCAGTGCATACTCTAGAGTGTTTGTTTCACTTGCTAATTATATCTTGCTTTTTTGCGATTTATAATTTCTAAGTTTTTTCACTCACTTCCTCCAAAGTTGGAGTGTGTAATAATGGTTAGGCCTCAACGTGTGTTGTTTGAGTCTAGTGTCTAATGTATATTACCATGCTAGTCATTTATCTAGAGTCTTATGGACATGCGTTAGGTCCCTCTAGGAATTTTTTAATTATTTTAAAAAGTCATAAAATTTCTCGTAAAATAGGATTTTTACTTTGTAAATTGATGTAATATTTAATAAGTGGTACTAGGAGGTGTTATATGCCTTGGGGGGTATCGTTTTTTAACCCGGAATACCCCTTATACCCTTGTACCCAATTTTCAAGAGAAATTATTGATTTTTTCTCATTAAAAAGTCACTTTTACTATAAAAAGGTGAATAAAAGACAACTAAATCTGCTCCCTATTTTTTAGGAAACATGTCGGTGACATGTTTTGAGTTAACTCACCCTCTCTCTTTGTTCACTGAGTGATAGTGGCACTTGATGGTGAGTTAGGGAGAGTTAATTGACGAGTTAATGGAATTAAGTGAGGAATTGACTCTAGATGGTGGAGATCCCAAGAGGGAGTGTGCCCTCTCTCTTGAGAAATTATTGGCTTTTTCTCATTAAAAAGTCATTTTACTCTAAAAAGGTGAATAAAAGACAAATAAATCAGCTCCCTATTTTTTAGGAAACATGTCGGGGACATGTTTTGAGTTAAC
Source organism: Picea engelmannii (assembly GCA_009831015.1). NCBI lineage: Eukaryota > Viridiplantae > Streptophyta > Pinopsida > Pinales > Pinaceae > Picea > Picea engelmannii. Next base: position 902,168 of record ML776694.1, read on the forward strand.
TCACCCTCTCTCTTTGTTCACTGAGTGATAGTGGCACTTGATGGTGAGTTAGGGAGAGTTAACTAACGAGTTAATGGAGTTAAGTGAGGAGTTGACTCTAGATGGTGGAGATCCCAAGAGGGAGTGTGCCCTCTCTCTTGAGAGGTGGCGCACTCTCCTTGAGGGCACCAATCCCAAGGAGATGCACACCCACTCTTGAGATATGTGGCATCCTCCCACTCTCTTGAACTTGCCTTGCGTCCCATTCTCTCCCACTTGGCTTGAGCGTTGGCTCACTTCTCCTCACACATGGCACCCATCCTCTTGAGATAACTCACCCTCTAGCTTTGGGAATTGCTCCCTCTTTTTAATAAAAGCAAGTCGACCCCTCTCCTCAAGGCTAATGGGAGTTTGGTTATAGCTTGGCATTGTACTTGTAATTTTGATATCATTTTGGAAGAAAGGAGACTTTGGAGGTCATATGGTGGATAGCATTACTTGTGTGGATGCTTGATGTTCATGTTAAAATTTATGAGGCAACCATAGCTTAGTTGTTTGCATTTTAATTTCGTAAGTTGGCCTTTGAAGGAGTGTTGTCACCCGGTAGGAAAAGATCTTCTAAACTGGTTTGTTTCTTACATCTTTTTGTCTTTTTACATATGTGATTAAAGATTTGCATGCAAATTTCGGTTAATTATCATGCTATCTAGATTTCATGTGTAGGGAGCACCAATATTTTATGGATTGTTTGCAAGTTCATTAAGTTTTACAGGTCCTCATACTTGGAGAAGTGGTCAGTTTGAGTTCAATCTTCTACAAGCTTCAAGCCTATCGAGAACAAAGTCCCTCAACTCTTCACCGGAAGACTCCATAACCCAAAGATTCCACATTACCAATCTTCTCTCTCTTTCTTTCTCAAAAGATCAAATATTTCCCTTGGTTACTTTCTTTACATTCATAAGTAGATCTAAATTTCAATTGTAAATCAAAGGTAGATTTTACTTTTACATTATTGCTCATGATTTTACTTTAAGTTTTCATCTAAATTTAGATCTAGCATATAAAAGGTTTATCTTTTAGCAAGTATTTCACTAAAAATCTCAAGGCTAAAAGGTAGTTTCAATTTTAGAGCGTTAAAATCTGCATTTGGCAATCTTAGTGCTATTTTGTTTGCTGTCCTAAAACAGCAAACAAAATTCACTAAGAAAGCTTGCTTTCTTGGTCTTTTGCTCACTTAGTTCATAAATTTCACTTGGTAAATTTTTGTGCAAAATCTAACAACTTTTTGCAGGCTGTCCCAAAGCACTTTGGGGCACTTTCCTCCACTTTAGCTTGCTGTCTTTTTTGCAGGTTAACGAACAGCCAAGGGGAAACTCTGCCCGATTTTCGAGGATCCAAAGCATCTGGGACCACCCAAGGTACCTAACCTTCTTCCAAATCTAATTTTTCCATAAAATTTTGTAAGTTTACTGGCCTTGAACTATAAAGGACCATCAAACCTTCTTCCAAAAAGATTGTAACCCGAAATAAGTGGTGGGATCACCCACTAGACCTCTCATGCCCACAGCCCCGAGGGCATTGTCTCATTTTGGCAGTGTGTCTTTTTCATGTGCTTATTTTCATTTCAGCAAGTTAAAATAAATCTAAAATAAACCCAAGCACCGCAAAACAGTTAGCTCAGTTTCAATTTCTTAGCTTACTTAATTTAGTTTCATTACCTATTATTTCAATTTGGCAAAGTAACGAAACTTTCCCGTCAGGGACTTAGTATACTCTCGGCCATTGCGAGCTTTGCTTGATCTATGGCATGATCAGAAAGGGACCTGAGTTGTGTGGAGTGGTTTAATTAGGAAAATCATTTTGCCATTATTGCTCATAGGGACCAATACTCGTGGAATTGCATGTGAGTTAAGGGGGATACTTTGAGACTTAGTTTCTCTCCTCGTTGGAAGTCCTGCAGTTTTGCTTGAGGGATAATTGTTAAAGGGCCATACATTAGTTTAGATTTATTTTTCACACTTACAATTTCATGCACAAAGTGGACTTGCAACATTGGTCCACTTCACTGAATTAACCCACTAATTCAACCAATCATCTTTAACTAATAAAATTTTCCAAGAGCATTGCAACACATTTCGCAGCAACACTTTACTTTTGGCAATGGTCTACATATTTCATTTGCTTATTATCAATTACTTTCAAGTACTCGCACTTCGCTTTCAAGTAACATCATTTATGTTGAAGTACTTTACTTGTTCAATATCTTTCATATAAGCATTTCTTTTATTGTGTCATTATATGCTGCTAGATTAGTTGTGCTTGCTTTTGATGTCATTTAACTCCTAGATTTATATTGTTCTTAGTTTAATCAAGCCTTAGATTCTTTATGAGGGACTACCCCCTTGGCTTCGTGAGGAGTTAGCCTAGATGGAGGAGTCGAGTGTTAGGTGTTAGCTACCCGACTCAAGACTTTCCCCCAAGGCCACACCCTATGGATTGAATATTTTTTCCATGTGACATTGCTGCAAGAAGAAATAATTGATTAATCTAGTCAGAACTACATACAAAAGCCACCAAATTACCACAAATCTGGACACATCAACTGTGAAAGTCACTACATTATATATCTATCTCTCTATCTATCTATATAGATAGATAGATAGATAGATGTATGGGATATCAAATAGTCGTTGGCATAAAAGCCAGAATCGAAGTGCAATCGGCCAAGTTCTCCAACCGTGGCCATACTTCAACCACCTTCGATGTCAGTCGTTGTCGTACCATCTGCACATCCACCAATTGTTCAGCGCGTACAACCTAAAAATCATGTCTGTACAATCTGAAATTCGTCCACGCCAAATTAATTTTGTCCACTACACTCCGACGCCATGCAACCACCAAATGTTATCATCCATACCGGCTGTTGCCATTGTTGTACCGTCTCTACTGTCTCATGCAAGTCGTTCGTACGATTGTGTCGTACAATCGCCAATTTAAAACTTCATTTGTTAGCATCATTGTCGTGGGAAGACTCTTAACGGGGATGACATATCATTCGACCCAACAATCGTGACCCTCCACAAATATCGACCAGTAAAATTAATTAATAATCGACTTAGGGTTAATGGTCAACATATTGGGAAAAGAAATATTACTTAAAGTTCTGCAGGTCATGCATAATTATCAAAAAGGATTATTTAGTAAAAAGTTACAAAGGAGTCATAAAGTCCAAAAGATACTTTTTAAATTTTTGATATTGAAACATAGAAATTACATGCACAAAAGCTTTATGAAGTAAGAGTATAATAAAGTGAAGAAGTTAAAAGAGTTATACATTAAATTCAAGGAGCTTTAAGCCTTATTATTATTAAAGCGAAGGATCAATAAAGTGATATAGTATTAGAAAGGAAATATATATAATAAAGAAAGAAAAAAAATGACATTATCAAAAGATACAAGGGTAATATTACATATAAAGTGTGGTAGCTCAAGGTGTAAAGGCAAACCAAATTATTAAAGGAGTATCAAAGGATTAATTAATTAAGGTCTTATATATATATATATATATATATATATATATATATATATATATATATATATATATATATATATATATATATATATATATATATATATATATATATATTTGAGTGAATTTTAAAAGGAATATAAAAGAGACCAATTCAAGTTATAAAAGAGACAAGTCAAAAATGAAGGAAGATTTTCTCATGAAGGTAGTTACATTTCTAGTTACGGGTCATTTACATTAAAGGGTAGCATTTGAGGAAGAGAGGTTAGCGTCGCCATTAGCTTGATCCAAGAAGAGAATTATATTAAAATTAGTTTGGCAAATCAATTATTAATTCCAGAGTCAAATATAATTGAAAAGGAAGATATTTTTCGCAAGAAACAATATGAAATTAAGGAGTTACAAGTGACAATTGATGAATAAGAATATATATCTCAATTCAATGTTACAACTACGTATACAGAAGAGACTGACATCATTCTTGGGTTACCCTAGTTTAAAAAACTAGGTACCTTCATCTTAAATATGGAAAAAAAGTTTGTTACATTTCCCTATAAGAAGAAGATGATGACATTTCAAGACACTACTATGAAGTCAGATTCAATAGTACCTTCATCAAAAGACCTGAAAGACATCTCAAAGGTGATCCTTCAAGAAAATCGATGGTCAGTGTCAAAGATACAAAGAGAATATGACAGAGTTATTGCAAATAAAACAAAGAAATTTCTCGTTTAAAAGATTACAGTAAAAAACTACTTACTCAAATTAAGAAATCAAAGGATACAAAACCATATTCAGAAGTTGGAGAAAGAGAATCAAGATCTTGGAAATAAATTATCAGAAAAAGAGGAAGAAAGCTCACGCTTAATGGTCCTTAATCAAAGATTGTTAGAACAAATCAAAGGACTAAAAGAGAAGGCAAAGAATTGAGACACGGAAAAAGTAAAACAATCAAAAGATTAAGAGCTTGAACGCTTAAAGAATCATAATCAAAACCTATTTACACAAATCAAGAAGCTTAAAAATGATAAGAAGTAACTAGACAATAGGTTAGAACAATTTATCGAGAAGAAAGCATCAATTGATAAAGGAACAATGATTGATCTTGTTGAAATAGAGAAGTCATCAACTGTAAAAATCCAAACAATGGAAAAAGAAACCAATACAAATCCAAACGAATTCTTATCAACTGAAATACCATTAGAAGTATAAAAAGAGGAGGTTTCCAAAAATAAGACGCAAAACACAAAGATGCCTTATCGTCATCCAAACTATAAAGGTCATTGTATTATGCATCAAACTAGACAAGGACAAAATCAGCATGAGAAGCTAAGTAAAGATCCTATTATTTTAATGAAAAGTGCAAGTATGGAATCTTATCATTTCCTAAATCACAAACGTGGATTCCACACAGTGTTGCAAAAAATTGAATTAGGGTGGTTTGACCCTTTCACAATTCAACAGTTCTACTCAACTCTTCGTCACTGATATCGTCTCGTATCGTCAATCCCAACAACTTCAAGAACAAAAAATTATGCAAAGATGTTACAAGTGAAGACGTAAAGCCTTTTCATCAATATGCTTTGAGGACAAAGCATTTTTAAAGAGGAAGGCAATGTTATGAACATAAATAGTATATACATAATAAATAATAAATAATAAGAATTAATTAATGAAAAGTGTTAGATTTTTTAGCTCGGAGGTACTTCTGCATTTATTGCGCCTAGGCAGGAGTCCGAGCAAATGTCTCTCTCTAGTGACTTTATAAAGTCAAGTTGAGCCTTTTAATATTAATGGGTAAAAATGACTTTATGCTATTTGAATGACTTAAGTGACTTAAGTTATCTCAATGAGGGAAAAAGTCACATTCGTCATAGAAAATCAAGGGTCATTGTTGTTACTCATTAATGAGTAATAAAAGGAGCACTAGAGGAGAGGTGGGGTGCACCTTTTGAGGAGAAGAGGAGGGGAATGTGAAGAGTCGCTCATATTCCAAGAGATTCCAAGAGAGTTTTTTTGAGCTGAGAAAAGAGAGGGTTATTGCAGCAAGGAAGGTGCACATTTCAAGGAAAGAGAGGGCATGCACTTCAAGGAGAAATTTCAGCACTAATTGCAGGTCGTACAGTATGGATATTTGGACTGTACAACAAGAGATTTTTTAGTGGTACAGCAGAGGAAGGGCACAGAAACCGAGACTAAGTTTGGCACGGTTTTCTAGGCATCCGTACAGTAAACCTTGGCACATAAATCGAGGCAGCCTTTGGGCACATTTCTGTACAGTTTGTACAGCAGCAAGCACAGAAATTGAGGGCTATATTTCACCGAAATTCTGGGCACAAATTTCGAGGTGTTTTGGCTTTGTTTTTGAGGAAGTTGCTTGGCACAAATCTTGAGATAAGTTTGTGTATTTTTGCTGAAGATTTTCTGCTGTAAAAAAATTCTTTGAGCTCAATAAGAAGAATACTCTCTTGGACTGGTTTTCCCCTTGTGGGTTTTTCCAGGGATATTGCCCAGAAATTCATTGTGTCAAATGTGGTGATTTTGTCTGCTGTTCATTTATATTTCCGCTGCTATATTTTCAGATTGCTTAGTCACTTGCATTTCTGCTCATAGTTCCAGTAAATGCATGTGATTCCATTGCTTTATTGGTGAATAACTATAGGAGGTTGAAATCTATTATTGACTAAGTGTTTGAGATCAGATTTTAAACAAGACATTATAATTAAAAGATGTGTCTTATCGAAAAGACATGGCTACTAATGAAAGAGCAGTCTGCCTAGATATATATAACGGGGCCCTCAGTTGTAATCATACTATCTCATATTCATATTCATTCTCATATACATTTATTTAATACATTACTTGTCCATATGGATTTCGTTATTCTATTCCAAATATTTAGATGCTCGTGTTGTGAACCGATTTGGTTCACCATAGAGGCCAACAAGATTAAGTCATTGACAAAAAGGAGTAGAGAAATCAACACCCGATGTAGAAGGAATCCATCTCCCTCCCGGATAATAGATCCCAAAGAGAGTCGACAAAGGGGGGCACCCCTGCTTTACCCCAGTGGTACTCTAAATGAAGTCAAAAAGCTCGTGGGTCGTCCAAAGGCAACCCAGAACCAACTTGTACAATCTCATAATGGACACCAGGAGGGTCTCGAAGATACCAATGTCACAAAGCCTCTGGAATAATACCTCTCTCAAGACCATGTCAAATGATTTCTGAAAGTCTACAAAGCAGCAATAGACTTTCGAAGAGCAATGGTGGGCCGTCCTTGATAATTTCTCTAGTGTGAAGATGTGATTGGTCATCTGGTTCTCTAAGTGGAAACCAGCCTATCCTTTGGCCCTGAGGTGTTGACCTTCCAGCATGTCTAAAAGAAACTGATGCGGGACTGACATAAATCTTGGAGAATGTACGTGTTTGGGTTGGAGCTGCTCCCTGATTTGTGGATTGGGTGAAGGATGTGTCGAGTCCAAGAGTGGGGGACCCAAAACATACCACATGGTTAAACAAATCAGCAATGTGCAAGTTGAGAGATCAGATACCATGCTTAAGGAATTCATCCTAGAGGCCTTCCTTGTCTACTGCTCTGTTGGTACTAATAACTCTGGCTGCTCTCCTGATGTCTCTCTCAGAGAAAAGGTGGCATGAATGGGGGGAGGGGATACAGGTGGGGCATTATCCGAGAATGCCATAAAAAGGAAAATAGCCAAGCACAAGAGATCCCAATAGTTATGGTGCCCATAGGCTAAATCACTTTCATAAAGAATGAATGAATCACTTGAGTGAGTATTAAAAATGAGTTGGTGTATATATACACAACTCAAGGGGTAGGGTGCTTTCCACAAGGGAGTTATGAACCTATGTTGACTAGGTCAGCCATAGCCAAAAAATAGAAATAAATTCCACAGAAATGAAAGTGCAGATTAAACCCATATTCAACAGAAATGAAAGTGCAGAGTATAAGAATAAAAGAGATATACATGAGAAAGGGTGAACAGAAAAGGTAAACCCTGGAAAGAAAGGAGACACTACTCAATATCAGAAGTAAAAATAGAAGAAGAGGAGGGTGTATACACGTCCCTAAATCATTGGATTAGTTTACAAAGCATTGAAAAGCTATATAACAAAAGAAAAGAACATATGCGCAAACAAAGGACAGTAAATCAAACATACCTATAACAATTCCTTTTTTTCCTAGCAATATCAATACAACCTTTTCATTAAAAAATAGCAGGCCTATAGTTACAAACCCTCCAAACCAAAATGCCTTTGCTGCATAGATATTGTGCTCTCATGTCAACTGTGTTCATCCACGAGTTGCAAACAGTCTGAACATGAGGACCACCATATACACTGACCAAAGTCCTGTAAGGAGGTGGGCCATATATATCAATGGCTGGTCTATATATAGCTCCATACAAAGAAGTACCATCACTTGCCGATATCTGAACTATCTCTGGAGCTGAAAGTCGTAATCTTTGTATGCGAGGTGTTGGAAATGGTAGCTCATATAAAGTCATCAACAACCTACCATCTTCTAATGAACAAAGCAAGACCCTTGGTAAAGAGTTCAAGGAATCATGAATATCAACAAATCTTTGCATTTGATGATCCAGGACCACTGAATGCCTTCCTTCTCCTCGAGTCAACCTTTTAGGCCTCTGAAGTGGAGCATTGAAATCCGGAAAAAGTTTTGTACTATACAAATGGGCCTCTAGTGGACCATCCAGTGTTCCAATAAAATAGACAATACCAGCATTCTCATCTACACCAGCAATGTGTTCAACCATCCAGTCCCCCTGGGTAATAGGGCCCAAGCAATGACCATGACCATCATAAAGATATAAATGTCTGAATCCAGATCTCTCACTGGCCCATATAAAACCTCCCACAAAACAATCCATCCCTTTATGCAAGGGGGTAAAGCAGTCATGCAAATTCACCCAGATGTCGTTCTCCTCTATCAAAAGAATCTCCCGTGCCCCAGTTTTTGCATTAAATTTAAGAAGCTTCAATTTGGAATGTTCCCTATTCAAAACTTGTGCACACAGAACATTATCGCTCATCCATGTAACCCTAGCTAAATATTCTTCGTCTGTGTGATCTTCACTTGGTCCACATGACAAATCCATCCAAGTTATGTCACCCCCAGTTGCTGGAACAATGCCAAGCAGCACTTTCACATTTGCATGACCCGCAAAGGGATAAGCATGGTCTTCCTGTGCCTCTTGGCCCACAATGGCTTTACCTTGATGCATGATCCTATAAAGAGGTACTTTTGAAGCATCAACCTGTGTGAATGCAACATACTTACTATCTGGTGACCACCAGAAGCCATGTCTTCTATCCATTTCTTCCTGTAACACATGCAAGCAAGAATCAAGAACAATGCCACTTCAAGGAACAAACCATAGAAGTTATCATAATAAAAAGGATATCAAATCAACAGTAGAACAACATACCTGTGCAATATATTCAGCGAGACCATGTGTCTGGAACACATCAAACAAGTCAAAATAGGCATTAACAAACATTGAGATAAAAAAAAAATTGGTATATAACTCAAGAAAATATAATGAATAATGATTCTAGCAAAGATTTTTTATTTTTCTTGTTTCTAAGTTATAATCTATCAATAATGAGTATTTATTTTAAATTTATTTTCAGTTTAGTATGTATATGTAAGCTTCGTAGATAGAAGTAAAAAAAATATCAACACCTTTATTTAATTTTAAAAATTTGATTTGTGGTGAAAATTTTCTATCCGGTCTACTAAAATTTAAACTATCAATTCCCAAAGCAAAACCAACCATGGGCACTTTCATATTTCCTATTTCATGGTAAAGATTATTGCAACCTCCATATAAAACTGCCATCTTTCCCCTAGCTCAACTTCAAATACTAAATCTGTATAATAGTCTAATCCTCTAACGAGTTACCATGCAATGATCATATTTACAATAAAAAATAAATTTATTTGAATAGCACTAGAGTTCTTTTAAATATTCAGTGTTTTTTTATCAATGATGCAAATATCATTCCACAGAATATATTGCTGAGGGTTCAGAAAGAAACGTATTGGAAATATCAAGGAAAATGCCAGAAAATATCGGAGCAAGCATGATCTTGGACCTGAAAAACTCAGAAAAATCGGCAACCTGGAAATATTGGAAAAAATGGGAAAAATCACAAGAAATCAGACATACACTTTTTTTTTCAAGAATTTCATAGCAAGGGTAGGAATATTTTCACTTGAACTTTTAACAGTCCAATATTCATAAAGTGTCGGTGTTATATCTTCTTTGGCAATTTTTACATAAATTAAGAAAATATTCTTTGGTAGAACCTTTCAATTGCATTTTTATATCTTTATTTTGTTCCAAGTTTCAACATCTAATAAATAAATTAAATTGAAAACAATTCTTTTATTCCTGTGAAGAACATCAGAAATTAGTTATAATATTTGATATTTTAATATGCAGGAGACTTCTATATAACTTAAAATTCAAGGACATACAATAGGATGGGAATTATTTAGGCATAAAACCAACAAACAAATTTCATATCAGCATACAAACAATGACCCCAGAAATTCACCTTCAGTTGGACTCCCACCATTTCTTCGCAAATGGAACATCAGTTACTGAGTTAGTATGGTATGCTTGACAACCTTTGTTTTAAAAAATAAGTCGTGCTCACAAGAAGGCAGCTCAAACCAACTCACTATAACATGGCAATGTTAAAGAAAAGACAACAATAGGAAAACCGGATTTACATATGCAGAGTCTTGAGAGCCTTCCAAATCACACTCACTTTATAAACACAGTGAACTTTAAGCAATTCTAAATTTCATAGTAATTACATTGATCCACAAATTAATACCATTGACCACCTAGCAACGTTTTCATCCTCTGAAGTAGTAACCAATCACACTTCTAAGTTCTTACAATTAGTATCTTTTCTACCTCCATGAATGCCTTCTAAAATATCCTCAACAAAACATCATAAAGCATCTCCTCCATATCAGTGCCAATATTGTTCAAAGGAAGAGCATTGGAAATTTGACTATTTGAAGACTCCCGAGTCTTCCCAAGTACACTTTAGCTTCACAGTATAAGAAATATATGTATGCAAGCAGAAGCCTGTAAAGGGAACCCAAACTATTAGTATGCTTTACAATTCAGCTGGTAAACATATGAGCTCCTTCCAAGAAGCCTATACAAGGAATAAATCTTTTATTTTCTTGCATGGGTACTATGGCTCTAACATGTCTTATCTGCTGAAATGGGCAATAATTTTCAGACCTCTAGCCACTAGTCTAAGGTATTCCCATTCCCTTCCTGATTACCAGGTGGCGTCTGTTAAGATTCGTCATTCAATAAAATGCTTCAAGCCTAAGCTAATTCTGACTTGAGGAGAACATGAAGTAAAGACTAGCCAATTGTGGAAGAAATGTCTTACAGTTTCGATATTTTTATTTTCATTATCTTCTGTAGTGCACAATCACTGCTTCAATCCATTAGAGATGTCTAATATAAGTTACCAAAGACTAAAATTCCCATAAATTTAAAACTTGGAACACACAATCACATAAAATTGCATGGTTCCAAAGCCACTGACAAATTTAACAGGGAACAGGGAACCCAGGGCACTGTCACCTTGAGAATTCAGCTTATCTCCTGTATTGCACAATCGAGTATATCTATTATATTTGTTGCTGATGTAATCCTACCACAGGTATTCCAGATTTATGTGGGAAAATCACGAGTTTTTAACTTTATCCCTCCAGAGATTATAAAAAGAAGTGACCAGGATCATGTTGTCCAGCTTCAGTGGCCAAAATGACCTCATCATAAAACCCAATGATAGAAAAACCACCAAGGATAAGTTATCACAAACTCATTTGCAAATTGGAACTATAAGAAAGAATAAGAGAGGAATGAAATGAAAGGTTGTCGGATGCAACTAAGGAAAATAGAAATTGAAGAGCTTCTCCTATCAAATACAGTTTATTAAAGTAGGTTGCAAGGGGATGCGTCCCCACAACTTGGGAACCCATACCTCAAGTTTCCACATCCCCAATTAGCCAGGCACGACCTCAGGGATGTTGGCAAGGTCCCTCAGATCCCCAGGGAGTTCCCTGCAAAAATCGGAGACGTCCAAGGGATGTTTGGGTGTCCCCCAGAATGCTGGGCCCCAACAGGCACCAAAACACACACGTAACAGTCCTTTTTTGGTGCCTACTCAGCCGAGAGTGGGCCCTTATGGGGGCCCTCTCGGCATATACAGCACAAAAATTAAATTAAAAACAGCAAAAAACTGAAAAAGAAACCCTACCCCAAGTCCAACTATTGAAAATGCACCCCAATTATTTTTTCAACCATTTCACATGTTTTGTATGCAAGATGAGAGTTCTAGTTGGTTTTCCAGACACACAAATGAAACAGAAAGTGATCTGAAATCATTATTTGGTCTTTGAAGTGTTCACTTTGCCGTTTGGACTATTAGCTGCTTGCTTACATTAAATAAATTATCATTTTAGCTTTTGGTTTTTAATATTACTACTTATGGAATAATGAATGGTATGAATGATGTATCATGTATAATTCTTAAAATTCCTAGGGAGTTTTTTTGGGAGTTTTGAATATTTCTTGGAGTCATCCTCTTGCTGCAGTCCCCTGGAAACTCGTTCTCCCGCAATCTCCCACCCCTCCAATATTGGAAACTCATTCTCCTGCAATCTCCCACCCCTCCACTACAGGAAACTCATTCTCCCACAATCCCCTCCCCCTCTGGTCGTGGAAGCTCATGCAACATAGGCTGCAACTTGCAACCACCTGAGAAGATACAAAGAAGTTTTCAATGTAGAATCACATACCATGATTCAACTATGTGAAGGAAAAAATAGTGCTGAGAATTTATGTTAAAAGGATAAAGTATCCTATTAATGTCCACTTAACCAATTTGGCTTGTCGGACATGTGTTAAGCTCCTTTGATGATGGAAGGAAACCAACTCCAGGAGGTCAAAAACTTTCCCTCGTACAGGCACACAAAGGTTCTACACCCACTGGAGTTTGAAGATGTGTTGTTTGAATGGCGGCACCCCATTCCAACCACTAAGCCACAGCCTGAGGAAGGAGCTGCAAGACATGCTATGCCTATGTAAGTGTATTCTTGTCTGTTTCAGCACTCTTTTATACACTTCTGGATAGATGTAATTTATTTTAAGTTTTCTCGCCATAAGAAACTCATGATGTAATTTGCTGGTCCTAGAAGCATTTGGATATATGGACATTAACTCTTAGATTTACAGCCATCATTCATACATCTATATATTAAGGAAAACTGCAATAAAACCATGCCCATGCAACCTCTGAAGTGACTGCAATTTAAATATTCATGTTGTATCTAGAACCCAAATTGTCCTATTCTGCAACCATAGGCACTCTCTATGTTTGAAAGGCAGTCACTATCACAACCTTGTAATTTTCATGCTTCCCATTGCACATAGTGGGGCCAATGCACTGTTTCATTTGGTCTGCATAGGTATTTTACAATTTATTAACTAACAAACTGTAAATCCATAGCAAATTTGTACCAATTTAATAAGAACATCTTGCCTGATTTAAGTCTGCCATCAGCCATGTATTGACTCTATTGAGATATCAAATTTGGACTAAATCACATTTAACAGAATACTAGCCCAGTGAAGCTAGCTGTATGTAAACAAACTTGTTATTTTCTGTTGTAGTTATTGCTAAGTTGCACAAAACTTGGAAACGGGTACGTAATGTATATAATCAGTGTTCGTCATTATATAATTATAATGCATTAGATAATAAACATAATAATAATAATATATTAAATAAACCCAAGGTCATAACCCTTCACCCTCATGAGCAGTCAATGAGAGTTCTTCTAAATCATCACTCATATTTTTTATATACAAAATATATTGTATTTATCCTTTATGGATTTCCTTCCTTCTCCCTTTCGGATTGGATGTTTTGAACATACTGTTACAAGTAAGTGATGTCAGAACTTTGGCCACACTTTCTTCAGAGCCAAGCTCAACCCCGACACTTAGCCGTTTCAACAAATTCTGGCTTGTGGCCACTTTTTTCTGCTCTCTTTTGGCAGTGTTACCCCTCATATCACATGAGAGGCTTCAGCATTTTCCAGTTGCAGTTACCAGGCACATCTTGGTGGCACAGTTGACTCATTGTTCAAATTCAGTTAGAGAATATTTTATGGATACACACATTTTCCCTGGCATTACCCCTATGGTAATTTTATTTACTCAGCACTTCCTCAACGGTGGGTGTGTGATGTCTAGAGGAAAATAATTAGTGCAAAGTGTATGTTTATACCCTTACAGATTATCAGGATTGTATTGATTGATGGAATTTTAGACTACAGAGTTATTGTGATGATATTTAGTGTCATTGTTTTATTGGACATGAGGACTGTGCACTTATATGGTTTGCAGTATTTTTGGGATGGAGTGCTTATCACAGATGATTGTTATGGTATAATTCCAGCATGGTTCACAGGTTTATTATCATGGTTGTGTATCTTGGATATCTTCTAGTATAAGCACACTAGATACTTTGGGGTTTCGTGATGTCTACAACACTTTATTGTGATGTTGAAACTCCCCTTTCATCGAGCACTACCCTTGATGCTCACTTCTAGGAAGATTTAACCATTCACTTGATTTCAGATAGACCACATGGAGGCTCTCTTCTAGAGCACTTTGGTCTTTGGGCTTTGTTTCATGTTCACATTTAGTTGGTTTGATCATTATTGGAGGATTTTCATTAGGGCGCTCTCATGGTTGGCACATATGTTGAGGCATCACATCACTTCACAGATTTTTTATTATTTAGATGGGGCCGTCCCCTCCTTTTCGGAGTTTGTTGAGTCGTCTTTGACTTAGCATCATGATTGTTGCATTATTTTACTGGAGGATTTCTTTGTCATTACATTGGAGATCCCACATATCTTTATGGAGGAGGTTAGATGCACTTGAGTGGAGGAGCACTCACTTTGACCCTATGCTTTCTCTCACACATGTGGCCGCAACCTAGGAGGGTACACTTCTATTATGATTATTTTATTCATTTTTTGGAGGATTCTTGAGGAGAGCTCCATAGGAAGGATTAATTTATTGATTGTTGGACTTGTTGACTCATTCCCTTTGCTTGAGTTGAGGAGGGCATTGGAGTTTTCGGTCCACTTCTTATCACGCTAGAGAGGGTGTGCCACTTGTGTGGGATCATATGTTGATATTGTAGTAAGGAAGGTCTTCCATCATCATTATAGCGTCTTAGGATGATGGAGGACAATGAAACTTAGGCTAAGTCAATTAATTAAATATTTTCCTAAGTCTAACTTAGGAAAAGAACTGTTGATATGTTATAATCTTCAGTTGACTTGATAGTGAAAAATAATTTAAGTTGTGGTCTTTTAATCTTGACCATTGATCTCATGATCCCTTGTTTTAAAAACCGGAACCGGAACCAGCCGGTTTGATCGGTTAGCTGAGTGACTGGTTCGAAGCGGGACAAAAACCGAACCGGCCGACCGGTTCCATCATAAACCGGCCGGTTCGGTTCGCTCTTCCTCAAGCGGGCCCACGGACTTCAAAAACGTATTTGTTTTTGCTAAATCAAAACCCTAACCTCCTCTAAACCCTAACAACAACCTATATAACCATATAAGTCCCCTCTAACTGCCTCACACCTCTCTCATTCATCATTTGGTAGCATTTGGGTTTTGGAGCAGCATTGATTCTTGAAGAGCAACATTGAGGAGCTTATTGGGCAAGTGTTTTGGACAGTTTGTGGTGGATTTGGCATCTCAACTAGGAGGCTATAGTTCATCTTCAAGTTTAGAGGAGTTGGATTAGACTCTAGAGGTATGTTGAAAATTTTCCACTCATTTTTTTTCCATTTTGAATCTTGATTGTTGAATGTTTGAAAGTTTGAAACTTAGTAAGAGTCTAAGACAAGGTTCCTTCTTTGCATTTTCAGATTGCTTGCATTGTGCAAATTCCACCTTTGATTTAGCCTTTGAGTTTGCATTTACAAATTTACAATGGCCCCAAAAACTAAAAATGCCGCATGGGTTCATGCTGAGGTGATTGAAGGTCTAATGTATTGCAAGTATTGTCAAAAATGCATCAAGGTTGGGGGGGGGGGGTGGCATTCATAGGTTGAAAGAACACTTGGTTGGTGTTAGAGGCCAAGTTAAATCATGTGAGGCACCATTGGATGTTATTGGGCCTATTAGAGAAGAGATGCAAAAAGTACTTAATGACTACCAAGAAGAAAAGGCTAGGGAAAAAGCTATACAGGCTGAAATAGGGAGAAAGAGGGTTGTAGCACAAATGAGGGCAGCCAACCCCACTTTTGATTATGAGGACTCTCCATCTATTCATTCTACTGGTGTTAGAAATAGAGACCCCTTTCATTATGTTCCTCCTCCCCTTGAAAGTGAAAATACCATGAATCCGCCTAAAAGTAAAAAGCGGAATACCATCCAAAGCTATTTCACACCTCCCCCCACTTCTAGCTCTGACAATGCCAATGTTTCTCAAGTCCAACCCACTCAATATCAGCCCACCATAGATGACCATTGGAAGAAACAATATAGAAAGATTGCTTATGACTCATGAGTACATAGCTAGATGGTGGTATCATGTTGATATCCCCTTCAATGTTGCCCGCTCACCATACTACCAACCTATGTGGGATGCCATTATTGCTTGTGGTAGGGGCTTCAAAGGCCCTAGTATGCATGATTTGAGGGGATCTCTTTTGCACAAAGAGGTCGCATCCATTGAAGAATACTTGATAGATTTCAAAGTATCATGGGCCAA
>ML776694.1:918621-948858 GCA_009831015.1 Picea engelmannii
ATCATAAATTTCCTTGTCTCTTGCCCACAAGGAACCATGTTTTTGAGATCAGTTGATGCATCTGATAGGGTCAAAGATGCAAACTTGTTGTTTGAGCTATTAGATGAGGTTGTTATGGAGGTGGGGGTGGCCAATGTTGTTCAAGTCATCATAGATAATGCCTCTAACTATGTTCTTGCTGGGAAGATGTTAGAGGAGAAACACAAAACCATGTTTTGGACCTTGTGTGTTGCACATTGCACAGACCTCATACTTGAGGACATTGGCAAACAAGAATGGATCAAAAACACTATAGAGCATGCCAAAAGAATCACAAAGTACATCTACAACCACTCATGGGTTTTGAGCCTGATGAGGAAAAACACAGAGAAAAGAGAACTTCTTAGGCCTACCATCACTAGATTTGCAACTCACTTCTTGACATTGCAATCTATGGCTTCCCAATCAAGTAACTTGCAAAAGATGTTTGCATCTGATGAATGGAATGAATCTCAGTGGGCCCGCATACCAGATGGCAAAGACACCAAAATGAAAGTTAATGAACCTAGATTTTGGAAAAAAGCAGCAGAAATTGTGAAAATCGTCGAGCCACTTGTTAAGGTGTTGTGGCTAGTGGATGGGGAAAAATTGGCCATGGGTTACATTTATGAGGCTATGGATCAGGCAAAGGAGCAAATAAGGGCAGCATACAAGGATAGAGTGACCAAGTATGGGCCTATTTGGGACATCATTGATCGTAGATGGAACAATCAACTCCATCGCCCTATACATGTAGCTCGGTATTTCCTGAACCCAAGGTATCATTACAGAGCGCAGCTTGGAGAAGATATGACTGGGGAGGTTAGAGATGGCTTGATTGATTGCCTTGAGTGCATGGTCCCTTCTGAGAGTGATCAGTTGGAGATACACCGACAGATCACTTGTTTCACTAGAGCCACGAGTACCTTCGGCAAGAACCTAGCAAAGATTGCAAAGGATGTGGATGAGCTAGGTAACAATTCCAAAGTTTAAAGTTCAAGTGTTTAAATTTTATATACTTTATAATTTATTACTTCTAGGAACTAACTCGACTAACTATGTTTTTTGCAGCAAACTGGTGGGAGTCATTTTGGCAGGCATTGTCCTCAATTGCAAAAGTTTGCAATTAGAGTGTTGAGTCAAACTTGCAGTGCTTCCGAGTGTGAGCGCAATTGGTCTGTCTTTGAGAGGATTCACACGAAGAAGAGAAACCGTTTAGAACAGAAATGATTAAATGATCTAGTCTTCGTGCAATACAACCTCCGGCTAAGGCGCAACCAATTGTTGAACAAAAGACTCGATTCAGATCCTATTGTGTTGGATGATGTTGATCCAACTTCAGATTGGGTAGCAGAGAATCACCCACCGGAGTTTGATGTTGACCATGATTTGGAGGCAGAGTTAGCAGGGCAGGTTCAAATGGATGCAGATCCACTATTAGGGCCCCACAGTCCAATTCCAGTGTCGGACATGGCAGGCCATAGTGGAACTACAAGCAGGCGTAGTCGTATACCTCATGTGCCTCATCGCATTCGTACTCGTACTACTACAACGAGTGCAACTTCAGAGCGTGTAGTCAAAAATGTCCCTGATGGTGATGAGTCTGAGGCCAAGTTCGAGTCTGAGTCAGAGACAGATGATGATGTCGAGGGCGAGGATGCCCATGCCATTTCTACTTCTAGCAGTAGTGATGATTGATCATTGATCATGTTGATCAATGAGATAGTGACTTGTAGTCTTGACTCTTGCTAGTATGTTTTTTGTTGTTGTGGTCTATAGAGGACCAAGGCCATTTAGAGCCTCCTTGATTATGTATTTATGTTCCGATCTCTAGATATGTATTGCACTTGGTGCCATTTTGATATATTCATGAGCATACTTTGGATATGTTGTCTCTAATTGTCTCTAATGCTTTGCGAACATGATTTAAAATCTTAAAAATATATTTTTTCGTTAAAATTTAAATATTTTATGTATTTTTAAAAAAAACGGTTCATTGAAACCGATTCGACCGGTTCATTATCGGTTCCGGTTCCGGTTCAGGTTGGACCCTCAACCGGTTCCGATGTTGGTTCCAGTTTTTAAAACTATGATCTCATCATGAGGGTGAGGGTTGATCTCAGCCCTCAAGCCTTTTGGAGATTAAGGTTTCACTTGCTCAGTGAAGAATAAAGAGGTTGGTTGGGCTAAGAGGGCACATAAGGAAGAGGAGAGATCGATCTACAAAGAGATTGATTGCAGATTTGAGTGTGAGGGTTTGCAAGGAAACAGAGGAGGACTCATCAAGCAGATTGGCACACACATCTTGAGCATTTGCAGAGGACTTTATCTCAGATCTGAGGGCCGCCGTACAAAGTGATGCAGCACCCACGCAGACAACTGTACGATATTGCGCAGAGGCTTACGCAGGGGTCTCATCAGGCACGTTTTGGTTCAGGGATTTGCAAGGAGGGGTCGTACAATTGTTGGGGAGGAGTTTGGCTGAGTATTTTGCTTGGTATTTGGTTGGGCCGATTTGTACTGTAAGAGAACTATATATTTCCTTGCTGAATAATAATAAAATATCAGATCTGCTGCACCGGTTTTCCAACCTTGGGTTTTTCCGGGGACTATTGTCCAAAAATAAGTGTGTACTTGTGATGTGATTGCTGTCTACTTTACTTTCAATTCCTGGACATTTATTTTATGCTGTGTATTTATTTTATTGTGAAGAAAACCCTGAATAATCAGTGAAAAGTAAACTAATTGGTTTAAAGTGTACTGGGTTTTGAGAAAATTCACATCATATTCATTGGGATGCATTCATGTGACCACTTTATGCTATTTTATGCATTATTGACCATGTCTACTCAAATTAGTTGAGAGATATTGTTTGTTTATGCATTCCTATATTAGATCTAGGGTTTTTGCTTAAATTATTATTATTTTATTATTGGAGGTTTGAGCCAAAGAACATTATAAAAGCAAGGCTCCTCCACTTGTAATGGTTGTTGAAGGAATGAGGAATGATTTCTTGGTATAGTTGTTCTATTGCTATTGGTTCTTTGTGGATGGTTAATTCATGCACACTCTTGATTGAGAACTTCTTCCATATGTTTACTCTCTCTTGTGCTAAGGAGGTTATCTTGATGATTTCTATGGGATACTAAATCAGGTAATACAACTCCTTTATTTTGTGCTTGCCATTGGATATTTTTATGTCGATGTATGTTCCTCTACAATTGGTTGCATGCATGAATAAACTATCCTTGTTAAATACAAAACCCATAGTTTTTGGAGATCACCTTCACTAGTGATCTCACTTGTTAATTTTCTGAAGCATAGGATGGCAAGGAAAGATTGGATTTGAACTTATGATCTGTAGTTGTTTCCCTCATTATTTCTTCATTAAGACATCCTCCCAATAGTACTCACTTGACTCCATATTCCCTATGTCTTGTTAGGCACTGGTACTTCCTTACAACCACTACAAAATCTACAAAAGACACATTTTATTTCTGCTCTACAGATCTGGAAATCACAGCAGCTCACCATATTCCAAAATTCCCTAACAAGAATAGATACACTCTGTTTTGCATACTTAAAACCTAGACTTGAGTTTGAAGATATAAATCTGCAAGTTAAACCCTATAACAGCATCCTTTAGGAGAAGATTTATATGTTCTTTAATCTTCTCTTGGCACTGGAAATTATATTTGAAGAAATCTGTCATTTATCCATTTGTCTTTCACTTGCTAAATCTGAAAACTCATGATTCATTACAGCTGGAAATTCATTGTTTGCTAAGGTTAAAGTCAGATCTAAAAAAGGGTACAAAATCTGCGCTTATTGACTTCACAAACAATTCATGAAAGCAGATCAGTATGTGTGTACAAATCTGTTTTCCCAAACAGCCAATCAAACCTTGAGATTTGTACGTTTATCATTGATAATTTTCAGCCCATAAACACTACAAGTCATACTTATCATCCCATTTGAATAGGTTGATAAATATAGATCCATATTTCTCAAGTAAAGATAAACTAAGAAGCGGATTGTCAACTATACCATTACCTGAAATTCAATCGCCATACACTTGAAGAATATATAGAAATAGGGAATCCCCCCCTAGTGGTGATTGTAATTTATCACAAAGCGAGGGAAGAGGGTGCCAAGGTGATAGTGGTGACTCTTCTGAGTTCCATTTGTCCATTCACCTGGTGAAGGATTCGCACCGAAGGTGAGAGATCAAGTGGTAACATTTTGACGTCGTTGCCAAGGACAAAGTCCATTTCCCGGAAATCAAGAAGATAATGCCTCGACATACTTGATGAGTGTTAGCCTAAATCTTTATCTAAAACACTCATTTGGCAACTCCACAAGAAGAAACTTCACATCATAGAAACTCTGAAAGGAATTCATCCCACAAGCTTTTTCCAAGATTTGTTGATACAGAGAATGTTTACAGGCGGGAGAATCAAGAGGGATTCTCAAGCTTCCTTGAATAAGAATCTTGAAATCCTTGGAGATATAAGAGTTTTATTTGTTGAAATCTCAAAACAGCCAGTAAACTCAAGAATCATGCCTACTCCCCCTCCACCATGGGTAAAGATTCAAGAATACAAGGCCTTGGACATACCAAGAATCTGAGGATCCCCACATGACATGTCAGAGAAGTATAATAAGTGGCTTCCAAAATTTGTTGGCAACAATGTAATTATAGTTGACGATCATTTATCCAAATTTTATGATGTATTTGGTGAAGCTGGTGTACATCAAGACCACGAACACATAGTGATGAAATTATTTGCTTTGTCTTTAGAAGAAGATGCCAAAGTATGGTTTAGAGGCCTTACAGATAACAATATAAGGAGTTAGCAAGATTTTCACGATATCTTCATGAAATGATGGGCTGTTAGGACAGATTGTAGGATGCTTTTAGCCCAACTGCATGAGATAAAAATAATGGAAAATGAGACTATTAAGGAGTTTGATGACAGATTCAAGAAATTGGTTGATGCTGTCCTGGAAAAGATCAGGCCCAAAGATGATGTCATCCTCCTACATTAAACTAATGCTTATGAAGGGCACTTTGGACTGATGTAAAGAGACAAGTTTCCAACTGACCTGGAATCTACACAATATTGGGCTAGTAAGATCAAAGAGAATATGCTTTTTGCTAAGGTAGACTCTTTGGGTTCTTCTAGGGCACCCACCTCCAAGCCAAAATCCAAACCAAGAACCGTGCATACTGCTGACCTAGCTCAAGATCCAATAACAGCATTGAACGAAAAATTTGAGAATTTGTCCACCAATTTAATGCAATTGCAAATAGCAATACTCAATAGGATGATCAGTCTGGAAAGAGAGAAGGGGCAACATAATCCTTATCAGTAGAGATATCAGCAGAATCAATTTCACCCTATAGGGAACCCTGGATGGAACAGAAACAAAGTTCCACAAGAGCAAAGAATCCGAAACCCGTTGGCCCTGACAAATATGGTTAATCAAGCAGAAATCCCATGGTGTTTGTTGTGTGATGAGACTCATAGTGAATTGGCTTGTCCAAAGAACTTTGGTACCAGAGAAGATGAAGGCCCAAGCTATTTTGAAAGTTTAAATTTGGTTGAGGGGGATTTTAATTGTAATCTTCAACAAAAGTCTCATACAGATGAGCAGATGAGACAAATTAAAGAACGAACTATAGATACCGCCAAGATTGCAAGAATCAATATGTTGAATTCTATGGATGAAAATGCTAAGAAAGAGCTTTGACAGAAAAAGGTCAATCAATACCAGCGAAGAAACCAACCCTTTGGACCTTCACAGAGTTATGGGTTTGGAAAACACCAGGTTCAAGGAAACCTAGTAAGTAAGAAAGCTGATTATCCAGATGGTGCTAAATTTTAAACAAGTCCTGTGGTGAACAAGAGTGTGGAACTAAATGTTGATGTAGTGAATGTGTTGTCAAAAGTTACTGTCCCTGCTCCTTTGTCAGAATTAATCAAGATACCATCTCAGAAAGAAAAGGTAAAGAAATTTTTGAGTTTTGAAGAAGCAAATGAGGATTCCCCAATTGTTCTGCAAACCATGCATCAAGGGAGGAAAAATAGAATCCATTCACCTTTTATACCACTTTGAAAATTAACAGTAAATGACCTTCTCTTGCATAACTGGACTTAGGAACTTCAACAAATGTAATTCCATTGAAGGTCTTGAATCGATTAGGCTTGAAGACTACCAGACCATAAAAAAAAAGCATGCACCATGGACTCACGAGAAATAAAGGTCTGTGGCCGGATTAAGGATTTGAAGCTCAGGCTAGCAGTTTATCCGAACATCTCGGTGTTAATGGACATCGTGCTTATAGATGTGCAGATGCTTGGGGTAAGCTTCTATCAAGGAAATGAACCGCCAGCTTGGAGGGTAGCATTCAGATGGATTTGTCATACACTACCATTCCCACTTGTGAAGGAACTTTTGTAACTCTTCATAGGGAGCCAGCATTAAAATACCATGTTGAAGATCCCAAAGACCCTATGAATAAGTTAGCCTGCTATGATGATGAGCTTGGAAATTTTGCAATCTTAGCGAACTCTCTAGCTCCTTATGAGGAAATCGTTAAAAGTGAGGAAACAATGGTGTTTGGAAGATGCACTTTGACAGAGCTCAATCTAGAATGGGTATTGAAGCTGGGATTGTATTCACATCCCCCATGGGAGAAATTATATCATTCTCATACAGGCTTGAGGTCGATTGCGCAAATAACATTGCAGAGTATGAGGCTTTGTGTTTAGGTATGGAATTGGCTCGTGATATGGGTTGAAAGCACCTACAAGTAACAGGTGATTCATATCTTATTGTCTTGCAAGTGAGGAGAGAATTTGCGGTCAATAATAAAAGGTTGAAAAGATACAGAAATGCAGGGGATGCCACAGAGTTTTTCAATGTTTTTGTTATTAAAGTTGCACCAAGAGAACATAATGTTAAAGCTGATGCATTAGCAGTGGCAACATCAACCCTTCATCCATGTGATGAACTAATCTCTAGGGAATGTAATATGGAGATAATTTTTAGAACTTCTGTCCCAGACAACTTTGAACACTGGCAAGTATTCCACGATGATGCTCAAATCTTAAGGTTACTAAACAACTCACAGGAGTTTTCAGAAAATCAAATTAATTGGCAAGAAGAAGAAGATGATGATAATGAAATGAAGTTTGAAAACTTGTCAGATAACAGGATTCCCCACAGAGTGGTCCCCTTAGAAAGAATCTTCAACAAGCATGACATGTGCAAGAAAAATCCAGCAGAGGATCAACCTAAGGATGTGTATGAAATAAACGTTGGGTCAGTCGAACCACAGGATGATCAAGATTGGAAAGAACACTTTGCATGATAAAAGGAAAAGTATAGAGAACCTGATCATGGAATACAAGGACGTTTTTGCATGACCATATGATGACCTTAAGGCGTATAAAGGCGATATTATTCAACATACAATTCCCCTTAAGCCAAGAGCAAAGCCTTTTAAGCAAAAGTTGAGAAATATTAACCCGAAGTTGGCCCCACTCCTTCAAAGGGAGCTACAAAAGATGCTAACAGCGAAGATTATAGCACCCACCAGGCAATTGTCTTGGGTTGCAAATTTGATGTGGTAAGGAAGAAGAATGGCGAAATTCAGCTGTGTGTGGATTTCAAAATCTTAACCAATTGTCTCGCAAAGACAATTACTGTCTCCCGAATATGGAAGAATTATTGTGGAGGTTTACAGGTGCTGGAATGCTTTCAATGCTTGATGGTTTCTCAGGATATAATCGGGTGCTTGTTAAGAAGGAAGATCAACACAAGATGGCCTTTACCACGCCATGCGGAATATTTGAGTATCTTAGGAGCACCTTTCCACTTTTGAAAGGGCTATGGATTTCGCATTCGAAGATCTCATAGGAAAAATCATTGAAATATATCTAGATGATTTGACAGTATTTTCAAAGGACAGAGGATCCCATGTGCGCCATTTAAGGCAAGTTTTCAAGAGGTGGGGGAGATATGGAATATCTTTGAATCCCAAGAAGTCAATATTCGGTGTAGACCATAGAAAATTATTGGGACATATTATTTCAAGAGATGGCATCCAAGTTGATCCGGTGAGAGTAGATGCAATCAAGGTTCCTCTTCCTGAAACAGGAAGGCAGTTTAATCATTTTTCGGGAAAATCAATTTTAACAGAAGATTCATCCCAAACTTAGCAGAAATTGTCAAATCCATATCAAAGATTTTGAAGAAAGACTGTGATTTTGATGGGATGATGAAAGCAGACAATCATTTAAGAAGATTAAAGAGGCCATTATGTCTGCCCAAGTCCTAGTGAGTCCAGATTATTCAAGATATTTTCTAATATTCCCTTTTGCCTCTGAATATACAATTGCAAGAGTGCTTTTGCAAAAGAATAGTAATGGCATGGAACAACCTATTGTTTTCATGAGTAAGAATCTCAGGGATTCTGAATTGAAGTATACAATTATGGAAAAGCAAGCATGTGTGTTGGTCCAATCTTTGAAGCATTTTAGAACGTAGGTAGGTTACTCCAAAATCATAGCCTACGTTCCCCATGTTAAATTTTGAACTTGATTTATATGTAGATGAACTTTTAGCTTCTTTTTCAACACTTTAGAAATTTCAATCCACAATACTGAATAAACTGAATAAGAGCAGCATAAAAAATAAAGATCATACAAGGACACAAAGATTTACCCTGGGGAAACCCAACGAGGGAGAAAACCCCAGAGAAAAAAATCTTCCTCTTTATTAATGAATAAGCTTGCAGGTACAGTACAAAATTAACAAGAGAGAGAGGGCAACTAGAGACCTTTTGCTTGTGCTGCTAGTAGATCTGAAGAATAACTTGTAGATCTGATAATAACTTGAAGATCTGATAATAACTTGTAGATCCGATGAATAACTTGTAGATCTGATAATAACTTGTAGAACGGCTGAATAACCTGTAGATCCTGATGAATAACTTGTAGATCTGATGAATAAACTGTAGATCCTAATGAATAACCTGTAGATCTGATGAATAACTTGTAGATCCTGATGAATAACTTGCAGTTCTGATGAATAACTTGTTTTTGTGCTAGATCTCTTTGCTGACTGAACATCATTCAACGTGGAATGATAGTAGAGAGAAAGAGTTTTCTATTGAGCCCTAGATCAAACCCAATGACCTCCTGAAACCCTTGCTGAGTGCTTGAGAAGGCGGCTAGGTTTTTCTATGTGTTGTGAATTAGCCTTCTTGCCCTTTTTTAAGTTTTTGCATGTGTTCAGATCTATTGCCATGTTAGGTTAAGTCATTCTTCTAGAAGATTCCCATCTTGGGTTAAGTCAACCTTCTATTCTCTTGTTGGGTTAGGTCGACCTTATCTTCTTGGGTCAAGTTTGACTTTCTAGAACCCCCATGGAAGACTTCAGTTCATCTTCCTAGTCATGGATTTCGACCCCCTTCTTCTAATTGTTCATTGACATAATATAACATTATAACATTACAACTTAGGCTTTTAGCCTTTTAATTCTTCATTACACATTTAACCTTAGTCATTTAGACTAATTACAACATTAACAAGCACATCTTATCCTTCTCTCATCTTACATGGTCCTCACCTGCTCATAACTGCTTTATTACATTAATAAGAGAAAGATCCTTTACACTCATGTGGTCATTTGATCCTTTCACTTGCTAAAGTGTCTCTTAAGAATGGCCAGCTCTTAGAGGATCACAGCAAAAACCAAAAAGGTCATCCCACATACCAATCTAGCTCACAAGACTTGTATGTTCATCCTGACTCTTGCTAAACTCTAACTTAACTTTTGCACTTGGCTCACAAGGTTTGTACCTTCACCTCGACTTTTGCAATAGACTCACAAGGTTTATTTCTTCATCTTGACTTTTGCACTAGTCTCACAAGGTTTGTACATTTACCTTAACTTTTGCACTAGGCTCACAAGATTTATCCCAGCATCTCCTTCGTCCCGACTCTTGCCTAGCTCACAAGGTTTGTACGTTCACCTTGACTCTTTCCATGACTCACAAGACTGGTTGATTCTCCAAATCTCCCTGGCTAGCCTCAGGGTGGCCACTTAAGGCCTCTCATTGGAGAATGACTCCTAATGCTGCTAATTTTAACACTCCCTCTCAGTGAGGAAGTCATTCTCTGCAGCTCCAAGCTTGACAATCAAGTGCACAAATTGTTTCAATGGCAATAACTTGGTCAGGATATCTGCTACCTGCTCATTTGTTGCTATGTACTGTAGCTTGACTATCTTTTGTTGGACCATGTCTCTGATATAATGGTATCTCATGTCAATATGTTTTGACCTGTTGTGAAATTCCGGATTCTCTGTAAGCTTTAAATAGCTCTGATTATCACAGTGTATAATTGTCGTCTCTAGCATGTCACCAAACAACCTAGAAATCAATTTCCTGAGCCATACGGCTTCCCTGTCGGCATCACTAGCCGCAATATACTCAACCTCAGTTGTACTATGTGCAATGGATCCTTGTTTCCTGCTTGACCATGAGATCACAACGGATCCTAAACTGAAGAGGTAACCTGAAGTACTTTTCATGTCCACTGAGCTTCCAACCCAGTCAGCATCTGCGTAACCATGCAGAAATATACCACCACTGGATGTATATCTTAAACCATAAGTAATGGTTCCCTGGAGATATCTCAAAACATGTTTAGCTACCATCCAGTGTCTTTGTCTCGGCTCAGCCATAAACTGGCTCAATGCACTGATTGCATAACAAATATCAGGCCTAGTGTGAATCACATATAATAGTGACCCAATAAGCTGCCTATACATGGTGGGATCCACCAAATCAAATCTCATATCTGAATCATGTAGCTTCCTTAGGTTTGTAATCATGGGAGTAATCATGGATTTACATTCCATCATTCCAAACCTTTTCAACACATCAACTATGTACTTTCCCTGTGCCAGAAAGATTTCACCTTATCTTCACTAAACTTCCAAACCAAGGAAGTAATGCATGAGGCCCAAGTCCTTCATTTCAAACTCTAAAATGAGCTCCCTCTTGCACCAGGCTATAAAACTTTCATCTCCTGTAAGGAAGAGGTCATCCACATAAAGGACAAGCATAATGGGCTGGTTCCTATTAAGTTTAAAGTATAGATTAGCATCAGCATCACTTTTCTGAAAACCCAAGCCCTTTAGAAAGCCATCAATTCTTTCATACCATACCTTGGGAGCTTGTTTAATGACATATAGTGCTTTTCTTAGTTTACATACATGAGAGTCCCTGCTATGCATTACAAACCCTTCAGGTTGTTCCACGAAGACTTCCTATTCTATTTTACCATTTAGAAACTGTCTTTACATCCATCTGATGTAATTTCCAACCAAGTACAAAAGCCAAAGAAATGACAATACAAATGGAAGTATACCTGGCTACTGGGGCAAATATCTCATCATAGTCTATACCTTCTTTCTGTGGAAAACCTCTGGCAACAAATTTGGCCTTATACTTTTCAACACTTCTATCAGCTGCATGTTTTATCTTGTAAATCCATTTGGAGGAGACTATTGATTTATTCTTTGGTCTAAGTATAATTTCCCAAACATTGTTCTTCATGATAGACCTATATTCTTCTAGCATAGCATCTTTCCATACATGTAACCTATCAGCTTCTTCAAATACGGTAGGCTCAGAATCACTAATGTTGCTTACCAAAGCAACATAGCCACCAAACCTGTGTGGCCTTTTGCTTTCCCTGAAGGTCCCTTTAGGGGCTGCAATCTTTTCTGCTTCGTGCATTGTTTCTTTGAACTAGGTTGGTTTTCTCTTGGCAGACGGTTCTTCAAAAGACCTTTCCAAATTCTCAACAGGCTTTAAAGGCTCATCACTTAGACCTTCATGAAATTCTTCCCCGACTGTCTAAATCAGAATTCTCAGATGAAGGAGAAGTTGGATGTTCAATTTTGGTTTCTTGTTGAAGTTCTCTAGACTTCCAAAAAGTTGCTTCATCATGGAAGGTAACATCTCGGCTTACTTCTATCTGTCTTTGTCCTGGAATATAGATCTTGTAAGCTTTAGAGCTTTCACTATATCCTACAAAGGTCCCTTTCTTTCCTGAGGGTTCCATTTTAGTTCTCTTTTCCTTAGGAACATGAATGTAAACTGGGCAGCCGAAAATCCTTAGGTGCCCTACTTCTGGTTTTATCCCTGTAAATACTTCTTCGGGCGTTTTATCCTTTAGGATTGCATGAGGACACATGCTCTGCACAAATACTGCAGTAGTTATAGCTTCTTCCCAAAGGGAGTTGGGTAAATCTTGGTCAAACATCATAGCTTTCGTTGCTTCACAGATAGTCCTATTCTTTCTCTCAGCAACACCATTTTGCTAAGGATTATAAGGTACTGTTAATTGCCTTTTGATTCTTGTTTCCTTACAGAAATATTCAAATTGGTGTGATTCAAATTCTCCCTCGTTGTCAGTTCTTAGAACCTTGATTTGTTTTCCTGTCTAGTTTTCTATGAATGCCTCAAATTCCTTAAACTTCTCAAAAGTTTCATTTTTAGCTTTAAGGAAGTAAATCCAACATTTTCTAGAATAATCATCAATGAAGATCATATAATACAGAAAATCACTAAGAGAAGGAGATGACATGTGTCAACAAACATCAAAATGCACAAGATTTAGTATACCTTGGGCTCTACTATCACTGCTAGAAAAGGACTTTTTTGTATTTTTCCTAAGTAAACAATCTTTGCAAACTTCATCTTTATTAGCAGAAATAGAAGGCATACCACTTACCATTGTCTGAAGATCTAGAAGCACTTTGTAGTGCAAGTGGCCGAACCTCCTATGTCATAACTCGTTGGAGCTGGATGTTTCATGAGCAAGTGCCTGAAAAAACTGTCATGTCACTATATATAATCTGCCTCTTCGAACCCCGATAGGTTAGGATGAATTCAACTGGATACCCTTGGCCCATAGTAGCGCTTTTCTCTCCATAAAGGTTACCCAATAACCCTTGTCCTCAAGAGTTGCAACTGATAGAATATTTTTCCTCAATCCAGGCACATATAGGACTTCATCAATGTGAAGTATAGATCCAGATTCTAGCTGGAAGGAGATTGAACCCATTCCTTCAATCATGCAGCTTCTGTCATCCCCAAGTTCCACATGATCTGAGAAAGTCCTCTTCCTAAAGTTAGAGAGGATGTTATTATAACCTGTCATATGTTTTGATGCTCCACTGTCAACTAGCCAAGTGTTAGCTCCTGTAATCATTGTACTAAACAATGTTGATACCAGGGAATATTCTTTCTTCTTCTCCTTTTCACTAGGAGACCCCTTATGTCTCTTCTTTGATTCTTCATCTTCAACAGTGGAAGCATGATGCTTCCCTTTCTTATGACTCCCTTTCTTCTTGGACCAACAATCCTTTGCGAAATGTCCCATTTTGTTGCAATTATAACACTTTACTTTAGAAATATCAAAGCCCTTACCTTTAAATGCTCCCTTATTGTTTTCCTTTTTCTGGAAATTCTTCTGGAAGATAGATTTTCTTCTTCCCTTGAATTTGGTAGCCAATGCAGTGTGCTCTTCCTTGGGAGGCTCATTCCTGGTAGCCATGCGACTTTCTTCCTGCAGACAGTCATTCCACAACCTCTCAAAGGTAGGTTGGATCTCCCTACCACTTACGTTGGACAGAAAGGTTCCCAAGATGAAGGGAGACCATCAAAAATAGCCTGCACCAGATAATCATCATCCACTGTGATAATAATAATAATAATAATAATAATCTATTTTTAAGGTCACGGCCAAGCAAGACACCAAATTGGTGTATGAGACCCCCTTGTTTGTGGGACAAGGGACCCCCTGCGCCCAGCGATTTGACTGGTAAAGTCTACGGAGGTATACATACCCTACCCCCCTCTGGATTTGAACTTGTGACACCTGTAACCAATAATTGATCTCCAATTTGTGCTATCCTTGAACAGAAAGAGGCAATCGATTCTCCCTTTTCCATCTTCAGATATTTAAGTTTGTGCTTTAGGGTTCTCTTTTGGCTAGGAGCCTTCTTATCATAAAGATTTATCAGAGTGTCCATGCATTCCTTGGTTGTCATGAGGGAGGTCATCACAAGCATAATATTGTCTTTGACTGAGTCAAAGATAATATGCTTTGCCTTGGTCTGATTCCTTCTGAAGGCTGCTCTTCCTGCACTAGATATTGGTTGCTCTACCACAGAAGTCACATACTGATCCAATTCATGTTCCTGTAAAATATGCATGACCCTGAGCTTCCAAACATTAAAGTTTGAAGCTCCCTCTACTCTATCCTCGGCCCTGACTGAGATAGAAGAGGATGTCAATTTATGGATATAATTTATGCTGGACTAGATCAAGCTCTTCTCTTGGATCTGTGTAGGCTCAAATGTTGCAACAACGAGCTCCTTACACCCAAAGCTTTGATACCATGTTAAATTTTGAGCTTGATTTATATGTAGATGAACTTTTAGCTTCTTTTTCAACACTTTAGAAATTTCAATCCACAATACTGAATAAACTGAATAAGAGCAACGTAAAAAATAAAGATCATACAAGGACACAAAGATTTACCTTGGGGGAACCCAATGAGGGAGAAAACCCCAACAACAAAAAATCTTCCTCTTTATTAATGAATAAGCTTGCAGGTACAATACAAAATTCACAAGAGAGAAAGGACGGCTAGAGACCTTTTGCTTGTGCTGCTAGTAGATCTGAAGAATAACTTGTAGATATGATGAATAACTTGTAGATCCTGATGAATAACTTGTAGATCTTATGAATAACTTGTCGATCTGATATTAACTTGTAGATCTTGATGAATAACTTGTAGATCTAATGAATAACTTGTAGATCTGATGAATAACTTGTAGTTTTGATGAATAACTTGTAGATCCTGGTGAATAACTTGTTTTTGTGCTAGATCTCTTTGTTGATTGAATGTCGTTCAATGCAGAATGATAGTAGAGAGCAAGAGCTTTCTATTGAGCCCTAGATCAAACCCAACAACCTCCTGAAATCCTTCCCGAGTGCTTGAGAAGGCGGCTAGGTTTTTGTGTGTTGCGAATTAGCCTTCTTGCTCTTTTTTAAGTTTTTGCATGTGTCCAGATCTATTTCCATGTTGGGTTAAGTCATTCTTCTAGAATATTCCCATCTTGGGTTAAGTCAACCTTCTAGAAGCCTTATATTCTCTTGTTGGGTTAAGTTGACCTTATCTTCTTGGATCAAGTTTGACTTTCTAGAACCCCCATCGAACACTTAAGTTCATCTTCCTAGTCATGGAGATCGACCCCCTTCTTCTAATTACTCATTGACATAATATAACATTATAACATTACAACTTAGGCTTTTAGCCTTTTAATTCTTCATTACACATTTAACCTTAGTCATTTAGACTAATTACAACATTAGAAAGAACATCTTATCCTTCTCTCATCTTACATGGTCCTCACCTGCTCATAATTGCTTTATTACATTAATAAGAGGAAGATCTTTTACACTCGTGTGTTCATTTGATCCTTTCACTTGCTAAAGTGTCTCTTAAGAGTGGCCAGCTCTTAGAGGATCATAGCAAAGACCAAAAAGGTCATCCCACATACCAGTCTATCTCACAAGACTTGTATGTCCGTCCTGACTCTTGCTAAACTCTACCTTGACTTCTGCACTTGGCTCACAAGGTTTGTATCTTCACCTTGACTTTTTCACTAGACTCACAAGGTTTATTTCTTCATCTTGACTTTTGCACTGGGCTCACAAGGTTTGTACATTTACCTTGACTTTTCCACTAGGCTCACAAGATTTATCCCAGACTCTTGTCTAGCTCACAATGTTCGTACGTTCACCTTGACTCTTGCCATGGCTCACAAGACTGGTTGATTCTCCAAATCTCCCTGGCTAGCCTTAGGGTGGCCACTTAAGGCCTCTCATTGGAGAATGACTCTTGATGCTGCTAAAATTAACACCCCATTCAGCTATAAAGGACACCCTGGCCCAACAAGACTATTCAGGAGTCCATGGAAAGGGGGTTTCCAAGATTCAGGAGTATGATCTAGAAATAAGACTAACAAAGATAGTTAAAGGACAGGGATTGGCAATGATGTTGGTTGAAGGAAATGAAAAGGCTTTGGACCTAAATGGTGTTGATATGATCTCTATCGTCCTTGAGGAGATTGAACATATAGATTGGTATTCTAATATTATTTATTTTCTTAAAATAAATTCATGTCCAAATCACTTGACTGACCATAGGAGAAGGGTTCTTAGCTTAAAGGCTACAAAGTTTTGTCTCATTCAAGATGGGTGAGGATGGAGAAACCCTGATGGGTTAACACTCAAATGCGTAGACAAGAAAGAATCAAAGAGAATTTTGGAGGAGTTTCATTCAGGGTATTGTGGAGGCCATTAAGCAGATCACTCTACAGTGCATAAGATATTAAGAGATGGATACTACTAGCCCACATCATTTTCTGTTGTGCATCATTTTGTTAGGTCCTTTCATCCATGCCAATTTTTTCCAGGAAGGCAACAACTAATCACATTGCCTTTGCGACCCATTGTTGTCAAAGTGTCTTTCTAATAGTGGGGATCAGATTTCGTTGGTGAATTCAAGGACAATCTAATAAGGCGTTGTCTAACTGTTCTAAGTTTTGGCCCTTTTCGCCAGAATTCGACGACATAAATCTGCACGAAATCACAATTTTATGTTGTTTAAATTGCATTTCTGAATGCAAAAATGGATTCAGCGTGCTGAAAAACACCGGGGGCACTCGGATTATACAAAATTAACCACTCAAATCTGCAGATCTAATAATTTATCACCGGATTTCGGACAAAACTAAACAGAAAATCTCCTCGGAAAAGGGCCAAAACGTAGAACAGTTAGACTACGACCATAAATGGATCTTAACAGACACGGTTTAGTAATGGCCATAAATGGATCTTAACAGCCATGGTTTAGTTCACCATACAGGTTGAGGCCATACCTACAAAGAGGGAAACCGAAAAGGTGGTCATGGACTTTTCAGAAGATAAGATTATAACAAGGTTTGGTGCCCCAGCAAAGATTACAACTGACAATGCTAAGGCCTTCAATTCACTTAAATTATCAACTTTTTGCTTTAATTATGGCATTGTCCTATCTCACTCATCCAATTACTATCCACAGGGTAACGGTTTAGCAAATTCAAGCAACAAGAATCTTATGGCTATTATCAAAAAAGTAGTCGGTGATAATAAAAGGAGTTGGGATAGAAAAATAAAATATACTTTATGGGATGACCGAATTACAAGGAAACAAGCTATAGGTAAGAGCCCATTTTGAGTTAGTATGTGGAACAAAAGTTACATTACCTATCCATTTGAAGATCCTAGTGTACTAGTTACTGCAGCATTTCACATCAGATCAAGATGCAATTTAGGCACGAATGAATCAACTTGTAGAACTTGAAGAAAATTGAAGCAACACATTTGTTCACTTGGCAAAGAACCAGGAGATCAAAGGGGTATTTGACAAAAGAGCCCAACAAAGAATACTAGACAAGGGTGATTTGGTTTTGATGTGGGACAAAAGAAGGGAGAAACTAGGAATGCATGGAAAATTTGATAGCTTATGGTTGGGTCCTTTCAAAATTGAAGACAAAGCTGAAGCAAATTCCTTCTATCTTAGCCACTTGGATGGAGAAAAGCTACAGTTGCCTATGAATGGGAAAATCCGCAAGCTTTATTTTTCTGATGGCAATTAGTGTCATGATGTAAAAGTAGTGTAAGTTGAATAAGCTCTTGTGAGCAGCATGTTAGAAGTAGTTGCTTTATTTTGTGCATTTTTCAGCATTTGGCTCTGCTACAACTTATATTGTATGAGGTTCCATCCTATGATTTTCATCACATTGATCGAGACATATTGTCAGTACTCTTGAGCATTAGACCAACTTCGGGGATACATATTCATGGAGCCCCATCTCTTCATTGCATTTGATCACTTGATGGAGATCTTTGGTTGGGGGAGTCTCACTTTTCCTTGGTTGGATGGTGATTGTGCTTGCTGCTTGGTGATCTGTTCACATGTGCTTGCTTTGTTGATCACCCCTTGGTTTTACTTTTGATGGATGTGGAGCATATTATCTCATTATGGTGGTTTGGTATATATGTTTATCTTGGATGTGGATGATGGTTCTAGCCCCCCTAGGGGTTAGATGATGATGGTTAGGAGATATATGGTTCATGATTGTTGAAGTTTCCTAGTGACTCTTGCATGATGATGTGGTATTATTTGATGGCACTAGGAGAGGGCGTTGTACATGGTCATTATATGTTGGATGTGTGATAGGGAACACACTTGATGGTTGAATGAGTTAGCCTTTTTGTTATGTCCCTTTCTCTTATGATGTTGTTATGGTGGGATGATTCACATTGCCTTTGTGGGATTTTCCTAGGTGATCTAACTTTATAATGTCACATTTGTTCGACATCACCTAAGGGGGAATGTGTTTCATGATGTTAGTACCCTCATCGATATGTTATTTCCTATATTTGAGTTAGAAAGGGGGTATTACATTATGATTTGATGGTGATCTAACCTTTTCCTAAGGTTAGATGGTGATTTGATTTAATAATCCCTTGGTGGTGGTGCACTTTGGGCTGGACTTT
The DNA here is from genome assembly GCA_009831015.1 of Picea engelmannii. Lineage (NCBI taxonomy): Eukaryota > Viridiplantae > Streptophyta > Pinopsida > Pinales > Pinaceae > Picea > Picea engelmannii. The sequence goes on from ML776694.1 coordinate 937,343, forward strand.
ATGTTTTGTTGTTATCATCGAGGGATTTTCCTAGGGAGAACATATTTTATTTACATGGTACAACACTTTATTAAAGTGCACCCTCGTTGGCACACATGTTCATGGTGATTAATTTGTTGGTGACTAATTGGGAGCAGGACTATGGTTATATTTGAGCATTAACCTTTGTGCACACACGTTGAGGTTGATTTAACTATTCAAAGGTTAAATTAATATAATTGATCCAAATAAAGGTTAATAGCTTGGGCATCCTATTTTTTATATGCTTCCTTTTCACACTTGGAGCATGCTCTTGTACTTGGTCTCTTTTCTTGTTTTTGAGATTACTCCTAGAGAGCGCACATGTGGAAGGTTTCTTCTTGTTATTTTTGGATATTCTTGGAGGGCACACTTGTGGAGACATTTCTTGCTATTCTCGGAGATCATTATGTGGAGCTTTGGCATGGTCAAAACCCTAATTCGCCCTTATCTCCTTAGATTTGCTTTATGGAGATGGTCCTTTTGCTATTTTGAGGTTTTGACTACATCTTTTCTTGTGGAGTGCTCCATCCACTTGGCATCTAGCACATTCATCCATGGAGTTGGTTACCTCAGAACTCACACATGTGGAGTGGTTGCATGCATGCACATTCTTGGAGGGTGCATTTCATGTGGACACCTGACATTTGACTTGGTTTAATGCCTATTTTTGGCGGTGTGTTCACTTCATGAGCATTTCTTGGTGCATAATCTTACTATTTTTGGATGAGGACGAATTTCCTTGGAAAGGCTATTTTCCACATGTTGTAACATGGTCAACCGTGGATTTAGGAGAGATCCAACTACTTCACTATTGTAATATTACTTTGACTTGTCATGGAGTTAGTTAGAAACATAATATATTTTATTGTATGAGAGATTTAACTCACTCTATAAAAAGAGGAGTTTCCTGCATTTTCATTTGTAATTGGGTAATTGGGAGTTTGAAAATTATGAAAGAGAGAAGTGATAGAAGATTGTAGAGATTGGAGATGATTGAAGTGGAGCTCCCTTGTACATCAAATTATTGAAAACTAATGAAGAAGTGAGGTATTGATCTACTTTGTTGTATGGTTATATACAAGCTCTTCAATTTTGTTGTTAATTATCTGTAGAAAACATCTTGCTATCATTTTAGTTTGAAGGCCTATCTGTAGAAAACATCTTGCTATCATTTTAGTTTGAAGGCCTATTAATGAAAAAAAATCACATAGGATTAAAGCAATGTGAGGAGATTCTCCCTCTTGCTTTCTTTGCTGTTCGAATTATGTTTTACTTCCTTCTGTTTGCTTTCTTTGCTGCTGTAATTCTACAATAAACAAATTGTTGAAATGAAATTCAAATTCAAACTAATATAACAGCACCTTCAAATTTCTTTGATGAGTAGCAACCCTAGCTCTCCAAGATTATGTTTTCACACATTAATTTCCAGCGAACACTTAAGGTTGAATTGCACCAAATTAGTTCCTTTTTAACTTAAGCAATGTTGCACTTATTGTTATCGGGAATTTATCGCCGGGGGTCCAAAATTGAAATTATCGACAATATCGGGGATTGGAAATTATCGGAAAACTTTAAAAAATACAAAAAAAATCATTCTTTTTCAATTTTGTAAACTTCTAAAGCAACATCAACATCAGACAAACACGTTGTAACATAAATATGAAAACAAAACTGCAAGATAAGATGTATAATATGTCAACTGGTCCATCAAACATCGATACAGAAATATGATATTTGTCAGTCATAATCCCTGATAGGATAATACAAAATTACATCAAAACAAAAATAAATGTACCTCATGAGATGATCATCATGAGGCATATAGTTACTATAAGGATAATCATAGTGTGCTAAGAAGGCATGGTCGAGGATTAGGTTTCCCCCGCATATAGATACTTAGTTTTGTTCTATCATGACCCTCATATGGTTCACCATACTCCCACATTGGGTCCATTGGATTTGCCATTTTGAATTTTGTAGAGCATTGATTAAGTCTTTAAAATTTAAACCTACGACAGAAAACAAAAGGGGAAATTCAGAATCTAGATCCACAAAAAAACTTAAAGAATGCTGCAATTAAAATGTCATAGCTACAGAAGTGTTAAATCTCCCATTAAAAAATGGCAAGAAGAGGCATATCTACTGGACATTGAAAACCCTATACTAAATCTTGAAAAAAAAGAAAATGAGGGCATGATTTTGTTTACATACCTGATCCAATGGATATCGTAGATTGGAGTAGATCCCCACTCCACAAATGCTTAGTTGATGGTAATGAAAACTATGGATTCCCCTTTGTTTGCTTAATGGAAAATGGTCATAATACCCTTAAAGCTCAATCCCCCTAGGCATCGTTTGCAAAATGGGAGAGTAAAACCCAAAATCGCAATTTAAAGGTGAAAAAACCAATCTAAATTGCAACATGGCGATAATTTCAATTGACTCAATATTATCAGAAATTATCGCAATAATTTCAAATTATCGTATTTATTGTGATAAATTCAGGTGATATTATCATCGAGGTTCGATTTGGCGATAATATCGCGATGAATCCGATATTATCATGATACGTGCAACACTGAACTTAATTATACACCCAAATGGTGAATGTATCAACAATTTATTTCATCCCTGTTACCCCCTCGCACCTAGGGGTAACTAGAGGAGATCATTCTTCATGATCCACATTGTAGACAATAATCCCATAGATGATGATCAGCATTCTCCACAGACAACAGCCCCTAAGATGCCTCCCCCCTCATCATAGCTTAGTTCATTCACTTGATCAGCAAGTTCATCCAATGATGGTGGTCCAACACACATGAGGTATATCAGTCATTGTTTCATACAAAGTGTTACATTTAACGCAATAGGCATTTAGGTGAGGATCATGGGTTGAAGTTAGATAATGGATCATGATGCTTGGAAGTTATGTTTTTTCCCTTCTTTCACCTTGGTGGCCATCCTATGTGTCCTAGTCAAGTGTTGTCACTCTTGGGGAACAAGGGTATTACTAGGAGGCTTTGATAGGGGTAAAGTATCATTCCTTTCCATACTTGACATTTTTTATCTTGATTCCTCCCCAATGTTGCCAGAGCGCGGAGCAAAGCGGGAGCGTTTTTAGGAAGCAAAGCATCGGGAGCGTCATTTTCAAAAAATCCTCGGGAGCGAAGCGTCTCGGAAGCATCTATTATATATATATATATATATATATATATATATATATATATTGTGCTTATATTAAAAAAAAAACATGCAGAAAGATAAATTAGTTGCAGAATGTATGAAAACATGCATATTTGTACATTGTAACATTAAAATGGTATCCATAGTAGTAAGTAGTAGTACATCAATGATTAATCATTCGAGCATCAACCATCTAGAATCTAGCAATTACAAACTTACAAACCAACATACAAATTTTTAAGCCATATAATAGAAAGTAGACCATCAAGTTATGGAATGAAAAGTCATCTAGCAATTGTTAACAATAACATGAGTCATGACCAAATAGTTATGATTACAAAATAGGCCATCTGCACTGAATTATGAAGATCAAAAGGCCCAAAACTAGACACTAGAGTCTAGTTGCTAAATGTTATGAATCTATCATCTATAGACTAACATGTAAGGTAATGAAAAGGGAGAAACATCAAACAACTATCCCATCCTCCTTCCACCAACACGATTGTTGTGTGTGCCTCCACGTGGTGGTAGTGGAGGAGCCTGAGAAGGATGATCATGAAACTATGCAGTAGATGAAGCCCCTGTTGCTGGAGTCCTGAACAGGGGGACCAAGGACTGGGTAGTAGCTGGGGGTGGTATCTCAGCATGAACATCATCATCAAAAAGAGCATTCTCCAATTGCTCTAAAAGCATTACCCCATCCTCCAAATTATCCTCCTCTGGATGGTTGTCCCAACGCTTCAAGTTTTTATCCTCCTTTGCCTCCTCACAGTAATGGGACAACAATCGCAAGTTGTAATGAACATAAACCAAGCTCTCCGCCTGGCCTGCACTCAACCTGTTTCTTTTGACGTTGTGGATGAAACTATAGGTGCTCCAACACCTCTCTACAGAAGAAGTGTTCACCACCTGTGAAAGCACCCGTGTTGCCAAATGTTGGAGTTGTGGGGTGCCACCACCATAAACATTCCACCACACAATAGAACTCAAATTCCCTCGATCTCTTAATGCATGGTTGGTCCCAAAGGTACCTTGGCCCAGCATGTACTGGCTCAATTGTTGTCGTATCTTGTCACACTCCTCGTCCGGGACCAATTTGTCTAATGCTTTCATATAACCTGCAACAATTATAATTTATCATAAATAGAAATGAATTATGAATATAAACCATAAGTAGAAAATTGAAATGAACATAAACCATAAGTAGAAATTATGATAAAGAAATTGTTTGAAAAAATTTCTACTTGCTTAAACCTCTAGATCTTGGTGTGGTTTTTTCTTGGTCCCACCACCAGGTGTTAGTGTTGAAAGCCATGATACATGATAGTATTTCGGTGTTAGCACGTATGCTAAGGCATGTAATGGAATATTTAGCATTTCCCACCGTTTTTCCACTTCTACACGAATAAGGTTATACATGTCGACATCTTTAGGCTCAGCAATGTCTTTAATCAGCCCTAGCATGCTATCCATTTGCTCATACACCTCCCCAATAATTGGTCAATCTGAATCTGAAAACTTGATCATGTTATAAATTGGCTTGGTGAATTGCAAAACATACTGAACCTATGTCCAAAACTGATTGTCAAGCACTGTGTTCTTGACTGCTAATGAACCTTCTTTATCACTGCTCAAATCATCCCATTCATCACTCATCACCATACCAGCCAAAGCTTGTCTCACCTTCAATAGGCGCCTAAAAGTGCGGTAATAGCTAGCAAAATCTAGTTGGTGCAATCTTAAGTATCTGCAATCGGGAGTAAGTGTTATAGAAGTAATTGACCCTTGTATGCCCGGTGATATATTTGATGACTTGCTTCCCTCTCTTGTACAACTGATTAATCCATCCACATTCTTTATGTTTGACAATATCATGCATCAAAAGGTTCAAGGTGTGCACCAAACACCCAGACCAAAAGATGTGTGGATGCATTCGCTCAATGATTTTACCTACTCCCTTACAATTTGATGCATTATCAGTGATTACTTGAATCACATTAAAAGGGCCTACTTCATCAATTGTTTTCAACAAGAGCTCCGAAATGTTTTGAGAAGTTGCACTTATTGAAGATGAGTCATGTGCTGCGAGAAACACTACACCACTAGAAGAAACACCAATAACATTGATCAAATGTTGGTTTCTAACACTTGTCCAACCGTCCGATACAATGGACACCCTAACGTCAAACCATTCATTTGTAAACCGTGAAAGATCGGCTTGAATTTTTGCTTTTTCCCTGTCAAGTAACACAGTTCTAGCTTTCTCATAGTTGGGGCTCTTGTATCCTTGGGGGGCTTTTTCGTTGATGGCCCTCACCGTGTCATGCCAATTGGGGGAGCGAAGCACATTGAATGGGACACCACAAGCATAGAGAAACCATGCCACCTTTGCATCCACCTCATCCCTACCTCCAGTATTAAAGAAATCTCCTATTGTTCTTCTAGATGTAGAGGTTGTAGAACCACGAGGAGATGGAGATGTGCCACCAAATCTAGATGAGACATCATCAAATTGAAGATTTTGTTTTTTACCATGCTTTCTTTGTGCAACTTCCTCTATCTTTATGTATATTTGTCTCTGTTCTTTGAATATGTTAGGGCAAACATTAATCCCAAGGGACCCCTTATTGTCATCACTCTCCATTATACCACAAAGATACTTCCTCACACAGGTATATGATCCGGTATAAGGTTTTCCTTTATGACAATCATGAGGACATAAAAATTTAATGGTTCCACCACCTCTCCCCACATCAAGTTTTGCCACAAATTTCCACAAGGGTGTCAATGAAGCTTTCCCACCTTCATTGCTCTCTTCATCCTCTTCAAACCCTCCTTCATCTTCAAACCCTCCCTCATCTTCATTCTCTTCTTCCCTTTGATGCCTAGTCCCCGACAAGACCATGAGAACCAAAAACCAAAAATGGAATGATAAACCAAAAGAAAATCATTTTCCTCAAGCTTTAGATGAACAACCTACAATAAAATGAGGGAAGAGTAGGGGAGGAGGAAAAAACCATAAACAAATTTAACCCAAGGAAATGAGAGTTGGGGTTTGGGCTTACCTCTTTAGCTCTTGAATCTTACAAGTTGAAAGTTGAGATAGATGGTTGCCTTTGTTCTCTCCTCCAAGCTCCTCTTTGTTCTCTCCTTCAAGCTCCTCCAAGCTCCTCCAAGATTTCCTTTGCTCTCTCCTCCAAGCTCAAGAAAACACAAATAGAAACAATGAGGAAATGAGAGGGGGAAAATATCTTTTATTCCCTCCTCACTTTCCCCTAACCACACCCCACACACTAACTCAACTCAAAAATAAATAAAAAATGAGTGTTTTTTCTCTTAAGCGCAGAAGCGCTCGGGAAGATTTGTTGAAGCACTCAGGAAGCTGGCTTCGAAGCGAGCTTCCGAAATCCAGAAGCGCGCTTCTGGATTTTGGAAGCTCGCTCTGAAGCTAGCTTCCTGAGCGAACCCGCTCCGAGCGACGTTCTGAAGGTGGAGCGGGGGGGGGGCGCTTCCAGTAACCCTGTTCCTCCCATTGTCCTATCTTTTGAAAGTGGTTGTTACATGTATCCCAAAAAGGTTTGTACCTTCATCCTCCTATGACTAGAAGGGGCTTGAATGCCCAAGGTTGATGCAGATGGTAAAAATAAAATAAAAAAACATGTTATAAAAAAAAGAATAATGGGATATAAATGATAAGTCAAAAGCCAAGATCAGCGTGAGCTCTACCCCTCGCTATGAGGCCATCACCCCAAGTCCTAATGCACTGAATGCATATCAAAAAGAAAAGGACTTAATTGAATCCCAATGTAATAAATGCATAAACCTAAAAAGGGGTTTGCAAAGCAATTAATGAATATCAAAAGACAAGATAGGGGTGGAAAGAAACAGTGCCAAGAAAAGGGTAACTCAATGCATCAAGCGCTCCCTCTACAAAGCCGCTCACGGAGATGAAATATCAAAAGACAAGGTAGAGGTGGAAAGAAACAGTGTCCAGGAAAGGGTAACTCAATGCATCAAGATCTCCCTCTACAAAGCCGCTCACGGAGATGAACCTCAAGCATGGCCTTGCATGTCAATGACACCATGACCATGAAGTAAACCCCATGACATACCATTCACTCATACTTACACTTTGATGGGTTTCTCGGGAGCTACTCCTCTACTTGGGTACTGGCACACCTAATAGGGTCTTGTGATGGTCCTCCCATACCTAAACTTGGCAAATTGCATAAAGTCTTGAGCTAGTGTGAAGTTTGAAGAAGATATCTAATGTGAATTGCTTACGTGACTTTTGTACTAAATTGAGACTTACTTTTTATGATTCCAATGACTCTTGTATCCATGATGGTTGGTCTCACTTGACTTCTTTGAGCCTTTCTTGATGATTGATGCACCCATAGAGATGGTCCTATGGAGGACGTTTTGATGTTTCCTTCACATTCCATGGAGGACGTTTTGATGTTTCCTTCACATTCCATGGAGGACGTTGCACATTGTATGGAGGCCGTTGTAGCCCTGATGATAAGCGTTGTGTTACATGATGACTTGGCATGCTTCTTAACACCCTTCAACACCTCCTGGACCTGGGATGTTGCATTGATGAGCTAGGACATTGCACATATAGCCTAACATGTCACTCAAAGGGAAAGAAGCCCATAGCTTGGACATTGCACCCCTTTGAGGACATTAAGGCTTGGATGGATGCCATTGACCTTAACGAGGATGGCACACCTCTTTAGAGAGGTTGAGGAGCCTTTCTCCCTCATGACGTCATCATTTCCACCTTGGATGTTGCACATTTGAGGATGGTGTCATGCTTGATGATGATTGGGCGCATGCTTGAGCCGACCTAACACTTGTGATGATGAGTTGGCACCTTTGGATGAGGGGATGTCACCTTCTTGATGAGGAGGCATGACTTTTGGATATAATTTGCACCTTTTAGGGCTAGACATGATGTTTGGAGCCTTTTGTACCCCATTAGAGGATGACAACACCTCTTTGGAGCTTTCAACACACACGTGTGGCTTTTTAGGAGGACGTTTTTCATGTTTTAGCATTATATCTTTATTTTGGAGGCATTTTGGGGGTTGGCCTAAGACCTATCCACCTTGTATCATGGATTCCATGTTTTAGGGGCTTCTTAGAGAGATGGAGTGCCTGGTTTCCTCATATATAGAGAGGGAGTGCCACCTTTTGTAAATCATAACACAACTTGTGGAGAATCATTACTACACTTGTCTTCTATCTTTCTCTTTCACTATACTCAATTTTCTTCACTCGGCCTCGGATGATAGGAGAGATGGATCCATTCCATGACTAACCTATTTCATCACCTATGGTTCCTCTTCTTCTTGGATCTTCTCCTATAGTACATCTCCTCGTCTGAGCAGGTCTTTGGGATCAAGGTCGAGGGTTCTTCATGTCTCAACATAGATCTCACTCTCTGCGGTTTTACCTTATTTCATTGTATTTTCATTTTACTTCCTACATCTTATCTTTATAGGAGACCTTTCGGTACTCTTGCTTTGTAATGACATGATTGTACTCAAGTCTTAGCAATCCCTTTGACCTACTTTTGTGATCATTAGCCGGACATTAATAAAATTATCTTATCTTATATTATATTATGGATGATTTATGCACCTTCTTTGGGAGATGATCTATTGGAGGCTTTTCAATTTTTGCGGATGATTTCATGGTTAGGGTTTCATGGATGATTATTGATTTACCTAGTAAGTGCTCTTTCTAAGTCTTTGTGTAATTTTGCAGACCCCAACCCAGTTTCAGTCTCGTTGATTTTTCCAGCCAATGTTTAATGCCCAAACCCAGTTTTATATCAGCATATAAAAACTCAGCAGAAAATTAATTTCAGAATTAAAACATGAGAATTCTGAACTTCGTTTTTAACGCAGAAATAAAATATCAGCAGCATATAAAACTCAAAAAATTAATGACACAGAAATTTTCGGTCTAACATCGACCCTGGAAAAACCCACAAGGGGAAAACCAGTGAGAGAGAGCTTTTTATTATTTATGGGCTTCTGAGAAATTCTTTTACAGCATATTCATCTTCAGAAATTTTACAAACTTATCTGGACTATCCTATAGCTTGCTCCTCGATTTCTGAACTAGAAATCCGTACCACTGTATGGCTGTCACAACATTAAATGTTGTACGGACTGTCCTTGTTTTGCATGCCAAATCTCTGTTGCAACTGTATGAAAAACCCAACAGTGCAAATGCCTTGAAAACCGTGCCCAACACCTTGAAAACTGCGCCCAGAATTTATGACAGTACGACCCTTTGAATTCTGTGCAAGTCCATACGGACTGTATGGATTTTCTTTGCCCAGAAAATCGTGCCCAGCACCTTCCTCGATTTTTGTGCCAGAAAAGTACTATACAACAGCCTTGGAATGCATGCCAATATTTCCAAAAATTCATGTTGTTGCTCTCCTTGAAAACTGTGCACGATAAATGTTGTACGGCCCCTCAAATCTGTACTGTACGGACTGATATTTATTGTTGTTTGTTGCGTCGTAATCAGTGCCTGCTTGTTGCCTTGGGATGCGTGCCTCTCCTGCAAATGTTGTCTCTCTTCTCAAAGCTCGACCTCTCTCGTCTCCTTTTGCTCTCTCAACAAAAATGAATGAACAACCCAAAGATGGGTGCACCCCTCAACCCTAATCGACCTCATGAAGTAGGTGAGGAGTTTCTTAATCCAACGGTTGAGATTGGATTAGATGAGTGGCTGAGATTTGGTGTCTCTTCACTCACCCTCACTAAAGTCATAAAGTCACCTTTTAATTTGCATCTCACAAATTAAATGACTAGGGCCCACTTTAGGCACTTTCTCACCCCTTAGGCGCCTAGGGATGAGAAACACTTGCCTAGGTACTTTATTTTAATTAAAAATTTAACACTTTGATGGTTATTTCTTGAATGTATGAAGTAAATGTTTTATCAAAGTGGTGATATTGCATGTTATCTTGTATTTCTCTTGAATAAACCTTGTCTTGAAACTCGAGGAAGGTTTGTAGTGGACTAACTTCCCTTGTTATCATTGATTTAAAGCCTTGTTTTAAAAACTGGTGAACCAGAACCGGAATCGGACGGTTTTACCGGTTTGATGGTCGATTGGTTCAAACTGGCCAATAAACCGAACCGATTGGCCGGTTTATGACCAAACCGACTGGTTTGGGCCCTAAAACCTAAAACCTAAGTAACAGAGATGTACTAAACTCATGTTTTCTCATGCAAGTTGGAGTTGTAAGGTGTTTTGGTGTACAACTGAGGGTTATTTTGCAATGTTCCACCAAGACTCCGGGACAGGGGGACGTGGGTGCGGGGAGACGCACAAGGGGGTCGTGTGGAAGTACCCCCAAATTTTAGGGATTTTTGGGAAATGGGGGACGGGGGGACGTCACATATATAATATAAAAAAATATAAAAAATAAAATTTTAAAAATAAAAATAATAATGATAATATGATAAATCTCAACAATAACATAAATTAATTTTATATATATTTGTTTTTTAATTTAATTTTTTCTTTTTTAAGTCTTATTGGGCAAAAAAAATTGGGGGGGACTTCCAGGAGTCCCCCTTTGGGGGGGGGGACGTCCAAAAGTCCCCCTTTTCAAGGGGGGACGTCCAGTAGTCCCCTTTTGGGGGGGGACGTCCAGAAGTCCCTCTTTTCAAGGGGGGACATACAGGAGTCCCCCTTTTGGGGAGTTGCGTCCCCCACTTTGGGGAGTCGCATCCCCCCAAGTCACCCCGCGTCTCCCCAAAAAGGGGACGTGGGGAAACGTCCCCCCTGGAGTCCCCACGACCCCCACCCTAGGGGATGCGTCCTCGTGGAACACTATTATTTTTCCTTACTAATGTTATTTAAAGAGGTCCCCACCCCCTCCATTTCACCCACCCTAGTAATTAATGCTATTTAAAGTGACATTCTCCTTTATCTTTTATTTTCATTGTCACTTTTACTTAAATTTTTAACATTATGTTTGAGAGTGGTTCCAACCTCATTGAACTTCAAATGGAGAAAGTAGAATTTTAGGTCCCATTCAAAATTCAGCAGACTTAACAGTTTTCAAGATTTCAAGATTGGCAAGATTGCAATGTTTCCACTGGATTCTATCATGTATGAGGGTATGGAACGGACATTTAATCAAGAGAACCAAGCCCTTTATGTACCTCGATGTTGGTGGCATTGATTGTTGAACTCTTTTGTCACGACCCCAGTAAAAATGTACCCTTCACTCAAGTATAAACTCTTCTATTGAACTCTTCTCTTTGTCGTCG
>ML776694.1:948928-991429 GCA_009831015.1 Picea engelmannii
TGTTGAGTTGGCATTAGCCAACTTGGATCTTAATGAACTAGTGCTAGAGTCGGTCACTTTTGATGATGGTGATCCTCTTGAGGGGTCATCCTCTAGAGTCCACATCAACAAATGCACGGATTGCATTGGATATAGGGGAGGAGCAGGATGGAGGAGAGAGCAGTGATAGTGATGCCAATCTTGATAATTATGACATGGAGGACTACTGATAGTCACGGCTCATGAGCTATGAGATTCTTCCATCTACGGGTCTAGTATCTACCCTATGGCTATTTTGTATTTGTCATTGGCATTCCCACCTATAGTATCAGTGACTCTAGCTTAGTATGTTATTTGATGTTGTAGAGGCCATTTAGAGCCTCTTGATTATGTATTTATGTTTCGATCTCTAGATATGTATTGCACTTGGTGTCGTTTTGATATATTCATGAGCATACTTTGGATATGTTGTCTCTAATTGTCTCTAATGCTTTGGAAACATGATTTAAAATCTTAAAAATATATTTTTTTCGTTAAAATTTAAATATTTTATGTATTTAAAAAAAAACGGTTCATTGAAACCAATTCGACCGGTTCATTACCGGTTCCAGTTCAAGTTGGACCCTCGACCGGTTCCTGTGCCAGTTCTGATTTTTAAAACTATGATTTAAAGCTTATTAAAGGACATAGGGCAAATTTCTAGGGTTTCTAGTGGACTACCCTAGTTGTTTTCCTATAGGATAGAATTCTAGGGTTTGTAGTGGACTACCCTAGTTGTTTTCTTATAAGATAGAGCTCTAGGGTTTGTAGTGGACTACCCTAGGGTTTTATCCAAAATCCATCTTTAAGCTTGTTTAAAGGCATAGAACGAATTCTAAGCTTTATGGTGGACTACTTTAGTCATCTTTTTATTGGTTGGGTCTCTAAGGCCTGTAGTGGACTACTTTAGGGTTTTAACCTAAGCTTTCCTTTGTCTCCTAAGAAATCTCTTTTTGACTCCATATGCCCAAGAGGATTGGACAACACTAGTCTCTCTCTCTTGCAAATAACCTTAAACCCTAATTTCCTTTTTCTTAGTCAATTTTATGGTTAGATTACGACATACCCTCAATTTCCAGCCTTTTTAGCTTGACATCTAGGGTTTATTGGCATCTTTTCTCCTTGAGATATACCTAGACATCATTTATTGCATTTCTGTTATAATTTTCAGCCTACTAGGACTTGACGTCTTGGATATTTTAAGGTTGTTTCATGCCATTTACATTTCAGCAAGTGATTGTTATTAAAACCCTAGTTTTAAACTTGCATTTCTAGCCCTAATCCATTGCATGCTTAACCAATTTAAAGCGCTGATTTATTTCTGCTTTTGTAACTTGTCATATTGCTAAAGTTAATCATCTTAATACAAGTTTTACAACAGCTATAGATTTCTTCTTGATTTGTAGTGTTTGGGGCATCTCCTTGACTTGCTTTGACTTGCTAAATATCATTTATTGTCCTAGATACTTCATACATGAAAATCTGGAGACTACTTCATTAAACCACCTTTCTCTTGCCTTGCCAACTTTAACCTAGTGGTGGTATGATTGAGTGACCAATATAGGATGTCATAGACTAGACTTTGTCTAGCTATAGGATTTCTTGAGGTTGTTAGGGAAGCCTTCCTTGTGTTGAATTTCACCCTTAACGAGGAAAGTAATTGCTAAGGTGAAAGTGGCAAATACTTCCGAAGTTACACTTGTCTTGCACCTTGTGAGAGGCTTTGCACAATGGTGCTAGATCTTGTGATAACATTTTGGCATCGTTGTCGGGGAGAATTGAGTCATTCTTCTTGAAAATTAGAAGCCTATACTTCAACATTCTTTTGATGAGTATACATCACAGCCTAACCTAGTGTGCTCATCTGGCGACTCCATTGAGGGAAGAAACCCTTTTCCCAACGCAAATTTGACTAGCAAGTTCCTCTGGCAACTCCACAGAACCCAAGTGTTGAAAACACTAATCAAAGACCTAATAGAAGATTTGCTAATCCTACCAAGGTCTACAAGAGGAGACCTCCTCATAATTCCCCTATAGTGACAATGGAAAATACTTCTAAAGTTACACTTGTCTTGCACCTTGTGAGAGGTTTTGCACAACAAAGGTGCTACATCTTGTGATAACAATCTCAAAGGTTGAATGTGGAAAACTAGCCCTTCCTACCATATAACCATCCAAAGTAGTAGATTGTGACACACTAGTTCCTTCATTCATGCAATATTTCATGACTCCATTAGCCCACAGATTGATAGGCATTGGTCCCATATCATCCCATTTCCTTCTTGCCTCTTCTTCCTTTCCTTTAGTTCTCATATCCTTTTCCCCATTTCCAATTTATTTCATACGCTACAACTTAAATTTTGTTAAGTCCTACTCTTCAAGAATCACCTTGTGCCTCCACTCCATAGCCTTAGCAACCTTATCTTTAGCAAACCCCCCCCTTGAGTTGGAGAAGAGCCAACCGGAAGTGTGAGGAAGAGCTATTGTGGTAACAATGGGTAACCTTCCATAGTTGCACAAACTAACCCCTTTGATGCTTGGGACTTTACATCATTTGGGGGTGCTAGATTTTGTTGTAACAAGTTCCATCCATGTTCTAGAGTTGTTTTTAATATCATATATCATGTTATGTAGTTGCATTTTACTGCTTTTGGTTTTATTATATTGTTTACCAAAGTGAGAGCCTCACCCTGTCATATGTATCTCATCTCTTTCATGTTGAGTAGTAGCAGGCACTATCAAAAGATTTTGGAGTTCTCATGCACCCTTTTCGAGAGTGCATGTCCCCATGTTGGAGCCAGTTGCTATCCCTCATAGTTCATAAGAGGCTTCAACATTTTCCACTTGCAATCACCAAGCACATATTCATCGCACAAGTGACTCATTGTTCACATTCAGTTCAGGGATATTTTATGACTGCACACAATTTACCTGGCATTACCCTTATGGTAATTTTATTTACTGACCACTTCCTCAGCGGTGGGTGTGTGATGTCTAGAGGAAAATGATTAGTGCAAAGTGTATGTTTATACCCCTACATATTATTAGGATTGTATTGATTGATAGATTCTGAGACTACAGAGTTATTGTGATGATATTCAATGTCATTGTTTTATTGGACATGAGGACTATGCATTTATATGGTTTGCAATATTTTTGGGATGGAATGCTTATCACAGATGATTGTTATGGTATGATTTCAGCATGGTCCATAGGTTTATTATCATGGTTGTGTATCTTGGATATCTTCTAGTATGAGCACCCTAGATACTTTGGAGTTTCATGATGTCTATGAAACTTTATTGTGATGTTGAGAGGCCCCCCTTCATAGACCACTATCCTTGATGCTCACTTTTAGGATGATTTAACCACTCACTTGATTTCAAATAAACCACGTAGTGGCTCTCTCCTATAGCGCTTTGGTCTTTAGGCTTTGTTTCATGTTCACATTTAGTTGGTTTGATCATTATTGGAGGATTTTCATTAGGGAGCTCTCATGGTTGGCACATATGTTGAGGCATCACATCACTTCACAGATATTTTACTATTTAGATGGGGCCATCCCCTCCTTTTGGGAGTTTATAGAGTCTTCTTTGACTTAGCATCATGATCGTTGCATTATTTTATTAGAGGATTGTTTTGCCGTGACATTGGAGATCCCACATATCTTTATGGAGGAGGTTGGATACACTTGAGTGGAGGAGCACTCACTTTGACCCTATACTTGCTCTTACACTCGTGGTCGCGACCTATGAGGGTGCACTTCTATTATGGTTACTTTATTCATTTTTTGGACGATTCTTGAGGATCCTTCAATAGGAAGGATTAATTTATTGTTTGTTGGACTTTTTGACTCATTCCCTTTGCTTGAGTTGAGGAGGGCATTGGAGTTTTGGATCTATTGCCCATCATATTATATGAGGTCATATCCAGTTACACAGGACAAATTATGATATCTTATGGATGCACACACTTCCCCTGGCATTACCCTTATGTATATTCTTACACTGACTTACAAGTCAACAATTAGGTGTGTGATGTTCAGAGGGAAGTGGAGAGTGCAGAGATTTGTTTTTATATCCCTAGAGTTTAGCAAGAGCACCAGTGACATTTTGATGTATTTTCAATGATATGCTACTACAGTTGATGTATGATATGAGCACTCCAATTGATTATTCTCCAATGAGACATGGTTAGATGGGATTGATCACACATTTTTCCTAGATGATAATCTCTCCTAGCATATTGGGTTGTAATACATTTGATGATGGCACATTTTTGGTTATATGATTTGTCAAGAGATGCCTAGCTTATTGACCCAATTTTACTATGGTTTATGGTTGATTACTTATGGATTTGATGATATCATACCCTCCTAGTGCGAGCACCCTAGCTCATGATGTACTTTTGGTGATTATTTCTCATTATTGGAAGTATGTACTATGATTTTTGATGGAGCGCTCTCCTCCTGGCACACATTTTCATGTTAATATTATCATTTTGAGGTGGTGTGACCCCTATTCACCACCGTGTGGCCTCCCTAGCTTAAGTGTTTTGGTTCATTGGCTTATGTTTACATGGGAGATGCATCACTTTATGGAGGATCATAGTACTTTGGTTGAGTGCTACACTTAATGCACACATGTTGAGGCGCTCTTCCACATGTATCATTACTTTATTCATTGACATGAGAAATCACCCTTGACCTTGGATAGTAGTTAGAGTTGTTTTGGCTTGGCACATGACTCATGATGGTACTATATGATTTCTTGACCTTTTCTCATTGGATCCATCTCTTGTTATCCATTTGGAGGAGCTAGTTGCACATGGGAGAGGGGGTGCACCCTTTTTTGAGACCACACATGCCACTTGGATTAATATTTTAATTTTTAACACTTATTCTATGGATCTGGATGAGGTGGTTACCCTGGAGACTACACGTGCAACTCTTTTTTATTTATTGACACGTTTTGGAAGCACTTTGGAGGCATTTGAGGGGATGGCCCTCACATTCTATGCTCGACTCACGTGTGTGGGTAGTTTGGAAGGATAAATCCTAGTCATTCCACCTATTTTTGGCATAATTGTTACTCATCAAGTGGACCGCTCCTCTTTATAAGTATTTTATCCATGTATGATTTCGTCTACCACTTGATTTGAGGAGGCATCCCTCTTATTGAGCTATGTATTGATTGGAGATTGTACATGTGGCATTAGACCACCATATTTTATCATTTTTTGACTTGTCCGCTCTAGTTAGTTGAAGGATATTCTTGGTTTATGCTTCCCTGGAATAATCTAGGGTTTGTGAGAAAAATTATTATTCTATTGCGGAGTTTCTTGAGCCAAAACTCTATATATTTGAGGCTCCTCAACTTGTAATGGTTGTTGAAAGTGCTCATAATCTTGGAGATATTTGCTCTTATCTTTTGCCAAAGCTTTTGTGGGATGAATGGTGTTATCCTGTTGATGTGAGGTGATTTCCTTGGTATGCATTTGTTGGATTCTATTGCAGATTTGTGATTGTCAAAGCTAGTTCAAAGAGCCAAAGAGGAGTAAGATTGCTACATTGGATGCGACTAGGTGATCTGGATTGGATCATCATATAATTTATCATCTATCTTGGTACTTTCTGGGTGGAAAATTTTCAAGGAATCTGCTTGCAAGGCCATTTTAGTGGCAGGTCCTAGTTTGGAAAATTAGGGTTTGGAACCTTCCGAGCCATTTTGAGGCATTAAATGACATTTTTTGGGGTTACAATGTCCAAAACTTATGCCCACACCCTCAACGGTGTTCTACACTCTAAGACCTTTGCAACAGCGAGTAAAATGCCTCAATCATAACACGTATGAAAAATTTATGCCTCCCACAAGTTTACCTACCTTGTTGACGACCATGGTACAAGCAGATTCCATGTCAACCCCCATTACTCACACATATGGGACTAGCCACGTGCAAACTTTCAATAAGATTCTAGACAGTCCAAACCTGATCAATAATTGAGGGTTTAGGAAGTAAAAACCTTAACCCCAAACGGCTATCGAGCTATGTTAAATACCGCACCGCTTGGAGGAGAAAGGGTTCCATTCTTTTCTATTGTACGTTTTCCATGGTTGAGCAGAGCATCCAAGGAGTGGTATTTTGAGAGCATAATAGAGGAGGTTCTCAACTCTGACAAATATGTTTCATAGTAATAACGAAAACCGAAAGATGGTATTGAGGGACCGACTCAGGAACACCAAGATGTCCAAGACCGATTAAGTGACTAGTTATCTCACCAGGATCACTCAGGTTCATGATCAGCTAGGGTCAATCAGCGAGACAGTGGCAGATGTGGAGTTAGTGAGGGTGGCCTTGAATGGTTTCACCAAGCATTGGACTTCATTCATCGAAGGCATATGTGCTCGAGAGAAGCTCCCAGACTTCAGGGAATTGTAGGATGATTACATCCAGGAGGAGACTCGTCAAGAGGCTCTGAGAGGCCCACAGGTGGATGGTGATGTGGAGAACTTTTCACTTGCCATTCTAGCAAAGTAGGGAAAAGTAGGGCAAGGGGAAGGTCAGGATGAACATGGGTGGAGATTCATCTTCACAAGTTGGCACAGGGAAGGACCTAAGTAAGGTCAAGTGTTTTCACTATCATAAGAAGGGACATTATGCTTCACAGTGTTCGGAGAGGAAGAAGGGAAGAAACGGGACGCAACTCGAGGTAGTTGCATTGGCAAAGGCTCAAGCGGGGATGAGTTTGCCAGAAAGTTTGAGAAGGAACTCTTACTTGTTTCCCATCTTTTCTCAGACACCATATTAGTTGATGTGTGGTTGCTAGATAGCGGAGCCAAATGTCATATGACAGGAGCACGAGAGTTGTTCGAGAGCTTCATAGAGTCAAACTCAGACCTGCATTTGGAACTTGGTATGGGCACCAAGCATGTAGTAAAGGGATTTGGGATAGTGCCATTCCGGATGGAATTAGGAGGCGTGTTGAGAGTGATAAATGTGCTATAGGTGCCAGAACTCGGGAGGAGTGTGCTCTTAGTCTCAGTGATTGAGAAGAAGGCCTTTGACGTACTATTCTAGGATGGGCAGGCGCTAATCAAGCCCAAAGGATCTAGTTCATACACAGCAGTGGTTTTTGGAGTTAGAGAGAGCAACTTGTATAGGCTAAAGGACCAACCTATGAGAGCAATGGAAAGCAACAGAGTGGCAAACAACAAGAAGTAAGTAACTCTGAAGATTGAGTAGCTTAGAGGGAGTCAACTTTCGGGTCCATGTGGGAAGGAGCAGCCTTCCAAGTCTGTCAAGAAGGAGTCATGGTACGAGATGACCATCCAAGATGCTCAGGAGCAAGAGGCTTCTAGGAGCATGATCAAAGAGAAGTCTTCGAAGAAAGGTCCAAGCAAGATGGCAGGGATAGCTTTCGCTTCAGAGGAAGCAGCCAATCAGGTGGATTGGAGAGTAACCATGGTAGCAAATCTGACAACGAAGACAGAGCCACCTCCAGGTGGTAGAAGTGCCTTCCTCGCTAAAAGGGAGTGTTGATGTTTTAGTAGCATCGGACAGGTACTTCCACGTGGGTTTGTGTCTAACACGTGGGAGTCGTCCTTAATGCTTCTCAGAACCTTAGGAGATTCACTTTATTAAGTGATTAATAAAGTGAATGTACTTTTGTAAAAAAGTGAGTTTAATTTAATTAAATTCCTAAGTATTTGGAATTGGTAATGAAAATAAGTCCTAGCCATTAGATCTAAAGTGAGGGTGAAATTTAATCTCAACCCTTGATCACTTTGGAGATATAGGGTTTTGGACTTAGGGTAAACTCAAGGTTATAAAAGGCAGCCTAAGTGAGAGGATGAGACACAACAGATACACACGGAGCGAGAGAGTGAGCTCTCATTGATTGGGTGGAGAAGGACATTCATCCAAGTGTGCAGGGAAGGGGTTGAGGATAGGAGCAAAGGGGAAACAAGGGAGATAGAAGCCAACCAGCAAAATCGAAGGATTAATCTTGAGGTTTGTAGGGCTTGGCTATCTACTGTTTTTGTATTCCTCGTGTGGGCCATTTTCCCAGGACGGGAGCCCAGAATAATAATAATAAATCTCAAAAAACTGGTTTTCCCTTTGAGGTTTTTCCAAGGGTTATTTACCCAGAAATTTGTGTGCAATGTGTATGGTTTCAATTTTATGTTTCTGCTAATTTAATTCGTTAAGTAACCTAGCTCTGCATTTATTTAATAAAGTGATTTTATTTGATCTAAGTGTCGGGTTCTAGGTTCATAAAATTAACAAGAAGCCATTCAAAATCTTATTGCAGATTTCCATGAAGAAGATGAAAAGTCAAATGAAGGCACTCGAGCACCCATTTCATCCTCTCTTGAAGGAAAGGGTTTAGTATGTTGTTTGCCTCTTCAAAATTTTGGTTTTAATGATGTAGTTTTTTATGATTTGGAGAGGGTTGATTATGTAAAAGGGCCCTGTTGTCGTCTTTATACACACCTCGGGTAGCGTGGAAGAAATATTCAATCCACTGGGTGTGTCCTTAGGGGCAAGTCTCGAGTCAAGGTGTTGTCACCTGATCCTCAACTCCTCCGTCTAGGCCAACTCCTAGCGAAGCCAAGGGGAGTAGTCCCTAATAAAAGAATCTAAGGCTCAAACTAAATCTAAGCACAATTATTATTCTAGTAGTTTATTGAAAATAAGAGCAAGATACAAATAACTCTAAACTAGCAGCATATATGACACATCAAAGGAAATTGCATATGCTAGAAAAATAAAGCATACAAGATACTTGCATATAAATTATATAACTTGAGAGCAAGTACAAGTGCTTGAAAGGAAATGATAAGCAAATGTTGAAATGTAGACCAGTGCCAAAAGTAAAGAGTGTTGTTGCCAGAAATGAGAATGCATTGCAATGCTCTTATAAGTTTGATTATTAAGAGTTAGTTCTTAAGTTGTTAGATTTATTGTGAAGTGGTTGTTGTGAGCTCAAGCCACTTATGAAAGTGAGATGTGTGCAAAGTGATAACAAGAAAAACAAATCTAAACTAGATTTGGCCCCTTAGAGGCTATCCCTCAGATTGGATGTTGAACTATGCAGAGGTCCAATAGGGAGGATATCCCTCTGACTTCACACACAAGTTCAAGAGAATGTCGGAGGTCCAAAATGGGGAAAACTAAGTTTTGAGAAGGCTCGACTGACTTCACACACAAACTCTTTGCAATTTCCAACTGAACAATAGCAACTAATGGATTGTCCTATTAAACTACTCTGCATTGACCAGCCCATGTTTTGTGTGAAACTTACTTCCAAAGATCGAGCCTAAGCTCGCAGTGGAAGGGCTGGAAACATACTGGGGGAGCTGAGGGGATGGTTTATTTCCAAATTGAAATAACAGAAAGTAAAAAGAAAAAGTAAAATCTAAATAGAAATTGAAATCTAATCTATGCTAATCTATGAAATTGGAATCTAACTAAGTTAATCTAAAAATGGAAACTAAACTAATGTTATGCGGTGTTGTGATTGATTTTAAAGTTTATTTTAGCTTCTTTAGGTGATATTTGAGAACATAAGCGAAAATTGAAACAATCACACAAGACACCGAAAATTGAAACAAGTTTTCATCCCCCAGGGGGGATGAAAATTGGGCACTGTGTAGCCCACTCATTTTATTGACGAGGTTACAATCTTTTTTGGGGGGGAAATTCTTGTGGTACCTTATAGGAACAAGACCACTAATCTTACAAGTTTTCATAAGTGTTTATGAAGGTGGATAGGTGCTTCTGGCGTCACAGATAGTCCAAATCCACCAAATTTTGGCAAAGTCTCGGTTGTTCGCAAACCTGCAAAAAACAGCAAGGTAATAGAGGCAAAAGATGCCAAAAAATGTATTGGAGGAT
Organism: Picea engelmannii; assembly: GCA_009831015.1. Lineage (NCBI taxonomy): Eukaryota > Viridiplantae > Streptophyta > Pinopsida > Pinales > Pinaceae > Picea > Picea engelmannii. The sequence continues at coordinate 958,844 of ML776694.1, forward strand.
GCTGCAAAATGTATTAGATGATATACAAATTTTGTACGAAAATTTTCTAAGTAAAACCTACACTAAATTAATCAAAATGAGCCTAATAAAGCAAGAAAAAGGAGCCTCTTCTTAATGATATTATTTGTTGTCCTAGAACAGAAAGCAATATCAATAAGTTTGCCCAAATTTATATTTGAAGCACTTAAAACTTGATCTATCTTTTAGCCTTAAAGATTTACTTTGAAAAACTGGCTAAAAATTAAATTAAGCAAGCTAGATCTATTTATGAATGAATCTTTTTATGAGCGAAGTAAAGATCTAACTTATTCTAGCATGCAGTAATATTTTGCTCAAGATTTAACTTTAAAATAACAAAACATTTAATTTGCATGCAAAAATAAAAGTAACCGGAAGAAAACTTTTATTTTTGTTGAGAAGAAGGAATGAGAAAGAGATGCCAGAGAGAAAGAAATGTTGGGCAATGGAGTCTTCTTAGTGGCTTGTAGAGGGACTTTGTTCCCGTAGAAAGAGGTTGAAGATGATGGAGATTCAAACTAGAATCCTCCACTCCTCCAATCCCAAGGCCCTGCAAGCTTAGAAAATTCTTACAAACACTTTGTCAAAGAAGGGTGTTCCCTACACATGAAATCTAGAAAACATGTTAATTAATCGAAATGAACATGAAACCTTCAATCACATATGCTAATAACAACAAGATCTAGAAATGCAAACTAGCTTAATGGATCTTGCTATTCAAGGACAAATTTAACAAAAGAGAATTGCAAGAAAGTAAACCTACAGTTACCTCAACACATCAAAGGAAGATTGAACATTCACACATTGGCACAATACACAGGTATGACCTCCAAAGTCTCTTTATTTCTATTCCAAATAGCATAGAAGCATTACAACAACATTTTCCCAACTCTCCAATCCTTCTTGTGAGGAAGGGGTTGCCTTTCTTATATAGCTTGTGAGGGTGTGAGGTTTCCCAAGAAGGAAGGTGAGTTAACTCCAAAGAAAAGCGTGATGTTTCCCTATTACAAGGGCGAGTCATCTCGAAGGAAAAGCATGATGTTTCCAAAGCACAAAAGCGCACAAGTTGTCTCCAAGGAAAAGTGTGATGTTTCTAAATCACAAGAGCGCCCATGTCAAGGGAAAAAGCGTAGTAAAGAGGAAGGTGTGCTTTCTTTCCTTGAGATCTCCACTAGATGACAAATCACTCCAGTTAAGTCATCTTTTACTTGAGACAACTCACCACTACTAGACAAGTCACAGATACAAGGGAAACATGTTTCCTTGATTTAAGGATTGTTGATTTTTCCTTTTATTTGTCTTTTATTTGACAATTTTGAGAGAAAATGACTTTAAGTGATTAAATAATCATTATTTTCCCTCAAAAAGGTAAGACTTGGGTAAAGTGGGTATTTTGAGTGTGAAAACAAATACCCCCAAGGCATATAATGCCTCCTAGTACTACTTATTCAACTTATCCATCTATTACAAAATAAAATATCCCGATTTGCAGAAAAAATTTATTAACTGAAAACACTAAAAAAAACCTAAGGGGGACTTAACGGAATTTCCATGTGACTCAAAAATGATGACTAGCATGGTAATACACATTAGACACTAGACTTAAACAAAATCACTAAGGCCTCACCATCAGTACCTACTCCAGCTTTGGAGGTAATTGAGTGAAAAAACTTAAAAATTATAACTCGCTACCAATGGCCGCAAGATATAATTAAAAAGTAAAAAAAACACTATAGAGTAATGTATTCATGATTTAGTCTTAGGGAGCTAAGCCTTTTACAAAGTTCATCATGCTAGCTCATCTTATTACAATTCCCCAAGGGGGTATGGAAATGTGTTATGAAGAAGAAGAAGAAAAGATGGGCCATGATGGTCGGTTGAACTTCTGAACTTGAATGATCACTTGTTCAACTTTAGCGGCTCAGCTGCAAGTCAGTATGAAGAACAAGAAAAAAAAATCAGCAAATGTTATTTTTGGGGAAACATGTCCGGGATATGTTTTGACTTAACTCACCCTCTCTTGAGTTCACTAAGCCTTGTTGGCACCTAAGAGAGAGTTGAGGGTGAGTTTTTTGAGTGTTAGCTTGAGTTTGAAGGAGCTCTCCAAGTGAGGTGCACCCCTCTTGTGCAGATGTGGCACACTCTTGGAGAGGGTTGCCTACCTCTTGAGAGATGGCGCCATCCCTCTCCCTCACACTCTCACATGTGGCACACTTTTGAGTTATGTGGAAATGTGGCAGCCCTCTCTTTACATTTGTCTCTCTTGTGCCTTCCAAGTGATGCGCCCTCCCTCCTTGGGAAGTGCGCCCCCTTCCTATATAAGCAAGCGCATTCTCCTTTGTAAACTAGTTGGAGTTGGGGAGTCTTGCTTGTGGTTGTACATTATTGTAATACTTTCATTTGAAATAAAAAGACTTTGGAGGTCAAGAAGGTGTGTGGATGCTTGATGTTATTTGTGCTCAATCTATGAGTTAATATTTGCCTAATTTCTTGCTTTAAATTTGTTGATTTGGCCTTTGAAGGGTGCTATCACCCTGTAGGATAGGATTTTATCTAGCTTACTTCTTGTTAGATCCTATTGTTCATCTATATTTAGAGATTTTGATTTGTATACATGTTTCGGTTGACTAATATGCTTTTCAAGACTCTTTTGTAGGTGACACCAATCTTTTAACAGTTTTATTGCGAAGCTTTTAAGCTTACAGGTTCTCATAGCTTGGAGTGGTGGTGGAACTTGGTTGTATCTTCCACAACTTCAAGGATTCAAAGACTTAGTCCCTCCTTAATTCATCTAAAGACCTCATTGCCCAAGGGTTCCAAGGCTACAAGATTCTTCCTCTCTCATTCTCAAGAAATTTTACATTTTCTTTGGTTACTTGTTTGCATGCAAGTATTTAGATCTAAGTTTTATTCTATATCTTTTATATCTAAATTTGCATGCAAAGATAAGTTAGATCTACTTTTGTAGTTTCAAGTTTCATCTCAAGGTTAGATCTAGCATTGCTAAAAGTTACTTTTAGCAAGCTTTTTCTTCAAATTTTAAAGGGCTAAAAGGTAGTTTCTTTAAAGTGCTTTCAATTTGATATTTGGCAAATTCAAGTGCCCTCTTACTTGCTGTTCCGAACAGCCAATAAAACCATTGAGGAAGCTTGTCTTTCAGCTTGCCTTACTGGCCATCGTTTGCTAGTTTAGTTCATCTTTAATTAAGAAATTTTTCACAATAAATTTTGACTTTTCCCACAAGTTGTCCAAAGTGATTTTGGGCATCTTTTGGGTTGTTTGCTTGTTATTTTTTGCAGGTTTGCAGACAGCCAAGAGGAGATTCTAACGAATTTCAGAGGATTTGGACCATCTGGGACCCCGGAAACACCTATCCTCCTTCCTAAACATTTCTGAAAACTTGTAAAAACTCGTTGATCCTCCTTAATGAAGGATCACAAGTCTTCCTAAAAAAAGAACATTGTTCTTGCTTCACTTTTCTATTTTGCTTTGCTTTACATTTTTAAAAAGATAAAATCAACAATAAAATCAATCACGACACCATAAAACAAATCAGTTTAGATTTCATTTTCAAAGATTAGTTTAGAATAGATTTCAATTTTCTAGATTAGTTTAGTTTAGTTTCCTTTTTGCAATTTACTTTTCTGGAATTTTTAGTTGGAAATAAACCATCCCCTCAACTTCCCTCAGTATGATCTGACCCCTTTCGAGCCTATAGCTTGATCTGGGGGACCCATCAGAGCAAGGATTGGTTAGTGTGGATTAAGACTTAACTAGGAAAATCCAATAGTTGCTATTGTTCTTATTGGGACAATACATAGCGCGTTGTGTGTGAATTCAAACGGGATACTCCATGAGATCTAGGTTCTCCCCGTGTTGGACTTTCGGCATTACTCTTTGTATTTGTTTATTGTATTGCAGTGCTACACTTATTGCGATATTATCGAAATTATCGCGATAATATCGCCAAAACCAACCTCGACGATAATATCGCTTGAAATAATTGCGATAATTTCGATAATTTGAATTTATCACAATAAATTGGGTAATTATCACGATAAATTGGAAATTATCGCCCTGTTTGCATCAATATCACCTTATTAACCAGAATCTTGGTCTTTTAACCCTCATTTTGCAAAAGTGAGTTTTTCCTCACACAGTTTGACCAAAAATGTTGGCAACTAATGGTAATGAAGTTGACATTTCCTTTGTCTTTCCTTTTTAACCTTTTACTTAAATTTTTAACATTACCATTAATTGTTTCAGGATGTTTGAGTGGTTCCAACATCATCGAACTTCATATGGAGAAAGTAGAATTTTGTATCCCATTCAAAATTCAGCAGACTTAAGAGTTTTCAGGATTTCAGGTTTGGTAGGATTGCAACATTTTCAATGGATTCTATCATGTATGATGGTATGCGATTAGCATTTTATAAAGAGCACCAAGCCCTTTATGTACATTGATGTTGGTGGTATTGTTTGTTGAACTCTTATGTTATGGCCTTAGCAAAAATGTACCCTTCACTCAAACAAAAATCATTCATTAAGCATGTTAAGCTTTTTCTACCATATTATAAGGCGTTGATTAGTCGGTTTCATAAAAATAGGGTGGTGTTGACTAATGTTCCTAGAGGATCAAGGTAGAGGCAAAGGGTGATACTAATGATGAGGATCCCAATATAAGCGATGGTGGAGCATTGCTTGTCATTTGTGTTAGTCATTTAAATGATCTTGCTCATTTATTCATAATACTTTCTTTTGAAATTTCAATAATTTTTTGGAATCATGGTTTGGAATGTTTAAAATATAAATTTTTCATTAAAATTTAAATATTTTGTGTATTTTTTAGTAAACCAAGTCATTGAAATCAGATCGGTTCGAGTCAATCTGAGTCTAAGTCCAAGTTTTAAAACATTGGTTTGAGCTTTGAGGATACTGTGACCATTTTCCATCAAACAAACAAGGGGAAATCCGTTGTTTTCATTGCCATGATTCATCTCATAAGATCATTTATTTTTGTTTGGATGTGATTTTGTATTATCCTGTCAGGACTTATGATTCAAGGGTGAATATCATATTTTAGTATCGATGTCTGATGTACCATTTGACATCTTATATATAAGTTTTATTTTCATATTTATGTAACAATGTGTTTGTTTAATGTTGATGTTGCTTTATGAGTTTAAAATTTTGAAAAAAAAAATCATTTTTGTATCTTTTCAAGTTTCCCGATAATTTCCGATATTTTTCCCGATATTGCCGATAATTTCAATTTTGGACCCCTGACGATAAATTCCCGATAACGATAAATGTAACATTGTTGTATTGAACTTGTGTGTGAAGTCAGGGGGATTCTCCCCGTTGGACCCTCGGCATAGTTCTTTGCATCCAATTTGGAGGATAGCCTCTAAAAGGCCACATCTAGATTAGATTTCCTTTATTGTTATCACGTCGCACACACTTCACATTTATAAGTGGTCTTGCACTCACAAAAACCACTTCACAATAAATCCACTCACTGAACAACTCATAAAATCTATCAAGAGCACTTGCAATACAACACATACAACAGCATTTTCATTTATCTTGCAACAATCTTTACATTTGGCACTAGTCTTTATATATATTGCTTATCATTTCCATTTAAGCATTGGTATTTTCTTTCACTATTGTATCTCTCGTGCAAGTACTTTATATGCTTTATATATTTTCTTTATAAGCAATTTCCTTTATGTGTCTTATATGTTGCTAGTGTAGATATATTTGCATCTTGTTCTTGCTTTAATAAACTCCTGGATTCCATTTTGTACTTAGCTTAGTTCAAGCCTTAGTTATTTGTTAGGGACTACCCCCCCTTGGCTATTGAATCTGGTACTCTAGGGGTTTCTGAATGCGTTTGAGTTATTGTCTGATGATGTTGGTGACTTTTGCATGCATGTTCCAGTTTATTATATGTTTTAGCAGTATCAGTCAATGCATGCGAAATAAGGACAACACAACTCACTTATATATATATATATATATATATATATATATATATATATATATATATATATATATATATATATAATGTTGAAAAAGCAGGAAATACAATAATAACTGGAAGCAGATATGATAATCGTCAATTAGATCTCATGGATCGTCACTGGAATACAAAATAATAGATAAGAAATACCTGTGACCAGAAGAATGGGTGTTGGTCTGCGCATGCACGAATGAATCGACAAAAAGCAGTTTGGCAGCTCACGGTAGTTGTTGTAGAATCCGAAAAACTCGCCCTGATGGCGATACCTGTCGGAATGAGCTGGAAACTATCTCAAAAGATGCGCCCTTGCCTTTAGACTGATCTTGATGACTGTCGAACTGAAGATCCGACCTCTGAAGCCCTGGATCTCGCCCCCTGGGGGTTTGCGCACCTCCTAGGCTCAATGAGTGCGTCGTAGTGATTCCGTCGACGGAATCTGCCGACGTATAGCTCAAAACGATCATCCTGGTCTCCTCTATAATGGGTCGGAAGGGATTCCTCAGATCTGTCCCGGAATGTCCCCTTGAACCCCAAATGTGCTTCCTCTGGAGTTGTGCCCTAAATGACTGTTTTTCACTTTTTGGAAGATTCCACCGTCGAAAACTGACGACAGATGGCTCAATAGGTGTGCCATGGCTAGCTCTCTAATGGGTCGGAAGGAATCGGCCAAATCTAAACTGTCACAAGCAGCCGCACAAACCCACTCTCAACACTTGTGCCCTCACTAGCTAAGTTGCGCAATCATTGAACTGAACACTATAATGCACGGTGAAATACCTGGATGGTATCTCTGATAGGCTAGGGTGTGTCTCTCCACACTGAAACCGATCAATGGTGGTGGTTTCCTCCAAAAATCCATAAAACAACAAGGGGGTCGATTTCCTCCTCTGCAAATATCTCAACATCGAGTCATAACATAATGAGGAATTAGGTCAAATTCCTCCATTTATACTCTTTCCGATCTAATTCACCATCGACTTAACTTAAGTTAGGCATTTTTCCTCCTAAGGTGAGTAATTAATTAATTAAGTCCCCCTTTAGCACCTTTTCATTCTAATTCTTCATTGACTTAGGCTTAAGTGACTTTTCGTATGCTTTTTGGCTTAATTCATCGTTTAGCCACCAAATCACCCTTATTTCTCCCTTTGTTCCTTGTTTGTGCCTGACTATAGTCTACGGGAACACATAGACTACTAAGTCAATCCCTGCTGGCCTACTCTTGGGAACAGGACATCACAATCCTCCCTTCCTGAGATTGCTTGTCCTCAAGCAACATCAATCCTAGGTGTTGCAAAATATGCTCTCCTTCCCATGTGGCATTCTCCACTAGAAGACCCCTCCATCTAACCAAGCACTCCCTGATGACCCTGCTCCTCAACCTGCACTCTCTCTGCTCAAGCACCTCCTCCGACACTAGCTCCAACTGGCCCTCCTCATCCAAGGGTGGCAACTCCTCTAAAATGTTGATCTGTTGTCCCACGGCCTTTTTAAGGCAAGAGACGTGAAAGACGTTATCAATCTTGTTACCCTCCGGTAGCTCTAGCTCGTATGCCACCTCGCCTATCCTCCTAATGACTCGGTATGTGTTGATTTTTCAAAAAGCTAGGTTAATCATGAAGTTCATTTCATTTTAGCATTTGTCTGAACCATAAACAATAATGTTGCAGCAACCAAGATCACAAGAAGAAACACCATGCACAAGAACACAAGAAGTATCCTGGGAAACCCTTCTCAACAAGGGAAGAAAACTCAGCCAAATCCTTTGCTATATTCTTCAAGAGAAAGACATTCACCACCAATAAGACCTAGCACACAAGAGGGTGCTCAAACCCTAGAAGACTAGCGCCCAAGAGAGGTGCGCACTTTTTCCCAAGAAGGTGTACTTGCTGAAATTTCCAAACTCACATGAAAGATATGATTCCTCAATGGGGAATTTACTTTTACTTATACTAGACTAAACCTGTCAACAGAAGTGTCTATTGGCACAACAGGGTTGACCTCACTAGCTCACGATATAATTAATATCAACCAGATTAATTATTTTTTTTTATTTATTATTAATCACATTAAGGTGGGGTCGACCTGTACACTTTACATTACAATTAGGGTTACAGGCATGTCTGACTCTTGAACAATATAGCAAGGGATCTTATACACCCACTAGTGCTCATCCACTAGGGGCACATCCATATGGATGTCCATATCTCTGGCTCACTGCATTACACAGAAGAACCACTTCTTCACTAATGCTCAGCCACTAGGATCACGTTCACATGTGCTCGTCCACAAGCACGTCCGCTCAACAGATCTTCTTTCCCACTGCATTACACAGGAGAATCATCTGGAGTTTCTCGTCAACTCTTCTGCTCAGAGGAGGCTAATACATCATCTTCATTTCTGTTCTCATGATGATGCACCCAGCACTTTGGGATTTCACACGTTCACCTTGTGCTGAGCCACAGGCACGTCCAACTCTGCAGATCTCCTTTCTCACTGCGTTACACAGGAGAATCATCTGGAGTTCTTCTCGACTCTCTGTAAGGAGGAGGCCATCTCTACGTTCCTGCTCTATCTCAGATAGGAACCACACACCCCTCTCAGGGGCTTTCTCTCGGGTTTGTAAGCTGGAAAATGTCTCACGTAGCTACAATCATCAACACTCCCTCTCAGCTAGGGAGGCATTTTCCACCAGGCCAAGTCTCTCACGGAAATACTCGAACTTTGTCTTGGCAAGTGGTTTGGTGAAGATATCTACGATCTGTTCATGAGTAAGAAGATACTGCATCTGTACTGTCTTCCTCTACTATTTGTATGGCTTTGTAGTCCGTGGGTATGGAAAAGAAATGTGCAAATTTGGTCAACCTGTCGACCACCACAAATATACAATCCCTGCCCTGCACTCGAGGAAGGTCTGTAATGAAGTCCATAGAAATGCTCTCCCATTTCTGCTCTGGAATGGGTAGAGGTTGAAGCAACCCCGCGGGGTGTGTCTGCTCTGACTTGTTTTGCTGACAAGTCGTGCAGTCTCGGATGTGTTTCAGTACATCATCCTTGAGACCCTTCCATGAGAATCTCTCCCTGATCTGCCTATACGTTTTGAAGTACCCTCAATGTCCTGTTGTAGGCGAATCATGACACATCTTCAGAATTTTCCCTTTCAGGGTAGATTGTGGAACCAAATAGATCCAATCCTTGCAGAAAATGACGTCATCTAGAACCCGGTACCTATCATCCACCACCTGTCCATCCATCACCTCACAAGCAAATTTGTTTTTGGAGTATTCCACCAACAAATGTGCTTTCCAATCTGTGCAAATGTCCATCGAACACCTCAGTGGCCTCCTGGACAAGGCATCTGCTACAACGTTCCTCTTCCCCTTAACATACTCAATGTCAAAGTAAGGCTTGGATCTTCGGGACCCATTTTTATTGTCTCTCACTGAGGTCTTTCTGATCTCTTTCTGATCCAGAAAATACTTGAGACTGTTGTGATCAGTCTTCACTACAAATCTGCTACCCACCAGATACTGCCTGAATTTGGTTAAGCCATGCATGATTGCTAGCATTTCTTTGTCGTAAATAGGGTAGAGTCGTTCCGACTCGTTGAGCTTCCTGCTCTCGAACACAATGGGATGGCCTCCCTGCATCGAAACTGCTCCAATCCCCATCCCTGATACGTCGCACTCTAAGACAAATGGCTGCAAGAACTCTGGAAGGACTAGAACGGGGCATGTTCTCATAACCTCCTTCATTTTATCAAATGTCTGTTGTGACTCCTCTGTCCAATGAAAAGCACCCTTCTTGGTCAAGTCTGTGAGTGGTGCTCCCAACTGTGAAAAACCCTTGATGAACCGCCTGTAGTAACTACATAACCCAAAGAATCCCTTCAACTCTGTGAGGTTCTTGGGTGTTGGACAATCCAGAATGGCCCTTATCTTCTCCTGATGAACCTGTACTCCCTGCTCACTGATGATATGCCCCAAGTACAGTAGTTCTCTGATGCCAAACTCACATTTGGATTCCTTGGCATATAATGACTATGCCTGCATAATGCTCAAGACCTCCTCCAAATGTGCCAAATGCTCATCCCACGTCCTGTTGTATATCAATATATCATCGAAGAACACCAAAAAGTATTTCCTCAACTGCCCTCTGAAGATGTGGTTCATGCAAGACTGGAAAGTGGTCAGTGCATTGGTCAACCCAAATGGCATGACCAAGAACTCAAAATGTCTGAAGTGGCATCTGAATGCGGTCTTCTCTATATCCTGCTCCCTGATGATGAGTTGATGATACCCAGATCGCAAATCGATCTTGGTGAAGAAAATTACCCCATGCAACTCATCCATCAACTCATCTATGCGCGGAATGGGGTACCTATTCTTGATCGTTTTCTTGTTGAGAGCTCTGTAATCAATGCACATCCGCAATGTGCCATCCTTCTTCAGTACCAGAACGACTAAAGAGGCAAAAGGACTCATGTTGGGCCTGATGTGCCCCATCGCAAGCAATTCTTTGATTGCTTTCTCAATCTCCTCCTTGAACCTCTTGGGATGCCTATAAGGCGCCGTGATCACTGGTGTAGCCCCTGCCTCCATCTCGATTGTGTGCTCAAATCCTCTATCTAGTGGTCTCCCTGGTGGTATCGACCCAAACACTAGCTCATACTGGCTCAGAAGTTCTCTGATCTGTGGATGGTACTGCTCTCTGCCCTCTGAATCCTTCTGTGTGGTGATCAAACACTCTGTTGCATAAGCCACATCATTGTGACGGAAGATCCTCTCCATCCGTTTTGTCGATACTGCTCGTGGTGCTCCTGTAGACATGCCTCTCAGTACCACTCTCGATCCACTGGCGTCTCTGAAGCTCATGGTCAATGTCTGATAGTTGAACCCAATCTCCCCTAATGAGTATAACCAGTGTACCCCCAATACTGCATCTGTATCTGACAGGTCAACTACATAGAAAGTGTGTCAAGGCGTAGTTGCCTAGTTTGACCTCTAGGTCTGGGATCATGTCCAAACATGTCATCGTGTATCCATCTGCCACTGCAAAGTGGAATCCCTCAAACTCCTCAGTGCGTAAACCCCTCTTGGCTACTAAGGACGCATCTATGAAATTGTGGGTGGCCCCACCATCAACTAAAGCGGTCATGAGTTGCCCCTATACAAGGCCCTTGAGCCTAAGAGTGTTGTACCTGGGTACTCCTGATAGGGTGGCTATGGTTCCCCCTTTCACCTCTCTACGAGGTTTTGTCTCCTCCTTGGGTTGTGCCCCTACAGGTATCTGAGGTTTCTTCAACTGCTGCTCTGGCTCATGTGTGGTCTCATCCTCTGAATCACTGTGTGCCCGTGCCCTAATATCCTTGTCTTCCTCCTCACTGCTTGATTCCACTTCAATGTAGTGGATCTGTCCCTTTCCCATGCATCTATGCCCTAGGACCCAAGGGTCTCTGCAAAAGAAGCAAAGCTTCTTCCTCATCAACTCTCGTCTCGTGTCATCATCCAGCTTGGGCTTACCCTTCCATTCCCTTTGAGGATTCTTTTGATCCTTGTCTCTATGTGGTACAAAGGGTTTGGTAAAGGTTTTGGGTTTCATCAATGACTCCCCCATGTCTCTCGTGCGCACAATGGCCTCCTGCAAGGTGTCAGGCTTGAAAGCCTTAACCTAGCCCCTCAATGGCTCTGTCAAAGCCTCGGTGAAAAGCATCACCAATCTGTGCTCTGGTATATCTGATACGACCACTGCCTTCCGCTGGAACTCTAAGATGAAGGCCTCAACTGATCCGGTCTGCCTCAACTGTGTAAGGTCTCTGAAGTGGAGCTCTGGATCTCTCCTATCAAATCTCTCCATCAACCTCTCAGTGAACTCCAAATATGAAGTAATGCGGTTGTGACCCAACGTCACCAGTCCATGGTACCACCACTTGTGGGCCTCCCCCTCCAAGTAAAATGTGGCAAAGTTAATAACTTCTAACTCTGTCATCGGGTTAAGCTTGAAGTATGTGTCAAGCTTCTGAACCCATGCCTGAGTTGAGCACCGTGATGATCCGTCGAAAGAGGAATGTTCAGCTTTCCCACTTTCTTGATGAAATCCATGTTGTGAGTTTGCTCGTTGCCTCTCGGTGCCTCCTGGAATCTATTTCGATATCTAATCGAATAGTAGTCCATCAAACTCATGTCAACATGGAAGTGCCAAGTAGTCTATCATGTACTCCCCGAACGGATAAAGTGTCACCACCTATCACTGACCTGGTTGTTCTCCTGCCTGCCCCAAAGGTTGTCCCAATGTCTGTCCTGTCTGAAACTATGGATATAAAGGTCGGGAAATCCTCCCAGACAATGTGTAAGCTCGGGCTGGTGAAGGTTTTGTACTAGCCCCTCCCTGAGATCCACTGGAGCCACTAGCCCCACCTCCCTGGTGTCCTCCTGAACCACTCGGCCCTCTTGCGACATTGGCACTTATAGTGCTCATGCTATGCTGGAGAATCTGTGCACTAAGGTTCATCTATTGTATGGCTGTCAACAGGTCTCTCTGTCCCCTAGATAGGTCACTCAACATGGCCTGCGTACTGTCAAAGTGTATCTCGGGGCCTTTCCCCCTGCCCTCGGGTGTCTCACGCCTGTCACCCATAGTCCTCTCTATCTCGACCTCTATGTCTGAATTGATATGTTATGTGTCCTCTATCTCTGGCTCTGTATCTGACTAAGTGTGGAAGGGGGTGTAATCCCTTCAGTTTCTATCTCTCCTATCTCTGCTATGACCTCTGCGGTACTGAATGTACTCTTCCCCAATATGTCCTCGACCCTCGAGGTATTCTTCACCTGTTCCCAGAATCATGGGGTTATGAGAAGCACTTCTTCACAGGCTGGCAGGAATAAGGCTCTGATACCACTGAAATATCCTTGATCCAGCTGATTTGGATATCTACTGCTAAACTACAGTTTTGGCTACTGAATTTGATACTCTAGGGGTTTCTGACTGTGTTTGAGTTACTGTGTGATGATGCTTGATGACTTTTGCATGTGTGTTCTAGTTTATTATATGTTTTAGCAGTATAAGACAATGCATGCAAAATAAGGACAACACAGCTCACCGATATATATATATATATATATATATATATATATATATATATATATATATATATATATATAATGTTGGAAAAGCAGGAAATACAATAATAAGTGGAAGCAGATATGATAATCGTCAATTAGATCTCTCATGGATAGTCACTGGAATACAAAACAATAGATAAGAAATACTCGTGACCAGAAGATTGGGTGTTGGTCTACGCATGCACGGATGCATCGGCAAAAAGCAGTCTCGTAGCTCACGGTAACTGCTGTAGAATCTGAAAAACTTGCCTTGATGGCGATACCCATCGGAATGAGCTGGAAATTGTCTCAAAAGATGCGCCCTGGCCTCTAGACTGATCCTGATGACTGTCAGACTGAAGATCCGACCTCTGAAGCTCCAAATCTCAGCCCTTGGGGGTTTGCGCACCTCCTGGGCTCAATGAGTGCGCCCTAGTGATTCAATCGACAGAATCTGACGATGTATAGCTCAAAATGATCGTCCCGGTCTCCTCTGTAATGGGTCGGAAGGGATTCCTCAGATCTGTCCCGGAATGTCCCCTGGAACCCCAAATGTGCTTCCTTTGGAGATATGCCCTAAATGACTGTTTTCTGCTTTTCGAAAGATTCCACCGTCGAAAACTAACGACAGATGGCTCAATAGGTGCACCCTTGCTAGCTCTCTAATGGGTCGAAAGGAATCGGCCAAATCTGAACTATCACAAGCGGCCGCACAAACCCTCTCTCAACACTTGTACCCTCACTAGCTGGGCTACGCAATCACTGAACTGAACACTGTAATGCACGGTGAAATACCTGGATGGTATCTCCGATAGGCTAGGGTGTCTCTCAACACCGAAACCGATCAATGGTGGTGGTTTCCTCCAGAAATCCACAAAACAACAAGGGTGTCAATTTCCTCCTCCTCTGCAAATATCTCAACATCAAATCATAACATAATGAGGAATTAGGTCAAATTCCTCCCTTTATACTCTTCCCGATCTAATTCACCATTGACTTCACTTAAGCTAGGCGCTTTTCCTCCTAGGTGATTAATTAATTAATTAAGTCCCCCTTTAGCACCTTTTCATTCTAATTCTTCGTTGACTTAGGCTTAAGTGACTTTTCCTATGCTTTTTGGCTTAATTCATCGTTTAGCCACCAAATCACCCTTATTTCTCTCTTTGTTCCCTGTTTGTGTCTGACTATAGTCTACGGGAACACATAGACTACTAAGTCACTCCCTCTTGGCCTACTCTTGGGAACGGGACATCACAGAGTTGGCCTAGACAGAGGAGTTGAGGATCAGGTGATAGCATCTTGACTCGAGACTTGCCCCCAAGGACACACCCAGTGGATTGAAGATTTCTTCCACGCTACCCGAGGTGTGTATAAAGATAGCAACACTCCTTACAACACATGGTTTTGATTATTTTATTAGGAGAACATACCCTTGATGCACATTCTCCTAGGTCATCCCACTTATGGCTCAAGGTTTGAGGAGGATTGGTTGTTTTCATGTGGATCTATGCCTTTGTACATGCTCCTAGATCATCCCTCTCTTGGAGGTTGTTATAACAAACCAAAGTGGACTGTTACACACATTTTTATGGTATTTTCCTGAGGGACGAGTTGGTTATTGCATTGGAGAAAACACCCTAACCAACTTTGCTATCTCTAGCATTGTTTTGGCAACTCAAGGTGGTTAATTACCGAGAGCGCTCCCATTTTGTACATTTATCAAGGAGTAACAACTATTTTACTTGTGCATGGAAGAGTCTTGACAACTGACAACCTCAAAAAATGAGGGATCCAAGGTCCAAATTGGTGTCTAATGTGCAAAAAGGCAAAGGAAACTGACAAACATCTATTTATGGATTTCCCTTTTGCGATACGAGCCTGGGACATTGCTTTTTTAGTTTTATGCCACAAAATCAGTGGGCCAACATGTTGGAATGAGGTTTTTACAAGATGGACCAAACTGTATAGGGGGTCTTTCAAAGATAAACAACTCTTTAGATGGATTTGGGAAGCTCTACCAAAGTACATTCTATGGAAGCTATGGCTAGCCAGAAATAGAGTAATATCCAACCAAAGTATAGAAACTCTGGTATCTATTGGATTGGACGAGACAATTTGGAGAAATTTCAATAACCATGAAAACAAAGATACATACAGCCCTCTTTTGTTGGAAAATCAAACTTGGTAAGCAAGAGTTTGAAGAGAAAAAAACAAGGAAGAGCTCACATATTCTCTTTTTTGACAGAGCATCGAAAGGCAATCCAGGGGTGGCAGGAGCAGGAAGGGTCATCTATGACCCTAAAGGAAAGAAGGAATATGTCTACGCTTGGGGGCTAGGAACTACAACAAACAACCAATTCGAGGCTTACACTCTATTCCAGGGTCTTTCCATCGCCATTAGCTTGGGAATAAGAGAATTGGTAGTCATCGACGATTCAAGGACTATCGTTAAGTCTTTAACCCATAAGGAACCTTCGAAAGACTCTCAGCTAGCTTCGATCGTCTCCAAAATTGTGATGTCCCGTCCCCAAGATTAGGCCAGCAGGGAGTGACTTAGTAGTCTATAGGTTCCCGTAGACTATAGTCAGGCACAAACAGGGAACCAGATGGAGAAATAAGGAGGAATTGAGGCTAAACGATAAATTAAGCCAAATTACTTAGGAAAAGTCACTTAAGCCTAAGTCAACGGAGAATTAGAACGAAAAGGTGATAAGGGGGCGACTTAATTGACAAATAACTCTCTTAGGAGGAAAGGCACCTAGGTTAAGTGATGTCAACGAAGAATTAGGTCGGGAAAGATATAAAGAGAGGAATTTGACCTAATTCCTCATTATGCATTGTTATGATTTGATGTTGAGAGCTTCCAGAGGAGGAAGAGAGCCGACCTTATTGTTTTGTGGATTTTTGGAGGAAACCACCACCCTTGATCGATTTCGGTGTTGAGAGACACACCCTAGCCCATCGGAGATACCATCCAGGTATTTCATCGTTCATTTCAGGAGTATTCAGTGTGGAGGGCGCAAGCTATTTGGGAGATTCAGAGATCTGCAGTAGACCGTGGTCCCGATTGCAGATTCATTCTGACCCAGTAGAGACCTAGCCAGGGCGCTTCCATTGAGCCATTCATCATCAGATTCCGACGGTGGAATCTTGCAGAGCGACCCATACAGCTATTTAGGGTGCAGTCATTCCGGACAGACGTTTGGTCTTACATGCAGGGGTTTCCTATCAGATCCGGCCAAACCCTTCCAACCCATTTCATTATTGGACGAGACGATCGTTTTGAGCTACATAGCGGCAGATTCCGACGGTGGAATCCATTGGGGCACATTCAGTGCCTAAGGAGGGGCGCAAACCCCCCAGGGGTTCAGATCTAGTGCCGTAGAGGTCCGTTCTGAGTTCCGTCAGATATTATTTTCAGTGCAGAGGCCAGGGCGCATTGATTGGAGCAGTTTCGAGTTCATTCCGACGGTGGAGTTTTGAGATCGAGTTTTCCAGCTGATAGCGGTCACCGTGCTCATCCGGGATCGTTCATTTTGGTCTATCTATCCGTGCATGCAGCAGATCTGTTGTCTTCTTGCGATCACGGGTATTTCTTTTGTTATTTGATTGTATTCCAGTATAGATCCATGAGATCTGACTGACGTCTAGTCTCTATATTTCAGTAGGCGATTTGTATTCCCATGCATGCACTATTATTATTCATAATATTGAGCCATTGACATTCTCCACTATTGCATGCGTCTTTTTATGATTGTTAAACCCTCATGATGCAACATGCACTTATAATAAACGACATGCAACCATAATAACCAACATGCAAACACTATAACCAAAGAACACCTCTATCAATCAGTTAAAACGCATCCAGAAACCCCCAGTGTATCAGATCTGCACGCCAGAACAATAGAGCAGTAGCAAATATCTTGATCAACCGGATCAGGGATATTTCAAAAATCACAAAACTTACATAGAAACTGGTCAAAATTTCATTTTTTTCATGCCTTAAGAGAAAACAATGGCAAGGCAGATAGTCTAGAAAACGAAGCCTCTGGCCTACCTCAAGGAACTTTTAATAAAAAAGGGGGAGTGTCTCTCTCTTATATCCCCTAAGCATCATACAATCATACCTTAGGCACAGCACTACCTTAGATCACGAAGACAACATACCTTCAACACGACACTATTAGATCACGAAGCAAGATATAAAGGAAGGTGTTACCCTCCAAATTGCACTAGGATGGACTTGCAGTTGAGCCGCCAAAGTTGAACAATTTCTTGTTCAAATTCAGAGTTCAGAAATCTAACCTGCCATTATGGCCCTTCAACTTCTTTTTTTTCTTCATCACGCATTTTCCATACCCCCATGAGGGATTGTAATAAGATGAGTTAGCATCATGAATTTTGTAAAAGACTTAGCCCCCTAAGACTTGGTCATTAGTACATTACTCTAGAGTGTTTTTTTTACTTGTTAATTATATCTTGTTGCATAAGCAAGTTATAATTTCTAATTTTTTTCACTCAATATCCTCCAAAGCTAGAGTATGTCCTAGAGGCTAGCCTTAGTAAGTTGTCCGAGTCTAGTGTCTAATGTATATTACCATGCTAATCATCATTTTTGAGTCTTATGGAAATACACTAAGTCCCCCTTAGGATTTCTTTTAATGTTTTCAACAAATAAAAAAATTCCCACGAACGGGATATTTTAATTGTAAATTATGTATAACTTAAATAAGTGGTACTAGGAGGCATTATATGCCTTGGGGGTATTCGTTTTCTAACTCAGAATACCCACTTTACCTATGAACCACCTTTTTGAGGAAAAATATTGACTTTTACCTATTAAAAATCAATTTCTCTCAAAAAAGGTGAATAAAAAGACAAATAAAAAGAAAAATCAGCAATCCTTAAATGAAGTAAACATGTTTGGGACATGTTTTACTTGTATCTTTAGTCCTCTTGAGTGGTGGTGAGTTGTCTCAAGTGAAAGGCAACTTGATTGGAGTGAGTTGCCATGTCGTGGAGATCTCAAGAAGGGAAGCCGCACCTTCCTCATTTGTCACGCTTTTTCCCTTTTACATGTGTGACTTCTCCTCGCGCTTTTTCCCTTTTACTTGTATGACTTCTCCTTGAGGAAACATCGCCTTTCATGCTTTGGAACATCACCCTTCATGCTTTGGAAACATCACCTTTCTCCTTGAGATGACTCGCCCTTCATGCTTTGGAAACACCACCCTCTCATGCTATATAAGAAAAGTGACCCCCCTCCTCTTGAAAGAATGCAGAGAATTGGGAAAACATTGTTGTAATGCTTCTATGCTTTTGGAATTGAAATAAAGACTTTGGAGATCATACTGGTGTGTTGTGCAATGTGTGGATGTTCTATGTTCCTTTGATTTAATGAGGTAATTCTACGCTTGCTTTTCTGAAATTGTATTTCATTAATTTGTCCTTGAATAACAAGATCTATTCAGCTAGTTTGCATTTTTAAATCTTGTTATTTGCTTACATATGTGGTTGAAGATTTCATGTTCATTGATGTTAATTAACATGTTTTCTAGATCCTATGTGTAAGGAGCACCCATCTTTGACGAAGTGTGTGCAATTTCTAAGTTTGCAGGGCCTTGGGATTGGAGGAGTGGAGGATTCTAGCTTGAATCTCCATCATCTTCAACCTTTTTTCTACAGGAACAAAGTCCCTCTACAGTCCACCAAGAAAACTCCATAGCCCAACGTTTCATTCCTTACGGCAGTTCTCTTTCTCTTCTCCCTTTCAACAAAATTAAAACTTTCTTCCGGTTACTTTTTCATTCGCATGCAAAGTAAACATTTTGTCATTTTGAAGTTAAATTTTAAGCAAAATATCATTGCATGCTAAAATACAAGTTAGATCTTCACTTCGTTTATAAAAAGTTTTATTTTAAAAGTAGATTTAGCTTGCTTGGTTCAATTTTTTAGCTAGTATTCAAAGCAAATCTTAAAGGCTACAAGATAGATCAAGATTTATGAGCTTTCAATTTAATATTTGGCAACTTTAGTGCGATTTTGTTTGCTGTTGTGAACAGCAAATAAAACCACTAAGGAAGCTTATCATTTGGCTTGCCTTTGTGATTGTAACTTGCTAGTTTAGTTTAGTTTTTATTCAGAATTTTTTTGCCACAGTTTGACCTTTTTCTGCAAGTTTTCCAAAGTGATTTTGGGCATCTTTGGGGGTTGTTTGTTTGTTGTTGTTTCAGGAAAGACGAACAGCCAAGAGGAGACTCTATCCGAAACTTGAAGATTTAGACCATCCGGAAACACCTTTCCTCCATTCTTAATATTTTTTTCTGAAACCACGTAAGTTTGATGGTCCTTAAGGACCACAAACATTCCTGAAAGATATTGTAATCATTAATAAAATCATTGGGCTACCCAGCACCCAGTTTCAATCCCCCCAGGGGGGTACGTGTGTCTTTGGTGTGACTGTTTCATCTAGCTTTTGCTTTGCTTTACTAACCTAAGGATAAAACGAAAGTTGCACCGCAAAACATTCAATTTCTAGATTAGTTAGATTAGTTTCCTTTTCAGTTATTTGCAAGAATAACAAACCTACACTACTTGTCCGCCAGTATGCTCTTGTGACCACTGCGGGCTTGCCTGAACTCTGGTTGCAATCAAAAAATGGATACTTAGTGGTTAGTTTAATAGGGAAATCCAATAGCCATTATTGTTCACTTGGGATCCTGCATTGAACTTGTGTGTGAAGTCAGGGGATACTCATTAATGAGATGTGTTCTCTCCTAGTTGGACCTCCAACATTGTTCTTTGCACCCAATTGAGGGACAATTTCTAAAGGGCCAAATATTTAGCTTAGATTTCCTTACTTGCAACTACATGCACAGGTGTTTGCACGAATAAACTCACTGACTTAAGCAACTCACCTTAATAATAAAACTATCAAGAGCACTTCAACATATCTTTCATTTCAGGAGCATTTATCTTACAATTGGCACTGGTCTATAATACTTTCAATCTTTACTTTTCAGTATTTACTTCAAGTATTTGCAATTTGATTATTTCTATTTATCTTGAAGTATATCATGGCTAAATGTATCTTATTTTGCTTATGCTATCAATGAATATGTCGTTTCGTGATTGATGAATTATATGCTGCTAGAGTAGATTTACTTGTATTGCTCTTGCTTTCATTAAACTCCTAGATTTATTTTGTGCTATAGATTACTTAGCCTCAGTTTATTTTCTTAGGGACCACCCCCCCTTGGCTTCGCTAGGAGTTGGCCTAGACGGAGGAGTTGAGTGTTGAGTGACAGTATCTCAACTCGAAACTTGCCCCCAAAGACACACCCAGTGGATTAAAGATTTCTTCCACGTGACCCGAGGTGTGTATTAGACAGCAACAGAAGGCAAGTATCAAGTAAGCGGGATGGAGATCCAAGGATACAACTCATCCGGAGAGGTACGAGTCAGATAATGGGAAAATTAAATTTTGTACTCTCCGCATCTATTCTCTGCTGAGGCGGTGGGATTATTGAATTATTCCAATCGAGGTCTGGGCATTTTTTATTGTCTAGGAGATGAATCATGGAGCGTTGGGTCTCATTTCTCTGGTTCGTATTCAGAGGTCAACTAGCAGGTCAGTGGTGTGGAATGCTCATACACCCACAAGGTCTTTGTGTCCTGTGTGTTTGCTAAGTGTTCAACCCTCCTTGTCCTTACATTCTAGGAGTTTCAGATTTGTCTACACAGTCGATTTCAGATTTTAGCGTTTGGTGTTGGGTAGAAAGGAGATTAGTCCTGAGGAGGAAGGGGTCTGGGAAACCTTCTCTCAGGCCCTCTCTTTGCTTGTTGTCTCTGTCTCCACCTTGGTTTCTCGACTTGGTAGCGGTGTTCAGTTGTTCCCTCTAACGAACTGTCAGATGGTTAAATCTAGCGACCCAGATTGTAGGGTAACTGTGGTTCTTTTCTGGTTAGAATGTGAGTCGGTTCCTTTAGTGAAACTTAAATTTTCCATTTATAATCTGGTTTCTTGCCTGGGTGAAATTGTTTGGAGTAGGTGGCCCTGCATCATCTTGGTTCTTCCCATCTATAATAAGAGTGCTTTTGGTTCTTTTCTGGACAATCTGGTTTTCCTAAATCTATGTAGGAAATAGAGTTTTGTTTTTTGGGGATTTAGAATAGCGTGGACCCTCAAGATCTCAAACGTATTCACAGGGACCTGAGGATACATGAAGAGCTCTTACAAAGCACTGAAATTCTTCACAACTTGGAAAGGCAACAACAAGAACAATATGACAAGATAATAAGCATCCTAGAAGATTATGGAGAGAAAAGTTCAAAATTGAAATGGATTATTATAAGATAAAGCGCTCCATTCAGTACACAAGTAAAGATTATATCTCAACTCCACGACTCAGCAGAATATAGGTCAAACAGAGGAGAAAGCCAGTGAAGAAGATTCTAGACAACAGCTCAAGGAACCAAAGGAATTGGACCAGCCTTCCACCCCTCTGGAGGAAAATCTACAACAACTCTTTTAAATGTTTTGTAAATCCATATCTATTTTGAATGTCTTCTACAGGCATTATACATGTCATGTTAGTATATATGTAGCTATAGAAAGATTGGGAATAAAAAGGTCAGATAATAGGGCGGAAATATAATTATGCCACTGGAAAAAAAAAATTGAAACAGTAGGCTTGTACTCTCTATAATATTTTGCCATTTTTTGGCCACTTTTTAATACAAATATTCTCCAGTCCCAATTAAAAAAAAAACTACTATTGGCACACTCTCCTAGGGCACAATCTTCATGGTCTATTTTATATTATTTTTGCTTGGTCAGCATAGTCCCATGACCATCTTCTTGCACATATTTTTGCGGCACGCCTATTATTGAGATTATTTTATTTTGATGGGTCAATGTGGTCCCAAGGCCTCCATTATGCACAAGGACCAAGAGCGTGCCTCTTGTAGAGATTATTTTGCATTATTTCTTGAACAGGGAGCCTCTTGGACAGCATCCCCTTCCATTTGACTTTGCAATATATTATTTTAATGAAGAGATGTTGTTGGAAGTTATTCTTGAGGAGCGTTCCAAAGGAGACGGGGACAAATGGCACCTTGCATGGGCTTGCATGAACACATTGCTTGAGGATGAAGACATGTCGTACTCTCACTTATGTAGCCTCATTATTATAGTACTTTATGAGGGCATTTTAGTCTTGAGTGGCCCTCTTATGTATTATTTTAATCCTTTTAGTGTTTTTCTAGTATTTTCTCAAGAAAAATAAGTGGATCTAGAAGCCAAAAATGGTATTTTACTGTAGAGGAGTTGAACTGAAATATATATAAGGATCTGCTCACTCCATTTTGAAATATGGTTGGATTAATAAAGAAAATCTTTCTAGCCTAGCTAAAGATTTATTTGGAGCAATTAATCAAGGTGCTAGCTTATATGTGGTTCCCACTTTCCCTTTCTTTCTAAGTCACCAGACATGGGGACACAGGACACGGAAATACGAGTATCCGACACAGGCACGGCGACCCCGGAAATAGGACACGGAGGACACGTATATATATATATATATATATATATATATATATATATATATATTATGAATTACACATAATTTAACAAAATAATTAATAAAACTGTAAACATTTACATGAATGATGATGATGACGATACAAATTCATTATTCAATCATACAACTAGTACTAACTTAGTTACTAACATAAATGATGAATCATGATAAATATTAAAATCATAATGACAAACAATGAAATTTGAAACACACAAGAAATTCAAATCATAAACTGCAGTTTCTCATTAAGTCATCAAAATCAAAATGTGTTACATAGACACCGACTCTTGAGTCACTGCTACAGCCTACAGGCTACTATAGGTGGGAATGCCAGTGGCAAATACAAAATAAGGAGGGGGGACAACATTAGTGGACAAATCCCTCCCTTTCTTTTGCCCTCTTCCAGCTTCCCTTGATGATTGAGCCGTGGTTGTTGTAGCAAAGTTCTTGGATTACTGTTGTAGAGAAAAACTTGAAGATGGTGGACAAATCTACTTGCTTGGCACTTGGAATCCCTTCTCATAGTAGTCCACTAAAGCCCTTTGTTGCACTCTAACTCACTTGTTGCTCCAACCTGTGGGAAGAATGAGGCCAAACACTAGTCAACAGTCGGTTTTAAGGGCCTGCGGGACACGTGTCCCTTTTTCGTGACATGAACTTTCATGGTGTCAGACACAAAATTCCAATGTGTCACGTGCACGTGACACATTGCACCATTGAATCTGACACGTGTCAGGTTGAATCGTGTCAGATTCGATGGACACGCGACACGAGGGAGGTTTGGACGAATCCTGTGACTTAGCTTTCTTGTCTCATGGATAATTAAGCTTTATGTAGAATTTCCATTCAATTTGATGCTAGAAATAATCTCTAGAATGGTAGCTTTTGTCACATGAGAAGGAATTAGTGTGATATTGTAATCATCCTAGTTTCATGTTCTGGCCTTGATATTTGGGATGACTAGTGTAATTATAGATCAAGCATGGTGCAGATTTTGGCTTATTTGTTCTTATGGGGTTGTAGTTGAGAAATGTTTGGGATTGATCACTCTTTAGAGGAAGCTCCATTTTTACTAATGATTCCATGTTATACCTTCTCTTTGATCATTTCATGGTTGCACATTATTATCTTATATTGAAGTTTGTGGTTATGATGGTGCATTTTATGTAGGACCTGTTACCCTAGCCTAGGGGTAACTGGAGGATATCATGTCTAATGGCCCACAATGAAGACAGTGATCTCGTTGATGATGATGATCGGCATGTTGACCCATGGCAACCAAGCAGCCCCACTCAGATTGCCTCTTCTACTTTGGATCAGCCAAGCTCATCACATCCAGTCAACACAGTGTTTGGGAGATGGTAAGACAACAACACCATGAGGTATGTTAGTCGTTTTTTCATACGAGGTGTTGTGCTTAATATACTAGGCATGTGAATGAGGATCATTGGTTGAAGTTGGATAATGGATCATAAGCTCAAGAAGTTATGTCTATTTCCTTGTTTCACCTTGATGGTCAACATTTGTACCCTAGTCATGTATTGTCACCCCCAAGGAAAAGGGGTACTACTAGGGGGCCCTCACAAGGGTAAAGTTTTGTTTCCCCACCATACTTAACACTTACCATCCCGGAGCCTATCACAATGTACTAAACTTCAGTAAAGGGTCATGGTTCATTTTCTCATGAGAAGAAGGGCTAAATGCCCCGAGGTTGATTGCAACTGAAGAAAGAATAATGCTAAAAAAAGAAAGAGATAATAGCAAAGGACCCTCAAAATCCATTCCATAATTGAGCTCTACACTTTCCGCGTTCGCCCTACTCCCAAAGCAGTGATGCTATAGCTTGAAACCTTATAAAGGGGACTTGCAAATATGATAAAAGGACAATAAAAAGGCAGATTAAGGGGTTGGAAAAACGTAGCACTTAGAAAGTGGTAACTCAAGAGAAAGCACACCCTCCACAAAGGCAATCATAGAAGTGGACTAAATGACACCATAAGCCATGAAGTAAGCCCAACACATACCATTATCACACTTACTCTTGAAGGGTTCTTTTCTTTGCTGCTTCCCCTTGGACATATCCCTCTACTTGGGCATGTTCTTTCATTGTTTTGGTTGGCACACCTAATAGGATCTAATGATGGTCCTCCCATATTCAAACTTGCGAACTTACATAAAGTCTTGAGCTAATGTGAAATTTGAAGGGGATAGTTGATGTGAACTATTTATGTGGCTTATATCCTAAGTAACAACTTACTTTGTATGATCTAAGGAATTTTATATCTTGTGAACATTGGCTTTACTTGATTTCATGCTTTGATTTGATTTGGATGCACCTGACATGGTCCTTTGAAGGATGTCCCATGCTTTCACCCAAGACGTAGTGCCTTTATTGTATGATATGGCATGTGTGATGAAGAGCATTGAGCCATTTGATGGCTTGACACACTCAAATACAGGCTCTCACATCTTATGGACCTTGGATGATGGATAGATGGGCTTGTAGTTGCTAGATATGGTCATGGTGGCACAGAGATGGGCAGAAAAGCCACACCCTAGGCTCTATACCCTAGAGACTATCATGCATTGGATGGAGGACGTTGCATTGGTAGATGATTGGATGACATGCAGAGATGACATACACCCTCCTCCACCTTGGACGTCATCCTTTACACCTTGGACTTTGGGCCTTTTGGATGATGACGTCATGCTAGGGTTTGATGGAGATGTTGGGGTTTGTTGCCACTTGGACACCACGTGATTTGATAGGGAACTTCATGATCGTTTTCACCTTGCTTGCACTCCATGATGATGACACGTGCTCTTTGGAGGCCTCCTCCATGCCCTTGAGGGTTTGATGTCACCACACGTGTGACCATATCATTTATTGTTTTTATGTTTTATCATTGTAGAGGCTATTTTGAGGGGTCATCCCCACTTCTAGCATATGTCGTTAACATTTTACTCAAATAATGGGGACAAATGTGCTAGGGATTCCTTGTATAAATAAGGCTAGCACATCAAGTCATTTTTCATCATCACATCTCCTCACAATTGTGAAGGAGAGTTCTAGAATAAGTTTCGCTCTACTCTCTTTGTCTTCTTGGACCTAGTGCACACCTTTGGAGAAGGATTGCTTTGTAGATGCTTTTCATTCCTTGGATGATATCTTGTTGCAACTAGGGTTTCCCCTGGCATAACAACTTGGATAAGTAAGTAATTTCTTTAAGTTGATATGTTTTCTCATGGTATAATGTGATAATTGATATCTTGTTGCATGTTACTTTGTTCTAGTAAAACCCTAGGAAAGAGACATAAGGCTTTCTCTCCTTCTAAACCTTTGTTGTCCAAGCTTTGGTGAAAGCATTAAGAGGCCTAGTCTCTTGCTAGGATTCAAAGACCTAAGGCCCAAGAGACGTTGCACCTTAGGGTTTTGATCTTAGTCTATTTTTTATCCTTGAAGTAGATTAACTAGAAGGAGGAAAACGGCACCTAGGGCCCAAGAGACGTTGCACCCTATAAATTGTTTTCTTGTAGGTTTTAGTCCTAAGGCCCGAGAGAAGTTGCACCTTAGGGTTTGAAACCACATTCCTCTTGACCATCTAATTCATTCTTCAAAGCGTTGCATGCTTGACTCCATAGCCCTAGAAGTAAATGGCACTAGTCTTGATCTCTTTTGGTGATGAAATACTCTTAGAACTCTTACTCTCTCTCTCAAAGTGATTTGACTAATTTTACTAACTCTAACCCTAGCAAACAAGTGAATTTAATTGCTTCTGTTATAATTGTTTGCTGCAGCCATTAGGGCTTGAATTCATTGTTGCATACTTACTTAATGTTGCGGCTAAAGATACTCAGAATCATCATTCAGCAATTGGATGTTTTTGCATTTATTGAAGGCTTTATGCACAATTGCTAAGTTTCTGGGTGCTTTTACCTATTGCTGTTACAAAACATTCATTGCTGCTATACATTGGTTTAAACTTTAAATGCTGTAAATTTGCAACAGCAATTGGTTTTAATGATTATCTAGTGTCTAAAGGTGATTGATGAGCTATATAACTTGGTAATCGTCTTCTATATGCTTTGGATTGTTTCTTGTCTCATATAGGTGAACCAATTACTTCGTTTTCCTCTTCACCTCTCCTAGACCTAGCCTCTAACATCTAAGTGACCAAGATAGGGGGCTGTAGGCTTGGCTAATCTTGCTACTTGATCCCTTGAGGTCACTAGGGAAGCCTTCCTTGTGTTGGACCTCCTCCATCACTAAAACGAGGGTAGTATCTACTTAGGTGACAGTGATAGAGGGTAATATCTACTTAGGTGACAGTGATAGAGACTTCTAATTGTTACGCAAGATAGATATCTTGTGGGTGCTTTCTACAAGTACAAATCTTGTGATAACAGGACCCTCATTTATTCTCATAATCCTTCTTTCCATGTTGACTAGTCGTGGCACATTTCTAATGGCTTCATTAAGCATTCTCCGCATATTTTGACCCTCATTGCTTGTTATCTTGACTCCATTGCACTTGTGGAATGGCACTAGTCTCAGTCCTCCATCCACTTTATTTTCCTATAATACAAAATCTGTTTTATTAAAGCCTCTCTTCATATCACCTTGAACCTAATTGCATTAAGCTTTAGTGATCTAACCTAAGGACACCCCCCTTGCACTAGAGGAGAGCCTATCTTAAGAGAGAAGAGGGTTGTGTGGTGACATTGACATCCCTCTTAAGTTGCCCATTGGGTAACACCAATCTCGGACTTTGGATCTCAGGTGCTAGTTGGATCAATAACAAACTGAATTCATTAAGGACGTTGTATTACACAATGTTGTCCCTGGAAAAATATCATTCTCTTAAAAATAGCAGTATTGCTCCTACCATCCCTTGCGCAAGATTTCTAACTTTGGGACAAGACAAGAGTCAAGACTGCTTTCAGAAATTTTGTACCAGCAGACAAATTATGTGAAGGAGGACAAACCTTTTTATCCTTATGAAGTTATGAAGAACTAAAATCTAAACAGTAAATACGAAATGACAATATCATGCCGCCTGCTTATCAGTTCTGTTATGGAGTGCACAACAAGAGAATATGGTTTGAAGTTGAACAGCCACATCTATTAACCCATGAAGATGACAAGGAAGAAATCATTCTTCAATACTGTAAATTGATGTGTATAAAATCCTAGATTATCTGTCTGTATTCGGAATAGAAAATGAACAGTTAGAGAGATATTGTTGGCAGACAACAATCCAATCTTAAAAGAAGAAAAAAAAATTGACATTAATAATGTGCTTTCCATTGAGTTACAAGTTGCTTACATCAAATACTGAACAAACTCAGTAATGGAATTTTATGAAAGATTATATCTCGTTTCCAAATGCAACATACCTTCTTTTTACAGTTTATTATGAACAAGGGCAGTGCTAGTCAGGTTACATGGTAAATTAGTAGTACATCAACAAACCAGTCTGACAAAGCATTTCAAATGCTACACAAGCCTACTGCATGGAGAGGAAGGAATTCATCACAGTGAATAAAGGTGCTCAAAAACAATTGTGAAGGACAGTAACCAAACAAGGTTCCTTCCAAATTTCTTTCAAGATTAGTAATGATGAAGACAGCAGTACTAGGACATAAATGGCAATAGATCAACAGAACACAAAAAATCCAACGACATAGAGGAAGGTACCCATGAACGAGAATAAACTCATTTATAGCAATACTGAAAGATTGTATTTGATATAAAACAAAACATCTATCCTTTTAGGCAGTTTAATAAAAATAAATACTGTACTAATTGGATATAAAATAGCAATAGATCAACACACCTGACAAAGAACACATTTGAATAGAATTGGAAGGCGTAGATAGTAAAGAAGCGTATGATAATCATAATCTTACATCAATATCAATGAACATGCATGTACACCATACTCAATGCAGAAAAACAGATGGCAAATATTAGTATAAAATAGAGTTCTAATAGTAAAATGTATCTCACCTTCCCATTTCCTCGAGCTCCAAAACTGATCTGTTTTGGCTCTCCATAAGTTATAGGCAAAACATATATCTCATCATCCCTTACATAAGCTATCATGCATCCATCAGGCGACAGCTGGGGCTCAAGAATTGGAGAAGTTGATGTGCTTTCTAACCTCAGAAGTAGTTCTGAACCAGGAACATCTTGAACATATATCTATCCAAATAATATTATGTGTCAGATTGCAACTTGAAACAACAGTTGTGTATTTAACTGTAAGATGAAAAAGAATGGATAGAATGAAGGATTATTGGAAAAAAGAGTTTCTTAACAAATCAGATTAAGAAAACATCAAGAAAAATTTCAGCCAAAGGCAATGATTCTCTGAAAACATCCAAGATTATGGTCACAGTCAAAATGTGGAATGGACCAGTTCATGAAATAGGTGTATTTTCTTGTCATTTAAGAGGAAGGCATAT
The DNA here is from genome assembly GCA_009831015.1 of Picea engelmannii. NCBI lineage: Eukaryota > Viridiplantae > Streptophyta > Pinopsida > Pinales > Pinaceae > Picea > Picea engelmannii. The sequence goes on from ML776694.1 coordinate 988,036, forward strand.
TGATTAATGAATTGGAAGATGCATCTATGAATGAAAACCAAAAAAGATCATACAACCTTGGATATCTTCTAGGCAGCCTCCCTCCAACTTGTTCTTGACCCATTTATTACCACTAAAATATATTCAAATAAAGTGGATACATACTTCTATACCTTGCAGGCAGCTTGCCTCCAATTAAAATTATTGAAGCATTCATCATTAATCTGTCAGCCTGCACCAAACTTTAAATAAAGAACAACAGCAACATGTCATTACACTGCATGTGCTTCGTGACCTGCTAAAGAAGTTTGAGGATTATGTCCCAGGATGTATTCTAGCCACCAATGTTATTGACCAGCTAGAATACATCATGGTAAAAGCATATCAAGTAATACATCCTTGATATGATCAGAGATGGAGCAAGATGAGATGGACTAAACAAAACATCTATAGTTGACCCAAAAGGACCCTAGGCTTGCTGAAGAAGACTGCAAAACTGTATACACTAACTCTGGAGTCTGCACGAATGTACATGGAACTTGGAAGATAAGGTCCTTTAAGTAGAGAGAACTCTCTTCATGAGTACCATGTGGCCTCCTCTTATGTCATATTAATGTTCTTTGAAGGTGCTACATTTAGGAACTCACAAGTCCCGTGTGGCCTCCTCTTATGTCATATTAATGTTCTTTGAAGGTGTTACATTTAGTGACTTCTTTTAATGTTTCATAATGTTATATGCAAAGTGATACACTTAGGATTTATCACCTAACTCTATCTTGTCCCCGAATTGTAGGGATGAGGTGGAATTAGATAGATGTCTACTAATACGCTTAGAACATTTGAGAAATACATAGAATATATTGTAGACCATGATGAGTATTGAGGAAATAAAGAAAGAATATCAAGGTGCTAATCATTTCCTCCCTAATTAGGAAGAAATTGTCCCCAATATCATGATGAACATCTTTCATAGCCTGGAATGTCACCCATATAGGATGGAACAGGTTTCCTGATTGGTTGGTAGGCCCTATACTACTCTAAGTATGGCCAATAGAAAATAATGCAATTCCTTGAGTTGTAATTATAATGTACCTAAAATATATTAATTACATTATTAATTATAGTGTAGGGTTGTACATTATGGGCTTCTTGTCTTTTTATTTATGATGGCTACTCCTCAGAGACTATTTTAGGTCTCTGATAAGTGTATCAGAACAATTCATTCTGCTGACATGTGGCCAACTTTCACAACTTTCAGTTTGCTGGTGACACTGAATTTCCTTCGCCAATGGCCAAATCCTTCTTAGGTTGGCAGCCACTTTTTAGTTACCCATTTCATATTCTTTATTAACACTAGATTTACTACATAAATTTGGGCATTAAGTTCCAGCATATGTTCACGAATATTATATGGGGTGAGCTCGACATTAGAGAGTTCACCATTTGGCACTAACGGTCCGTGAACATTATATGAGGTGGACTCAACATTACAGAGTTTACCATTGAGCATTGACAGTTCGTTCTTCACCATATGGTTACCTTGTTGTACAACTTTATTCCAACCCAACCTTGTTCCAAAGTCACAATGTACGAGCTTTGGGGATTATTCAAAGATCAGCATTCGAGCAGGACAACACATGTTCCGCTATGTCCAGCAGATTTCCGGTTCAAGCTTCCAAAGGCCTATTTTTAGAAGTTTTTCCCCGTGCATCGGATTTACATGCAGACTTTGGAGGATGCATGGGGGGAAGAGGACAACTTTCAGATTCTTGATCCCACTATTTTTAGCAGTTTCTATTTTTAGAAACTTGATCTTTTTCAGTGGCAGATGATTGTGTTGGAGACTGGGTATTGAGCTATTAAAATGGGCACTTTCAGATTTTCAAGATTTGCAATCTTGAAAATTTTCTATTTTTAGAAACTTTATCTTTCTTGAAATCTTAAAGTAGATTTGGATATATGTGGTTCAAATTTAAGACAAATCAGAGAAGTTTCTATTTTAGAAAAATTTTGTTTTTAGAAATTTGGTCTAAATGGCAAGGTGATTACATTTTTGGAGTCCCAATGTGGACATTGATTCATGGTTCAAATTTCCGCTGATTCCAATACTATGAAAATATTGGTCTATTTTTGGCAATCTTATTTTAGCAGGGTAGTCATGTTTTTGGGAGCCAGCTTGGCATGCAACATCGATGTGGAATTTCAAGCCATTCTAAGGAGTACTATTTTTCAGGGTTCGGATTGATTTTGACATCTACTATTTTTAGAATTCTAAGGCTCACTATTTTGGCAGGTTCATCCTTAAACCCTGGACGCAAGAGGTGAGAAAGCTTCCTCAAGTTTCTTGGAGGCTTCACCTGGTGTTCTTTCTATTCAGGAAGAGTCTGCTCCCTAGTGAGGTCATCATGCTATTTTGAGAGGGTTATTCTTGGAGTGTGACTTAGACTCCACTCAACCGTTATTTTTAGATGAGGAGACTACTATCTATAGATTCCTGGAGTGCATGAATTGAGGAGGTTCCTCGTGGCTTATGTTTGGATGTAGATTGCTAATTATAGCTAAGGAGAGGAGAGTCCACCTTTTGGAACTTGACTTTATTGAGCTCTATGAAACACTTGACATTATTGAGCTCTATGAAACACTTGCTAGGGATAACCAGGGGGTGGAGCACCATGAGTTGAGGAGCTCTATTTATGGAATTCCCTTGTTTAGACTTGTTATTTTTGTCTTGGAGATGGAGCACATGAGCGGTGGGGTATATTTTTGGAGTTGGAGGAGCTTTTCTTCGTGAAGTCTCCTTATTTACATCTATTATTATTATCTAGAGATGGAGCACATGAGTGGTGGGGTATATTTTTGGAGTTGGATGAGCTTTTCTTGGTGAAGTCTCCTTATTTACATCTACTATTATTATCTAGAGATGGAGCGCATGAGTTAGAGGAGGCTTTTCTGGAGTTTCTTTATTTACCACATCTTATTTTTCTAGAGATGGAACAGATGGTTTGAGAAGGCTTATTTTAAGCAATATTTGTTCTACTGTGGTTTGATTTCCCTCATTTACTCATGCACCCTAGTTGAAGAGGCTTATCTTTGACTTGTGTTAACTTTAGCTCTTATATCCTTGGGGAGGCTGTTAAATTTACATGCAGCAGCGAGAGCCATTCTCCTGGAGGATGGCTAAAGACCCTAGACAAGATCTAGGGCCCCCAGTGCACTCCTGGGGTATGTGGTCTGGGACCAAATTGATAAAGACCCTAGACAAATCTCTAGGACCCCTAGACTGCAGCCAGGGTAACCATGCCTGGGGCATGGAAGTCTTGGTCTGGGACCAAGCATTTAAAGACCCTAGATATATCTAGGGCCCCTGGACTGGGTCCAGGGTAACCATGCCTGGGGCATGGAAGTCTTGGTCTGG
>ML776694.1:996547-1019281 GCA_009831015.1 Picea engelmannii
TTGTGGGCTTTACCTTATTGATTGTGGGCTTTACCTTATTGGTTGTGGGCTTTGTTTTATTGTTTGTGGGCCTTTGTTTTTACCTTTTGGGTTATGACTCTTGTCACATGTTTAAATTCATAATTTAAACATGTGACATATTTTGATAACTTAATCTTATGCCCTAGCGCGCCCTAATCTAGCCCTAACCCTTACCCCAACCAATATTTAAAGGACCCTCCCCTACTCCTACATTTACACACTTCATACATTGTTGTATTATCCTAGCGTGGAGATATACCTGCGGCCTCAGTTTTGTAGCTATCTATGCAGCCTTCTTGCAACCTCTGTCCTACCTTGCTGTTGCAGTCTGGATCCTTTGTTGTATAGTGCCGCGGCCTGTTGAGGGAGAGTCCATTGCAGTTGTAGGTGCTGTTGAAGGTGCCGCTGCCTGTTGAGGGTACTGTGAGCTGCACACCTTGTTTTATTGCTGCCGCGGGTACCTCCTTGTGGCTGCTGTTCACACATATGACTGYCGTGTCTTCTTTAAGAGTACTGTGGTTTCAAGGGTATTGAGGAGTGTCGCGGCCTTAATCTTGTTGAGTAATTGGCTGTAACTTCTTCACTTGATGTGTGTGTTGAGTCTAACTCAGCCGTGGGGTTTTAACTTAGGGTTTGGGTTCTTGTTTCTTGGTTCCAGTAACCCTAACCGGTGGCATGAAATTTCCTTCTCTTCTTTGGCATATTAAAGATCAGTTATTGATCCATGAACCGAACCTTTAACTGAGCATAACAAATAAGGTTTGATCTCTATTGTGGCTTTGTTCTATCCTCTGAGGTAAGGCTGTCATCAGGTATGTTTCCAACCTATTTCTAGCTACAGATCTGAGGTAACTGTAAAGTGGTTTTATTATCAATCTGCTGTTATATTAACTCTGCTGCTACAATTAGAAGAACTCTTTGTTTCAGAACTAATTTACATAGATCTGCTGTTACTTGTAGAAGAGCGTTTTGTCATTGAATGAGATCTGAGTTTTATAGCATACATTAGTTCTCTTCTGTTGTCTGGAACATAGATCTACTGTTGTTTCTATAGAACTGTTATCACTGAACCTAGTCTACAGATCTACTGTTGTTTCTGAGTTTATTTTGGTATTTGAATGAGCCTTGTCTAAATTGCTGTTACTATTTCTTCTAGATCTGCTCTTATGTTTTAAGATCTGAGATCTCTTATTTGCAATCTATGTTTGTCTACCTCTATTATCATTGTCTATTATAGATCTGTCTCTATAAGCTGTTTGTGCTTTAGATCTAAGTAGTTTTGCTTTGAAAATTAAAAAGTGACTGTTGTTTTCAACTTACCCTAAAATTCTAACAGAGGCTATGCCTATACACTTCCAAGCCTATTCTGCAAAGGCTAGAGGGGTTCCTTCTTGTTCTTGATTTTTGTAATTGCTTGGGTTCTTTGGTCTGCATATCCCACTTTTCATTTGAGTGAGTGTAGGAGTGCATACTATTGATTCTTTGGTCTTCACAATCGTAGAGTTGTTGCATTGCCTCCAAAAAATTTCTGACTCTACAGAAGGCAAGGATCAGCACCCATATCCAGCCTACCATTCTTCGGAGGCCATTTCCCAGTGACCCCCCCCCCCACCAAAAATGTGTTGCTGGTATTTAGAAGTCTCTTGTTTCCTTCAGTGAACTGGGATATTGTTGGATTGCCTTCTCCCATTCAATAATCTTTGGACACCTCTATCCATCTCTTGCCTAATAAGCAGGAGACGAATGGGATTATCAGGTAGGATATTTATAGATAGCATATCCAGGTCACGTAGGTCACCCCCCAAGGGTTTGAGACCCAAGATGGCCTTCTAAAAGCACTTCCTGGAGCTCAGAGACGACCTCATAGTGCAAACTCTTGCACATTTTGGCATTTGATGCATGGGCTCATGATCCCCCTCGGTCAATTTAGAGTGGGATCGCATCAGCTTCGGGTGAAAGTTGAGCACTAGATTCCACGAGAGGATACATTATGTTGGATCTGCCATAGACAAGAGACAAAGACAGAGGAACATTTTATATTCAAATGCCCCCGCTACTATGAATTACACAGGTGATTCCATTTCTTGCTTAGAGAGTCTCATAACTCCCTCTACACCTTTTTCAATATACAGATTAGTTGTGCCTAGCATTGTATCTGAGAGAGGCACTCAAGCTCAAAGCTTACATCTTCCGAGCCCCCACCTGTAATGTTCCAGCTAAATTTTTTGGGGAATTTTCCTATGTTACCGGATCCGCCTGGTCTGAACGTTGGATCCGCGTTTTAGATCCGGATCCGCTCGGAAACGCCAAAGAACCGCCACCTGTCGATTCTTCTCAAACTGGAAACGGATCCCGGTAGAAGGAGACGGATCCCGAGCTCCCGACCCCACACACGCGCGGATCCGAGCAAAAATTATATTTAATTTTTAGGTATTTGGTATTTTTTAGGGTTTTTCTGTGTATTTGTTTTAAATACGGACAAGTCACGGGGGCTTTAAATTTTAGTTTAGCTGTTTAATATTATTTAGATTAAAATTTAGAATTTTAGTATTTACTATTTAGTTTAGTTTACTCARTTGTTAGTTTAGTTTTAAATTTTTAATTTAGTTTAGTATTTATTTAATTTAGTATTTAACTTTGTATTAACATAAATTTATAATCATAATGGGTGTAATGTTTATAATAATATAAACTATTATGTAGATGTAACAATTAGTTAATTTTATAATATCTAATAATATAGATACATATAAAGTAATTATTACCAACTAAGGTACTATGAAGTAAATAAATTTTGCATAATGTAAGGGGAATGATATTTAAGTACCAATTAATAATCTTTTATATTTATATTATTGCTTAATTATTACTTTTATTACTTGGTACTTTATTACTTAATTATATACAGCTTAAGTGGGTCTAATAGTGAAGAACATGTGTTTCCTCCTAAGAGGTCACAACTTTAAAGGGGGTTAGGGTATGTAAACCTCTGTAGACTTTACCTTGAATATATATATTTTTTAATTAAAAAAATATTATTATATTTTTGTACTTGACGTATCCTCGCCGTATCCGGATCCTGGCTTTTTAAAAATCTAACGAATCCGTATCCAGATCCGAATACGTATCCGTATCCGAATCCTGGTAACATAGGAATTTTCCTTAGTTGAACAGTATGTAGTTTTGTCAAACTGTTTGAGTACAAAATAGTTTTTTATTTAGCATCTTGGTAATACTAAGTTGTTTTGCTAACAACACAAGAAATGCACAATATATACTCCCAGAACTTATTGCATTGATGTTATATGAAAGCCATGATACATTTCTTCACTAACAGAATGACTAAAATAGCAAACCTATGAGATGAATCCTGGCCTGTTTATTAATAGAGGAGCTGCCTGTAAATAAATGAGGTGTACAGCAGAAAGGATAGATAGACAAGCTTGTAAAAGAAGGATGTAATCAGCAAACAGCTAGACAATGTTGGGTATGTGTTATATTCTTTGCACTAGTAGTAGTGTTACATATTTAGGTGGTTTTTCGACACATGGTTTTTTGCTGATGATTTTCTATTTCCAGTTAAGGAATTAGGGTTGTTGACTAATCCAGGTCATTGGGTTAGGGTTTTGGATGTCACTGGCTCCTATGTGTATATTGTATTGTAAACAATGTATCATGATGAATGAATATAAAATATGTTGGTTTTCCCGGTTTGGGTTTCCAGGGGGAAAATCTATGTAATCTTTGTATTTTCCATTATATATTTTATGTTCTTTTACTGAAAATATGTTTGCAGTAAATATTGTACAAGGTTAGCATCTACATTTGGTATCAAAGCTTTGTTGGCTTCAGGGGGACGCCTTTGTGGCCAAGGGTTTGGCTCGAGACTGTGATAAGCCTTGTTACAGTGGGAGATCTGTGGTATTGATTTTTCAAGTGAAAAGAAATGACAAGCAATTCGAAGATGGAGATCGATAAGTTTAATGGGCAAAGTTTTGAGCTGTGGAAGCTCCAGATGGAAGATTTGTTGGTGGACAGAGATCAGTGGATCGCGGTAGATCCAGGTACTGCACCTACAGGAACTTCAGCAGATGACTGGAAAAAGTTGGATCGGAAGGCAAAGAGCACAATCCGACTGTGTCTCTCAGATTCAGTATTATTGAATGTGTTAGAGGAAGCTACAGCCAAGGATTTATGGGATAAGTTGGGGAAGTTGTATCAGTCTAAGTCCCTAGTGAATAAACTATTCCTGAGAAAGAAGTTGTATAACCTGAGGATGAGAGATGGAGACTCGGTGGCAGAGCATTTGAACGCCTTCAATATTGTGGTAAGTTAGTTAGTATCTGTTGAGATTAAAATTTCAGATGAAGATAAATGTATCAGTTTATTGTGTTCTTTACCAGACTCGTGGGATAGTCTAGTTGTGGCCATAGGTAGTAATACAACTTCCTTGAAGTTTGATGAAGTGGTCTCATCTTTGTTGTCGGAGGAGATGAGACGGAAGAATACGGAAGGACATAGCACAGATGCATTATTTGCAAGAAGACGTTCCCAGGAAAGAAATAGATCTAAGTTCTCAAGTGGGAGATCTAAGTCTAAGGGTAGATCTAAATCTCCCGGAAAGTTTGTAAAGGTATGTTGGAGATGTGGAAAAGAAGGGCACTACAAGAAGCAGTGTAGATCCAAAGTTGAGAAAAAGAAGAGATCTGACGAATCTCCTTCTACAGAAGAAAAGACCTCCAAGGAAGAAGGAGGGGATGTGTACTTGGCTTCTTCAAGCACACATGCAGATCATGAGCCACGGTTGGTTGACTCTGGTGCATCCTTTCATATGACTCCCCACAGAGAGTGGTTCTGCGAATATGAAAAGTATGATGGAGGTAATGTTTTCTTAGATGATGATTCAACAACTAGAATCATAGGACGAGGAAAAGTCAAGTTGAGGCTCATAGACGGAAGGATTAGAACACTACCTGGTGTTCTGCACATCCCAGATTTGGCCAGAAATTTGATTTCTGTAAGCAAAATGGACGAAGCAGGGGTAAAAACAATATTTGAAAAGGAAACCTGCAGGATGGTTCGAGGAGCAATGGTGTTGCTGAAGGGAGTTCGGTTTGGAACTCTATATAAGCTGCAAGGAAGCACTATTAGTGATGGGTGTAATAGTTCCATTGTTCCTAATATTGGAGTTGAAGAAGAAAGAACTCCTACAGTCTCTATTGAAAAGGTTATGTTGTGGCATCAAAGACTGGGGCATATCAGAGAGAAGGGTCTTCGACAGTCGACTACTACACATTAAAGGTATGGTTGAAGGTATGTCTAACTTCTCTCTGGATTTTGATTTCTGTGAACATTGTCTATATGGGAAGCAGAATCGGGTAAGATTCCCCTCTAGTGCAACGAGGGCAGAAGGAATTTTACAGCTAGTTCACAGTGATGTTTTTGGACCTGTGTCAGTCCCATCATTGGAAAAATCTGTGTACTATGTCTCATTTATAGATGACTTCTCGAGGAATACTTGGATATATTTCCTCAGGAATAAATCCAAAGTCTTTGACAGGTTTAAAGAGTTTAAGCCTCTTGTTGAGAATCAAACAGAGAAAAGAATTAAGGTGATGAGGATAGATAATGGCAAAGAGTTCTGCGAGAATGAATTTGACGAATTCTGTAAGAAGTGTGGTATAGCAAGGCAGAAGACTACTCCATATACACCTCAGCAGAATGGAGTTGCAGAAAGGATGAATAGGACGATGATGGAAAAAGCAAGGTGCATGCTCAGTGGTGTCAGGTTAGGGCAAGAATTCTGGACAGAGGTAGTGGGTACTGCATGTTACCTGGTCAATAGATCACCCTCGTCGGCATTGGATAACAAGACTCCACAAGAGGTATGGACTGATAAGGAACCTTCTCTCACACATCTCAAGGTATTTGGCTGTGATGCATATGTTCATTTTCCAAAGGAAAACAGGAGTAAGCTAGATAAGAAGGCCGAAAAGTGTATCTTTATTGGATATAAAAATGATCTCAAAGGTTATAAGCTTTGGAACCCAAAAACTAAGAAGGTAGTGTATAGCCAAGATGTGGTATTTAGAGAAATGAAGGATGTTGTTAAACAGGAAGTCCTGTTGGAGCCGCCTTTCTCAACTGGTTTAAATGTAATTCTTAAAATCAAAGGTTGGCCATTAAGTTGTCTTTTACTTCGTGACCTGTACTCCTAAGCTATAGCCATTTAACTGTTAAATGAGATTTTTCACTTTTATATACCTCGGGATATCGCGTTTCAGAAGTTACAAGTCACACGGTTTCCAAGCCCCGATGCGCGAAGTCACGAAACAACCTTGAAAGCTTACCCAGGTTAGCGTCGAGAGTAAAGTTCCTTAAACCTTAGTTAAGTGCTGTCGGGATTTCGCATCTCGGCGATCGCTCTCCCAAAAAGTCTTACCGTCATAACTCCGATAGGCGAAGTTGCGAGATATTTTTACAAGTCACCCGGGTTAGGGTCAGGGGTAAGTCGTTTTAAACCATAGTTAAACAATGTCAGGGTTTTGCGACTCGGCATTCACTCTTCCAAGAAACTATACCTTCGTAGCCCCGAGTCGCGAAATCACGATATTAATTAAACACTGATTATTTAAACACTTAATCCGGATCACGTTTTTTGCTTAACTAGATCGCGTCATCGCGATCTCGGGTTTTAGGGGCTCGAAGGGTAGAAGTGAAATCTCCCAATGCGGCAAATGCCAAAAAAGGTGATTAAAGTTTAAAGAAAGCCTAATTAAAGAAGCTAAGCCAGATTAATCAGTGCATTAATACAAATATTAACACGCACCGTCTACGGGTTAAATTTAAATGTTTTTTGCGCTAACTTGTGTCACGACCCATCAAAAATTTATGGCATTTATTTGAAATGAGGTGAAGTCATAGGTAAAGATATTGTTTTTATTGCCAAATCTTTCTCTAAAAACGATTTGACCGTTCTGTTCATAAGGACGCCGGGGTTTTAAATGGTCGAGATATAGAGTTCTCTCTCTCATTGTTTCAAATTTCATTTCTATCTTGCGCAAAGAAGTTTTTCTCACCAGGCTAATTTCTGTATGTATACACAATTTTACTACAGGAGAGCTAAATCAGAGTCTTCTATCATGGCTCCACGAAAAGCGTCCAAGGCGATTGCTGAGAGTTCAGGGCAAGGTTCAGATACTGTTTCCGATACTTCACCCCGAAGTATTGATTCTATCAGGACCTAGTCATACGTCTCCGAGGTTCTTCAGTTGGAATTGGTGAACTGTTCAGATGATTCCAACGACAATGAGAAGGACAATTTGGCCACCAAATACAAAATCGTCGTTCAAGCAGAGATGCATAAGATAGCGGCCAGGCCACGACTCCTTCCCTACTATGATATGATTCGATGGGCATTAGATCATGTGGATATCCCGACCAAAACTATTATCAGCGAGCAGAAGGTGACCATTGGGACCTTCAGACCAGAACATTTGCAGGTGATGTACCAATTGTCACCCACACCAAACTTCTCACACAATGCCGAGTTTCTGGAAGCTTTTAAGCGGAAAAAATGCGAGCAATAACGTAGAAATTTGTCTGATTTGATCAAGGATTGGGTCTCGCACCCCGCAAAGTTTAGGGCGGACGATAACGGAGTTTATTCAATCTCCTCCCTGGAACCGCAATTCAAATATATAGCAATGATGACCTGTCGGTTGTATGGGAAGGAGGACACCACACATTTTTTTTTCCCATAGGTGCCTCTCATTCATACAGTCGTTGAAGGTCGTTCTTTCGACTGGGCTAAATTGTTGTCAGACAGTTTAACCAGCCGGATTACTGAATATCGAATACAAAGGGCGACTGGAAAGGCCGCTTCATTTTTTATGTCTGCTTACATCATGGATGTTGTCTGTTTCATGACGCCTTTCCCTCTAATGAACTGGAGTTGGATTCCATCTGAGGTTGAGCCTATCCATGTCTACCACTCCAAACTTTGGGAAGACAAGTCAACAGAATTTATATATGAAGTTTTCAATTGGGTAATGGTACCAATGCATATCTTCATCTTCGGCAACCCACTGCCCAGGATTTCAAATAACATCACTACCAACTTAAGCAACGTGGTCGACTGGTACGTAGAGGCGGAATTTTCATACATCAGGGTTTTCGGCACCTCTATTCCCCCCTATACTCTACCATTATTCATACCGGACAGGCTGGCTTGCCGCGAAATCGCTAAGCAAACTGTGATTGGTGGCATAAGCAAAGAGCTTAAAGGATTTTCGAAGAAGGTATGGCCGCCCTTCCCCATTCATTTGAATACTATTCTTTATTAGATTTCGGACACGCAAAAGCTGAGGCAGCGGCTCTGGAGGATATTAAATTGATCCACATTGAGTTCAAGAAGCACGACCCACACAGGATCGTGGGAAATCACATGGCGAGTTGTGGCCTTAAAAGGTATGAACATGAGCATTTGCCTCATGATGACATCTTCCGAGGGACGAGATCCTATGCCGAGGTCCTAAGTCGGATCCAAACCCTGTCGCCCGAGGAGATGGTTGATTTCTTCAAATTTCAGGAACATCGGCGGAGCTGCCTTCCCCCAGTCTTACAGGGTAAGAACCCGCCGAATGCAGATGTACAGCAAACAGAAGCCAAAGGCTCCAAAAATTCAGGACCTGACCAAGAGGAACAACAGGAAAAGAAGAAGCAAACTGGGGGCCCGAAACAGGAAGCCGAGATCCACAACCCTCCAAGCAAGCCAGCCTCGGATGTTACCCCGGGGAAATCATCCAAGCAGATTGGCAGCCCCATCGTTTTTGTTACTCCCCTACAGTCCACAAAGGGGATCCCAAACGCAGGATGGATTATTGGTGAATAACTAACACCCATAACTGTGCAAGAATTGTCTCCGAATGAATTTTTCTTCGATAAGAAGAGAAAGGCAGTTGTGAGACAAGAACTTTATCAAGAGGCAGGCGCGGTAGCCAAGAAATTTAAAATCCTTGATGATGGGAGAGCCATAAAAAAAGAAGAATTTGCAACTCATATAGCAGGGACATTGGGGACTTTTGCTACAGCCAACCAATATCCTGTCAAGTCCCTAAAAGAACAGTTGAAGCGGAAAAACCGCTTGATCAAAACTTTGGAGGATAAGTTGGCTATAGCAAAAATAGCCGCCAGAGATCAGGCGAACATAGGTATAGAGCTAGCTAGGGCAACCGATCAAAAGGAAATCGAGCGGCTCAAATCCGATCTCGAACAGACATAGCAGATGGCTCAGACTAGCCGATCACAGATAAGCCAGCAAGGAGAATTGATAGGGCAATTACAGGCCAAATTAAATTTCGTGGAAAGCCATATGATAGATATCGGGATATTCCAATCCCAAGCCATAGAAATCCGAAAAAGAGTGTCAGCAGCTCAACAAGGTTTACTTGCTAAAGTGGAAACTATTCAAAATCACTGCCAACTCATTGATCAAGTACTGGAAAACATCTCCTTCAGAGAAAAAGAAGTTGGGGCAACTCGGGTCGTTTTCCAAGAGGCTGTTATAGCCACGACAAAAAAGGAAACGGGCAGTAGTTCCAGGCTTTCCATCCCAGAGCAGACCCGAGGTAACATCTTGCTGAAGGCATGGGAGCGTAACATATCAGAAGGCATACAACAAGCTAAAGAAGTAAGAAACTCTTGTGAAGAAACTTTCGGCTTCATAGATAGGAGGTTGTTGGATCTCGATAGTGAAAACAGCACTGAGGCACTAGGCCAAATTAATATAACCAAGCACCTGCTCAATATCAAGGAGAATGAGGAAAGAGAGTTGGCTGAAATATCACAGATAACCCAGACGGATATAATCCAAGTAGATAAATGGCTAATAAAACCAAGTGTACATTTATGTTCTATCAGCGCCAAAGACCGACCAGTAGAAGGGAAGTTGCCACAATTAGTGAAGGATTATTACACTTTTGAGGCAAATAATCAAACAGAACCTTCCAGTTTGATAGCCCAGTTGGTGGAGTAGTGCGTCACTTGAACCAAGCATACGAAGGGGCAGGTTTCCAGTATCAAAAAATGACAAGTGTCTGCCTGTTATATTTTCAAAACTCGAAGAGAAAAGAAAGGAAGGTGTTCCAGTTGCCTGAAAGAAGGACAGAGACAAAGAATTGAAACGTTTAATCTCCTTTTTTTGTAACCGAAAATACTCCTGGAACGATTGAACTTCCAGCATGTAGAAGTTTGTATAAATATGCACTTTGAAGAAAGAACCAGGGCTGGACCTTTTTGGTCGATTGTAATAGAGGGTCTCTCCTTTTGAAATTTAATACAAAGCAATCCGAAGACTCATGATTCCGTCAAGACTGTGTTATGAGTTTGTTTCCTCTGTGATTTCATATTAAATTTCATTTCGCATATATATATATGATGAATGTTTTTACTGCAATTTAGTAAAACCTCTACTGTGGTGATCAATTTTTAGTCGTCTATATCGTTTACAGTTTTTCCTCTGTATCGGCTATTAGCAGGTACAAGACCTATGAACTCTTTAGATCTTCATATTTTATGCTTCATCAGATTTCTTCTTATCTTTTTCTTCTTTTGTTTACAGGGTGAGATTCTCCCTTGATAGGAGCCTCGCATTATAGACAGCTTAATGTTTTTCTCACATTTCACACCATTTATTTAAAAGATAACTCAGTTACGGGAAAAGGCCTTTGGTTTGCACTTTATCTTCAAATATCGGATTCAAAGTTCTCTTTTATACGATCAAATTGATACAGCATCAAAAACCTCTAACTCTCCTTTAATTTTCCTATTCCTCTATGATTGTCCCCGTTGCAAGACAGCCTAATATTGAACCCGGCTTGTTGGACCAAACCCATATCGCTTTGAATCTTTTCGATACCATATTTAAAACAGCCACCACCCGGGTAGAACTTGAACGTTCATGGGCCGCGATTGAACGGGATATAAGCATCCAAGAACAGTTGGAAGCGAGACAGCGACAGCCTGGAAATCAGCCTTAGCTTCCTTTCCCGAAGGTTGATTCTTCCCCCCTTTTTTATCCTTTACTCACTTTCGGATGCCTAGACACTGTACTTTCTAAGCCTTAAGTACAGACTCTGGAACAAGTCCTACCAAGTAAGGAAGAACCAGACAAAATAGAGTTTGATTTAAAGGATGATGAATCAGACTCTACAGAAGAATAAGGTCAATGAGGGATCCAAGTTCTTCTTTGATTTCCTAAAGAAGAAGGTGGTAGATGACAAGGTTCTTGGTCTACGTTGAGCTAATGGGACTCTTGAGGAGAACCCAGCCGAGATCTAAAGTATGCTTAGTGATCATTTTTAGAATATTTTTTTCTGCTTACCATCTTTAGGGTTCGGTTGTGGCATCTAGGGATGCATGCTACAAAGTGTTTCCTCATAAGGTTTTAATTGGAGATTGAGATAGGTTGGACAGAGAATTCACTAAGGAGAAGTTTTCGCTGCTCTCACTTCAATGTAGAATGGGAAATCCTTGGGTATTGATAGTCTACCTAGTGAGTTTTACAAGGCAATGTGGGACACAATGGGAGAGGACTTTTGCAGTCTTTCTTGTGAGGTCTTTTCCGCAACGAGTCTTTTAGAATCACTTAATCAGGGCCTGAACAATCTTATTCTTAATAATTATGCCAAAAATTATATGGGTGAGAGGCGTTCGATAACTTTATTAAGTGTTGCCTATAAAATTATGGCCAAGGCATTAGCTATGAGAGTCCAGGTTGTGACCCAAAGAATTGTTCATCAAGAGAAAACAGACTTTATTCAGGGGCGGTTTATTTTGGATACAATTTTGTCAACTTGGGAACGATGGAGTGGGCCAGGGAATCTAGTTAGTAGGCCCTCTTCCTAAAAACTGACTTCGACAAAGCATATGATTGTATTGACTGGACATTTATCACTAATCTATTGACTTGCCTTGGGTTTGGTCCGCAATGTGTTAATATGATTAACACCATGTTTTCATGTGCCTCAGCTTTTGTTTCGGTGAATAACGTATTGTCTCCCCACATCCACCTTCACAATTCTATCAATCAAGGGTGTCCATTGACCCCTTATCTTTATGTATTGATAGCTAATACTCTTGGATATCTGTTGGAGGCGACCTCGTATGCAGGATCAGCGTCCGAAGGGGGTATTTCTTTGCCGAAGGGGGATGACATGTTTAACAACCATTTTGCAAATGGCTCTCCTTTGTCAATAATTGTTGATCAGGAGTCGATCTCAGCTGCTAGGGATTGCCTTTTAGTATTTTGTGAGGCATCAAGGGCTATTATTAATGACCACAAGACGAACTACTAGTTAGTGGGTCTTGATGATTTGCCTACTTGGATTCCAATTGCCTAGAAACTTGTTCAGTTGGGTGTTATTGTGAGATATCTTAGTACCATTTGGTGTTGACCTCTCTCTGGTTGCTATGTGGGATTGGTGCCTAGAGGGATTGCAGCATAAGTTACTTTTTTGGCAATGCAAGGATCTCCCCTTTGCAGCTAAGTTGATGGTGGTGAGCGGGATTCTTCAAGGCTCCCTCCCATATCTACTATGTGGCATGTTGGCTCCCTAGTAGAACTCAGTTTCGCTGATTGGAGCAGATTTTGCACTCATATTTATGGGCCAGGTATGGTGGGACTCGTGGTCTCCCAATGGTTCCTTGGGATGTCTATATTATGCCCAAAGATGAGGGAGGCCTTGGTCTGTTTGATGTTGCCACCCAGGGCAGCATTTTGGCTGCTTAATGGGTGGTTAGATGTTTGGAGGGCTCATCCCCTTGACAGGTTTTTGATGCAGCAAAGATTGCTTTCAGCCTAGCATGTCAACAAAGTCAGGGGTCCGTTTGGCTTATGTGATATATCTACTCCTCGTAATTTTCAGGAGTATTTGGACAGCTTGGAGGAGGGTGGCAAGTTTGGTTCATTAGCATATGTTAGGTAGCAAATTGGGATGGGATTTGGCTAGGAGGTCGATCAAGAGTTGGAAGCAGGAAGGCACTTGTATATCTGACCTTCCACGCTTTTAGGCAAGAAGGCTAAGTAGGAAAAATATTTTCTTTTGGAGGGATTTATGGGACTCTAGTGCTCGTATTTGGAAGGATTGATGTTCTGTGATTCAGGAGTTTGCATTGTCTTCTGCAGATCAACCCGCTTTTGTGGAGATCATTGGGCTCATACCCCAGGAGGATCTTTTGAAGATGAATACTGATATGATTGGTCCCTTTCAGGGAGATTGGGAGTGGGGTTTCGGACGTCCTTTGACCCAGTATGATTCTTGTAAACTCTACTCCATTCTACATCAGTGGCACATGTTAGGTCCAATTCTTAATGCCAGGTGGGTTTTCACGGATGCTGAGAGCCATTGGATTCAGAGGTTGCATGGTGCCTGGTTGATAAGAGTTTCCTTTAAACTCTGTGTGTTTGCTTGGTTGGTGATCTATCAAAGTCTTCCTTCCAAAGCCCGTTTGGCCAAAATCGGCCTTTCTGATGACCTCTGCCTCTTTTGCTCAAAGTCAGAATCAATGAAGCACATTTTATGGGAATGTTCCTTTGTGAGATCTTATTGGGATCAGGTTCAATCTCAACTGGCAAACATTCTGCAGGGACATTTGCATTGGTGGGCAGTTTTGTTGGGAAATTCCAGATCTGTCATTCAGGATTTCCTTGGCTGGTACTTGGCACTATTTGAGAGTTTCTGCTTCGTATTTTCTATGGAATGTCCACTGCAAATATGTTTTTGAAAATGAGGTGAGTTCTCAGGCTGCTTTTTGTCAATCATGGTGAGATGAGGTACCTATGCAACTCCTGGCAAAAGGAATGTTGTTGATTAAAGATGCCAAATTGTTAGACTTGGCCTCTTATTCTGATTTTATAGCTATTTTAGTTGCTCAAAGAGGATATGAAGTACATTGTATATACCCTTCCATTTTCCCTTTGTCTTTTTGCTGCTTATAAATATTTTCTGCTGATGTAAATATTTCTATAAATATAAGAAAAAAAAATCGATATAAAGGCTTAAGTATCTTGTCAATTACTTCATAGGAATCATATTCCCCATATCACCTAAACATCAACCTAAGGACAGACATCATAAATATAATTTGTGAAGGGACCATAGCGCCCATGTATCATGTAAATTACTTGAAAAAAGTTCATTCTAGTCTATGTGTAGAGAGACCAATGTGTCCATTTGTCTATCCATCCATACAACACAAATACCACCACCTCAACATCAACCTAAAATTATACTTGTTTTGATAGTATTGCAAAACATAAATACTTGTTCAAATTTATAGTCATATGATGTCTACTTGCATAGATGATCCATAAACTACCATAGATATTACACTGGACAGTTTGTCACAACAAATCTTAACTATCTACTCCTATGAAGAGCTATAGCAAAAATATAGCGAGATTATACTCTGTTGTGCAGAAATTACTTAGATTTAATGCTTTTAGATCGGTGAAATCATCCATAAAACTACAGTAAAAAAAATTCTATAGAAAACATCGACATAATACTTTACCATGGGGAAACCCATTTTTGATAAACACTAGCAAGAAAGAACTGTGCTTTCAAGTAAATCCTCGACTTACAAATAAAACAAAGTTGTGGCTCTCATGGAGTTGTAGAAGCAGCAATTCCTAAACTTTGGAAGGCATTGCACCTCTCTCTACAACCCCGCTCTTCTGGCTTCAAGGTCTGGTACTACACAACTATGGAGCATATCCATGTATGTCTATAATCCTGACTCCTCCCTGCTCTGTTATGGAATAGCCATCCTCTAAAATAGGCACCTCTAGTACTGCACTACCATGGAGGAGATCTTTGACTTTGGTCCCCTTGTCATTGCTCTACTATGGAACAAAAATCTATACAATAGGAACTCCTTTGAATGAAACCCTCAAATTCTTGTCTCTCTTATCATTTTATAATAACTGAAGGAGCTAGGAGTAGGGTTAGGAATTTTAATCCTCTAGATGGATAGCCTTACATGGCTAGTTCCATGTGTAAAAGTAATGGGAGTTTTTGTGGCTTTCACTTGGTGTTACGGTGGTCCTATTACCCCCTACAGCTTCCACTTGGGCTACTGTGGTATCGTTACACACTTGACAGTATCTACCCCACATGGGTTGTAATATGCACCTATTGGTGCAATTTTATATATATATATATATATATAGAGAGAGAGAGAGAGAGAGAGTCTATCAATTGGGTGTAGCTCGAGTGGCTGAGAGGAAAGTTATTATCCTCCACCAACTGGGTTCAAATCCCACTTGGTGACATGCTTGCTCCCTTCATGAGCCAATTATTGACCATTGACTTGGCCTTGAAGCTTAAAGAATCCAGTTTACCCTAGTTACCATCCTTGGAATGAGGGGAAGTACCCAGTGGGTTTCCCCAAGAAATGCATTAAGTGCAAAAAATACATATATTGCCCTTCTTGACCAATTTCAGATCACAACCCCTTAGAATCTTCTTTCGAAAGTCCATACGTGACTAGATCCAAATGTGTGACTTATGGGAGTTGACATGGCTTCCACTTGGTATTGAGGTGGTTTGCATAAGTCAACCTCTAAAGGCCATAACTTTTGCATACAGACTTTGTTTTTAAACTTCTTTAGCTCAATGGAAAGCTCTTGACATGTACTAACCCTGGGGAAATCCGCTATGTCGATTGATCCATTTTGGACCAATAAATTTATTTTATCCCACTTCATAGAGAGCCAAGATTAAAACCAATAAGTTCATGATTGATTTCTGATCAACAAAATGCCTATGTTAGAAAAACAATGACCATATCAGTTGTGCAATTCCCATTGCAGGCCATAAGCTACAACCTATGTAAGTCCATGAAGGATACTTTGTCCTTGCTCTGAAATCTATGTGTGGTGAACCAACTCGATTCATACACGAAATATCCAAAATACTTGGAATATAAAGAAATCCATTTAGGATAATAATATATATTGAACAATAATGTATAAGAATATGAATATGAGATGATTACAATGAGAATGAGGGCCGTATATATACCCAAGCAAGGGTTCCCTTTCATGAAGAGATATGACCCTTTATTATGAGGTGTCTTTTCATTAGTAATTATTAATTATTGATTTAATATTTGTGTTCATAACATTGCCTTCCCCTTTTGAAATGTTTTGTCCTCAAGGCATAGTTATGGAAGGACTAGACGGCTTTTTCCTTGGCTTGAATGTCATCGCATCATTCTTTGTTATGTTGTAGTTGATGATACGAGATGATATGAACCTCTAAGTGTTGAGCAAAAATTTGAACCGTAAAAGGGTCGGACCATCCTAATTCAATTATTTGTGGAACGATGCACTTCCATGATGAACTGTTATCATGAGACTTAATTGTGTCAGTATCAATATTTTTGGGACAATAATTTAGTTGTTCTAGACCTAAGTGATATCAATACTCTGATTGTTTAAGATATCTGCTTTTATGATTTGGATGTCGATAAGGAGTTCTTATAACATTAGTTTCCCTTGTCATGCTTGTAGTGTTTTCTTGGCTTAATTTCGGTATACAATTTTCTTCACGCATTGATGTTGCTTGGTTAATTGATGAACTTCTTTTAGTAGAAAACCAATCAACATCAATCTAGGGCTGATATATATTATAAACACCACAAAGATCAAACTCAAGGCTAATAGATAACCCCAAACAGCTCAACCCAAAAATGTCTTAGGCATATAGGGTTGTTGCACCAAATGGGCAGCCTAAGACAACAGACTTAGGGTTGTCTTACCAGGCCCTAAATGACAAGTGACAACAGTAGCACAAGAGGAACCCCAGTGGCAGTCAAGGAGAAAGCTAGCGGCAGCTAGAAGGGAGCAGTGGCAGCTTGAAGGAGAGCAGCGACAGCTTGAAGCAAAGAGAGGAGGGGGTTGCGGCACCTATAGCAGCAAGAGGAGAGGCCGCTCTACCTCAATCAGCAAGAGGAGACCAACACCAGGGCAGTCGCACCGTACACTAGCTCAAGACCAAAAAACCCAAGGAAGTCGCACCCTGAAACAACAAGAGAATGTCCACCAAGGAGGCCGCACCAAAGAAAAGAAACCAAACTGAAGTAGCCGCAACAAAATCAGACCAAGGAAAGAGAAAGAGAAAATAATGAGGAGTGAGTGTAAGAATGAGTGAGGGGTAGGTTCCTTTTATAGTTTAGGAAGGGGTTAGGATTAGGTTTAATTAAAAACCTAAAAAATAAAATAATTAATAAAAATAATAATTAATATTTTTAATTAATAAAAATATTAATTAGAAAGTCAAATAAGTCAAAGTGACTTATAAAAGACCAACACCACATTAAGCAAGATGGGGAACGAGATTCAAGCAAGGGGTGGCTACAAGACAAAGTCAAAGGGGTCTTCTTCAATGGAAAATTGTCCACATATGTCTCATGATAACTTATAAGCTTTTATCATCCTTGCATAAGAGGAAAAACCAATGATATGGTCATGTCCATCTTCTAGTTGCTCCTAGGTCTCATGGACCATCCCGAGAGAGAAGAAGAAGATCACACATCATCACATCTTGGTATTCAACCAACAACCACTTGGTCCCAGACTAGGATACCCCAGAACACATCTAGGGGCCCCAGAACATATCTAGGGTCTTTGTCCACCAAGGTACAAGACCAAGGATCAACCCAAGTGTTTAAGCAAGGATTCCCTGGAACACATCCAAGGGCCCTAGAACACATCTAGGGACTTACATCATCAACCACCAAGGAACACATCCAAGGATCAATCCAAGCACCGAGCAAGGATTCAATGGAACACATCCAGGGACCCTAGAACACATCTAGGGACTTACTACTTGGTCCTTGACCAAGAACCCCAAAAATACACTGGGGGCCCTCACTAGGGTCTTTTACCATGGCTCTAACTGCTTGGTCTCAAACCAAGAACCCCAGGGGTGCACTGGGGGCCCTAGATCTCAGTTAGGGTCTTATGCCATCCTCCCGGAAAATGGCTCTTGCAGCTACACTAATTTCAACAATCACCTTCGAGATATCTTTAAAGTCTTTTGATAAGGTATTATCGATTTTGACCTCATAGTAGTGTCTTGAAATGTCATCATCTTCTTCTTATAGGGAAACATCAGAAACTTTTTTTCCATGTTTAAGATGAAGGTACCTAGATTTTTAAACCAAGATAACTCGATAATAATGTCAATTTCTTCTTTATACATAGTTGTAGCAGTGAATTGAGATATATATTCATATTCATCAATTGCACATGTAACTCCTTAATTTGAAAAATATCTTCCTTTTCAATTATATTTGGCTTTCGAATTAACAATTGATTTGTCAAATCAATATTAATGTAATTTTCATTATGGTCCAAGCTGACAAAGATGTTAACCTCTCTTCCTTGAATACTCCTCTTTAATATAGAAAACCCGTAACATGAAATAAAACCTTCATAAGAAAATCTTCCTTTTCCCTTGTTATTAGGATCCATTTGATTTTGTTGATAATTTACAATAAATAATATCTTTTGTAACTTTTTAATTGATAATATCAATTACCTTTTGTACTCGTTACAACCTTATTGTTTACTCCTTATAACTCCTTTGATAGAATTCTAAATATATAAATATATATTGAACCTTGTGTTAGAATATAATGGATGTGCTCGTTTTACCATCGACAATATCACTATTGTCACCCAACCATAGGCCGAAACCACCCTCCGAGCACCTTAACCTTGACAGAGAATCATTCCAGAAGCAAACCCTAGGCTAGATAGCCAAACAAAGGGTAGCGCACCTTTCCCCAAGGATAGCGCATCAAACAAGAGCTGATCAGATAGTCCAAACCCTAACCAAGAGATAGTCCAAGCCAAACATGATCTGCTAGCTGCAGCAGCTGCAATGGCAGCTCTCCTCTAAACCTGTGCACAAAACTGGGCACTGCAGTGCGCACAAGTGTTGCTCTGCAATTCTAAGACTGCTTGCCAGAATGAAGACTGGCCTCATGTATTTATAGTAATTCTGGCTAAATGCCTGGCCTGACTTCTCATTATGGGTATCTGTCTGTTTAGTATATATTATTTCTTCCAGCCGACTTCTTCTCTTGGAGGCTAATAACCTAATACAAGTTATCTTCTTGAGCCGACAAGTCTTCTAGGGTTATTAGCCAACTCATTAGGGTTTCTTCTTGCTTCCGGAATATCCTATTCTCGTCAGGTTTACACGTGAAGGTAAATACCTCCCGCAGCTACCATAATATCAACACTCCCTCCTAGCTAGGAAGGTATTATAGGTAATGGTCTTGAGCACAAAACATACCATTCACCTGGTAGCATCAACATAGTTGTATAAACAATCTCATGACTAGATCATGAGCACCATCAGTGTCATCAGCTGCATCATCTCTTGGAACCATACTCTATCTGAGTAATCAGACATGATGCTCACTCCACAGAGTGACACAAGAGCCATTCTTCTAATCTAGAAGAGTAAATGTTCTGAACCATTTTTTGTCTGGGAAATCTCTGTTCATCATTCATCTGGTTGATAATTATTTTCAACAATGTTGATAGTCTTCAAGGCAATCAGAACAATATCATTCAATAGAACACAACTGTGTCTATCCATAGTAGTACACAACTACAATCTAGTGGTACACTACCACACCAAGTACCACACAGATACTTGATCAAACAGTGGAACATATTCACAATAGTAGTATACATCTACTGTCTAGAAACATACGGTCTTCATAACAATCATCTGATATCAATCTGCACAGAAACAATGTTATGATATAAAATGAATCATCTGAGCAATTCTTCCACTCACATTTGTGAGATCTTGGAAGAGCATCTGCCCTCAAAAAGGTAAGACATCAATGATGAGCTATCAGGACTATTCTTCTCAAGCAAAGAAGAATAATTGTCCTGATTTCTAAGCCTGGACCATTCCCCACCCTGGGCCATTCCTCCGACACTAAACAAAGTGTAACCTGGAGAGAATGAGTCTGCCCTAAGGAATGTTTGTCCCTGGTTGCTGAACCTGGACCATTCCTCCGGCACTAAACAAAGTGCAACCTGGAGAGAATGAATCCGCCCTAAGGAATGACTGTCCTGACCATTTCCCATGTTAACCACAAGAGGAAATGTTTGTCCTGCACCAACCTCCAAAATGGACCATTCCTCATGTTAACCACAATGAGAAATCATTGTCCGGCGAGGTGGGCCAGTCTTCTTGAGTAACCCTCAAGAAGATAGACTGCCCTAGACCACTCCCCATGTTAACCACAATGGGAAGTCGCTATCTATGGTACATCAGCAACCTGGACAATTTTTAGAAATAGAAAATGTTTGTCCGTCAGAAATCTCAATCCACTTTCCGAACTGGAAAGAATCTGCTCATCCTAGACCATTTTTCGAACTAAAAAATGACTGTCCATCAATCAATAATACATCAGTGCTCCCTCCCAACCTGGGAGTCATCTCTTCCTTTTTCAATAAGGAAGTCATCTCCACGAGCTCCAGCTTGAGTACGCAAACTCTTTCATCTTGAACAGAAGATTTATCAAAATGTCTGCTTATCTGCTCATCTGTGGAGATATGTACTGGAGAACCACTTTCTCCTTTCTGGACTTCATCACGGATAATGTAATGCTTGATTTCAAATGTACTTCGGTTTGGAACACTGGTCTTCTCTAAAGGCTTTATGTAGCTCTGATCAATAAAGTATATCATTGTTGGAAAACTAGAACATATCCATGTGGCACTTCTTTTGTCAACATGAGATCTGATTTTCTAAGTAATCATCTTGATACAATATCTCTGTTATAGAAAATCTTCACCACGCTTCTGCTGTGTACTGGAGGTTCTCCACCAAGTTATCTTCTTCCATCTGCATACAAGGGTCTCTTTATGGTATGCCTCAAAGTCTTGAGATTGTTCTTCATATGCTCTTTTTTCAATTGCTTTGGAGAACATTCTTTGCATTCATCTGATGTAGAACTCCAACCCATGGATATTGCGGATGATGTAAAGACTCATGTAGAGGTATGTCTGGTTTACTGGAGCAAGTAATCGTCATAGTCTTCTACCTCCATCTGGGGGAACCTCTAGTTTTGGATCTTGCAATGCTTGCATATATACACTGTTCTTCATCACAACTTTCAGTTCCTCTACTTGATTGCTTTTAGTGAGTTCATATCAGGCTGGTAATCTTGTGATTCTTAATGACTGGTTGTTCTGGCTTCTCTTTCTTTCATGGAATCTTCGTGTTCTTCCTAATGTTTTTCTTTAGCTCTTGGGTCCATGGAGTTTCTTATAGATTCCATGCCCTAAATATTCCACTTCTTCCTTTCATTATAGAATCATGGATGTGGATGGACAACCAGGGATACTTTAAGGCTTCTCTTCAAAGAATACTTCTTCTGAGGTTGAACTGAACACGTATTGTCTTTCATGGCTGCTACCATGGATATATACTTTATCATCTTCAATGGATCATAGGATTAGCTCCCTCCTAATCCTTGCTTCATGTATGAGTGCATATAATCGGCTCCCTCCGTCTAACAGAGTCCACGCTTCGGTCTGCATGCTTATTGTCTTCTGCAATATATAATCGGCTCCCTCCGTCTAACAGAGTCCACGCTTCCATCTTATTGTCTTATGCAAAACGTCATAAGTCTTTCTCCAATTTTTCTCTTGATTGTTGACTTCTTCTAAGTCTCTTCATGATTGATTCTGATTTCAACTTATCTTGTAATAGCTTCCACATGATTTGTTTGATGTATCCTTTCATGTGTATTATCTTACTTGTATAATGATAGCAATCCTTATCTTGTTGTTCTTCCATGAGTATAGTTCTTCTTGGAACGTATTATCTTTTAAGAGATAGATATACAAGATATGTATAGAGACTATGCAAACAATATATGTACAAGAAATAAGAAGAGTATTGTTACCTTCAGAAGAAGAAGTCTCTTTCATCTTGCTTAGTCTTCTTTGTAGGTTCCTTTTCTTCGGCAACTGATGCTTCGTGTTTCTCCTTCCTTTTCTTTAGCTCAAGATAATGACTCTTGTAGTGACCATACTTTCGACAGTTGAAGCATTGTATTTCTGAAATATCTTTCTCTTGATTTGTCTTCCTCTTTGAACTAAACTTTCTTTTGTTCCTGAAATTCTTGAATCTTGCTCTGAAGGCTTGATCATCGTACTTCTTTTGGGGTTTCTCTTTTGCACTGATCCTGGATTCTTCTTGAGCACAGCAAGTCCAAAGTTCTTCAAATGTAGGATACTCTTTCCTTGTGTTCATGCTTGCGACAAATGCATCCCACGTCTTGGGAAGACTATTGAGTACTATGTTTAACAATTCCTTCTCTGAAATGATTTCTTCAATAGCTTGTAGTTGATCTCTTAACTCAGAGATTCTCACAAAGTATGATGTTATGTTGTCATCATCATTCATCTTCATGTCACAGAGCTCATTCCTCAGACTCATTATTTGTCCAATGTTTCTGACTAAGAAGAGGTTTGTTAAGGCATCGTACATCTTCTTCGATGAGTCAAGATGGGAGATGTAGGGTATCAAGTGGTCTTTTATAGAGTCCACTATGATACTCATGGCATTGATGTCACCGTCTTTGAACTTCTCCATAACTGCAACG
>ML776694.1:1047143-1189135 GCA_009831015.1 Picea engelmannii
AGGGGGAGTGTTGAAATAATGTAACTGCAAAGAGTATTCTTATTATTATTGATATATTATTCATAGGATCAATCCCCATTGTGGATTGATCATGTCGATTATTGTAATAGGACCAAATCCCCTTTTGCAGATTGGTCAAAAGATAATTGTAATAGGCAAAATAAGAAGTCGGCCCCAGCAGATATTAAAGAAGCCCAGAAATATAATAAAGGTGGGTTTAACCACCCAGTTTGAGAAGTCGGCCCTGCCAGTGAAGAGACACTTCACACGTGCCAGACTTGTATAAATAAAGGATGCTAGCGCCTCACTTAGACACAACTCACTTGCTCATTTTGAGAGACAAGTTTCGGATCTGCTGCTGGAGAAGGAGAGAGAGAGTGGCGCATATCTGGGAGAGGACTTTTTGTATTAGCTTAAGAGATCTCTTGGCATTGTATTGGCTATCTATATTAAGGAAGTTTTTGTTGGGTTTTCTTCCCCTAGAGGGTTTCCCAAGATAAATGTTGTGTCTTTTGTGATTGTGCATTTCTTAGTGATCTTGGATTATGCTATTGTTATCTAATGGAATGCAAACAACTATAATAATGGCTTAAACATTAACAGCCAAGAGATGTGACTCTTTGTGAGATGCCAAGAAATGTGGCTCTTGATGAGATGCCAAGAGTAGGGACCTTTGGTGAGATGCCAAGAGTAGGGACCTTTGGTGAGATGCCAGGAGGTAGAGATCCTTGGTGAGATGCCAAGGTTGGGATCTTTGGTGAGATGCCAAGATCAACATCTTTGGTCAAGCAAATCAGAGTCAGAGGCCACTTTTGATGATCAGGGTATAACCATACTCACCGAGTATTTGCCAACAGGAAACGGTGTCCACTGCAGGGACGAGATGGGCTTGGTGAGAAACACTTTCCTCAATAGGAGGGAGTGTTGAGTTTTGGGTACCTTGGGAAAGTGGTTCCCTTGTGCTTGGGAAGTGGTCCCCTTGTGGTTTCGGGTCTCTAACCACAAGAGGGAAATATTTGTGACTATGTACCTTGTACTTTATGTCTAATTCCACATTGACTTCACTTAAGTCAAAAAGGTGGAATTTTGTTACTTAAAGAAAAAGTGACATTTTATTCACTAAGTGGGTGAATGAAGGGACATAAAGTGAACTTAGGAAACTTACCCAAAGTGGGTTTCTAAGTGAGATTATTTTGGGATGATCTCACCCATTGATTAGATGTGGCTTGGAGTGATGTAGGCCATCTATCTTTAGGTTTCCTTATGGATTGTTCAAGAGAGGCGCATAGGCTCATGAGAGGCTCATTCACTCATTTGTTCACTTGGAGAGTTTGAGAGAGAGCATTGAGATGAGGATGGAGGCCATGGTTGAGGGAAGTTTGGGTGCCTCCTTTCATGGAGGACTCATGGATATTTAGATCCTTGTTTATTTGTGGTGGATGTTCTTGCTTGGAGGGTGCACTATAGGAGAAGGGCGCATACTTAGCAGGCCTATACTTGGACAATTGTCGATCTGTCAGATTCAGCATGGAGGTAGCACGCAACAGCTTGTTTGTGTGCAGGGGTTTCTTCATCTGAGGTTAGAGGGTCAAGGGCGCATTGTTTCAATGAGACTGGCAACAAAGGAAGAGGGTGCACTTTCCTTGGGCGCATATCTCTTCTTGGAACTCCAAAGCATCTCGAGAGGAGTTACTATTGTATCAGGTTCCATTGTATTTGCTTACTTGTTGTATCTCATGCTTTAGACATCATAATACTTTCATCCTAAACTCGTTTTCCACAAGGGGGTTTTATCCAAGGTCATGTTGACCAAAAATACATGTGTTCACTTTTTATGTATGCTTAGTGTGTAAATCAATCGTAGGAGCTTGTAAAGATACTAGAGGAGTGCTATATGTTTTGAGGTTTGCATGTACTAACACTTGGTTACTAAAACTACTTGCAAGGGCACCTTAAAAGAGCATATAACCATCAGTTTGGGGGCAGAAAAGTACTTGACCGTTTGCTGTCCTAAAACAGCAGCAAAGGACAGTCCTGTTGACATAACTTAGAGCCCAACAAGAGGTCATCTGACAGGCTTGTTGGGCAGACTCATAGTTCCTCAAAAATCTACATGTACTAGGTCTAGAATCCCCTTAGACCTATTCTTGTTACTTGGGAAAGCAGCCATGGCATGCTTACCAAGCGTGCACCCTCTATATACCCCATGCAGCTCAATATTGAACTCTGGAAGACATGTAACTATCTCCCCCGAAATAGGCAACACCCTGTGATGCAGGTGCCCCATCCTCTTGTGCCACAACTTGCACAATTTGTCATTGTGATGCACTGAGGCTTGAATAGGTTCACCCTGCAACTTGTACAAATTACCTTCTCTAACCCCTATTACATGAGTTGTATCTGAGCTAGATTCCTTTGGTCTGATGAGGACTTGCTGGTTCTTGAACTCCACTGCAAAGCCCTTATCTTCTATAACCAAAATTGAAGGCAAATTCTTCCTGAGACCTTGTACAAACAAGACATCGTCAAAATCTAAAGAATTATCTAACTCAAGTTGGAAAGGAATAGTACCAAATCCTACTACTAAGTACTTGGCATCATCACTCAATTGTTGAAAATAAGACTTTCACTTTTTAACTAACGTGAATTATAAAATAGAATTTACTTTTCAAAAATATCTCAAACTACTTCTCGCATGTTTACACTAAACTTGTGCAGAATTTATGTCCGAGCTATAATTCTCGTCAGTCCCTCTTAGCGAGGAAGGAATTCTACACCAATCCAAGTTTATCTTTGAATGCCTCAAACTTCCCTTTTGCCAAGGGCTTGGTCAGAATATCAACTACCTGTTGATTCGTCAAAATATACTAGAGCTTCACTGCTCCCATCTGATTCTTGTCTCATATGAAGTGATCTCTGCTCTCTACTGAGCTCAGTGCCACAAAAGTCTACTTCTTGTTGAACCAGGATACCGTCATTGATCCCAAGCTAAAGTAGCACCGTAAGGTGCTCTTCCTGTCTACCCAATCTAAGTCTAAATACTCTTGCAACTTCACTTCATCACCTCCAAGATATCTCATACCATACTCCATTGTGCCCCTCAAATTCCTGAGCACATGTTTTGTTGTTACCCAATGCTCCTTCCTTGGCTCCACAGTGAACTAACTCAAGGTGTTCATTGCAAAACAAGCATGCGACTCCTTCCCATTTACTTCAAAACCATGAGGCTGCTCTGTGTACCTGGTGACTAGAGAAAAAGTCACCTCATAGTCCACTCCCTCTCTCTAGAAGAACCTTCTCGCCATAAACCTTGTTTTGAACTTCCCAATGTTGCCATCTACAGCATACTTAATCTTGTAGAGCCACCTAGAACTCACCACTAACATCCCCTCCAGTCTTGACACTATGTCCCAGACATCATTCTTCATGATGGAAGTGTACTCCTCCACCATGGCATCCCGTCATACCTATTGGCCTGCTGCCTCCAGAAAAATGGAAGGCTTGGAATCTAGAATAATTCTCATCAATGCCATATAGTCTGGAAACATCTTTGGAGGCATGCTCTCTCTGAATGTGTGCTTAGAAGTCTCAACATGCTCATAAGCATCCCTCAATGTTTGAGTGAACCATCGAGGTCTCGTGACAGAAGTGCAAAGGGCTATCATCCCCCCTTTTCCACATGAAGGCTATTGTAATGCTCTAGAAATCACTGGTGATCCGAGCTCAACCTTTGGAGCTTCCTGCTCCTCATCCTCTGTCACTGGGCCTAGAATCTCCTTAAACCTATGTGTGTTGCTTGGGAAAGCATCCTTGGCATGCTTGCCAAGCGTGCACCGTCTGCATACACCATGTTGCTCGATACTGAACTATGGAAGACTTGTAAGTATCTCCCTCGGAATAGGCAATGCCTTGTGATGTAGATGGCCCACCCTCTTGTGCCACAACTTACACAGGTTGTCTTTGTCATGCACCAAGGCTCGAATAGGTTCACCCTGCAACCTATACAACTTACCATCTCTAACCCCTATTACGTGAGTTGTATCTAGGCTAGATTCCTTCGTTCTAATGAGGACTTGTCGGTTGTTAAACTCCACTGCAAAGCCCTTATCCTCCATAACCGAAACTAAAAGCAAGTTCTTCCTAAGACCTGGTACAAACAAGACATCATCAAAATCTAAAGAATTACCTGACTCGAGCTAGAAGGAAATAGTACCAACACATGCTAGTGGGTACTTGGCATCATCACCAAGCTCAACCTATACCCATGAGTCCTCTGCTTCTTCAAATTAGAAAACAATTGTTGGGTTGATGTCATATGTCAAGATGCCCCATTGTCCACATATCATGCATTCCTTGGAATCATGTTGGTAGAAAGGCAAGATACCAACAAGAAATCCTTCTCGAACTTGGCAGCAAACTAGTTCAACTGAGTTTCTGTAGAGGTTGCTCCTGTTGCTGCTCCCTTTTACCCTTCTTCTTCTCTAGACACTGTGATGCATAATGACCATGCTTATGAAAAACGAAGCACTTCATTTTACTCAAGTCCTTTCCTAGCTGTGAGGTTGACTCCTCACTTTTTCCCTTACCCTTGTTGGGTTCTTTACCTCTACCCTTATTTGACTAACCAAATAGAGCTAAGCTCTCTTCACCATCCTCCTTGCTAGCCTTCAACTCCATCCAAGTCTCGTTCTTGATACAGTCATCGCAAAGCCTCTCAAAGTTGGGAAGGTTTTCCCAAGTGCAAATGCCTTTGACAAATGGTTCCCGTGAAGCTGGGAATCCATTCAGTGCCATGTTCACTAGCTCTGTATCTTCAACCTTCTCCCCACCTACTGCAAGTTGATTATGAATTTGTGTGATCTCCATAAGGTAATTGGTGACTGAGTCTGATTCAGTCATCACTATGGATCTGAGTTTGTTTCGCAATATCATCTTCATGTTTATGTTCTAACTCTGGTAGAGACTAACTAGGGCATCAAACATCTCCCTCATTGTCTTCTTCTTGGATACATGAGGGATTAGATAATCCTACACGGCATCCATGATTATCTGCTTGGCCTTCACTCCTCTCTTGTTGTGAGCTAGCAATTGTTGTGGCTCTGAAGGCGAAGTCACAACGTCCTTGACAATATCCCAAAGATCATTCTCTTCTAGTAAAAAGTGTAACCCTCGCCTTCTATGATAAGAAATTCGAAGCACCATCCAATTTGTCCTCAAACCTGACGCTAGTTGATGCCGTCTCTAAGATCTATTGCACAAACTCCCAAATCTGAAAATGAAACTTTGAAACCCTCCCACTAGTAGTCCTTCTTCCCTACAGTGGATTTACCATTGCAAATCTTAGAGAATCTCAATCAGAGAAATAAGCTTTAATACCATGTGAAAAATCCAAGCCCTAGGTGACTCAAGTCCTTATGATCTCAATCAAACAAGTAGATTGTTGAATTAATTATTGCAGAAATAAATTTCAGACCATAGCATTAATCACACAATAGCTGGGAATTAAATAGTGGAAGCATAAAATCAATTACACACATACACATGTAATTACTCCTTCAAATCAGCTTTTCATTTCTTCAAAAAACTTATAAGCAAGCCTCCTCACGCTGCCCAAAAAGGCAGCTCTACACAGTTACCGAAAATCACCTTGAACTTGAGCAGAACAACCTGCCAAGAGAGTATATCCTGCTGAAAAAACCAGAAACAATAGTTTTTTGTTGTACAGCACAGTTGGACGGACTACACAACTGCTATATGGCACTGTTATACAGATTCAGTGCGACTATACAAACTTCCATATTGTTGTGCGTAACTATTCCATATGACTATACGCAACTATGTCCTGCCTAGAAACGCCTCTTTCCTGGTTGTCTACACTCTCTCTCTGGAGTCAGCCGCTAAACCTACTTAATTGCTCATGTGTTCTTGTATGTTTGAACTCTTTATCTTGACCTATCTTTATAGTTTTAGTTGAGGCCAAAACCCTAATTATTTCTAAGATTACTCCTGGTCTAAGTCATGCATGCATGAAATACACTTTTTAGACTCAATTGCTAAAAGAAAGACTTTCACTTTTTAACTAAAGTGAATTACAAAATGGAATTTATATTTCAAAAATAGAATTACTTTTTGAAAATATCGTGAACTACTTCTTGGATGTTCGCAGTAACCTGTGCAGAAGTTCTTGTCCGAGCTATAATTCTCAACAAGTTGATGCCATCTCTAAGATCTTCTACACAAACTCCCAAATCTGAAAATAAAACTTTGAAACCCTCTAACTGTCGTTCCTTCTTCCCTGCAATAGATTTACTGTTGCAAAACCCTAAGAATCTCAATCAAAGATCTAGCTCTGATACCATGTGAAAAATTCCAAGCCTAGGTGACTAAAATCCTTATGATCTCAATTAAACAAGTAATTGTTGAATTTAATTAATGCTAAAATTAAATTCAAACCATAACATCAATCACGCAATAGTTCAAAATTAAATAGTGGAAGCATAAAATCAATTTCACACATACACTGGTAATTACTCCTTCAAATACAATTTTTCATTCCTTCGAAAAACTTACAAGGAAACCTCCACAAGCTGCCAAAACCAAGCAACTGCATGGTTACCAAAAATCAACCTGAGCTTAACAGAATGGCTCGTTGAGAAAGTATGGCCTGCTATACGTGTAGATTTTTACCTTATACAATTAATTATTACAAACAAATTCTTAATAAAACAGAAAAGATACAATGGCACATACACACATTACACAGAGATTTTACCCTGGAAACCCAAACCGAGAAAACCAGCAACTTGTTTAGAGTTGCACCTTTAATCTTATATTCATCATGTCTTCATTGTTTACAATACAAAAGATATATAGGATCCCATGCATCCAAAACCCCTAATCCATTGACCCAAATTAGTCAACAACCCTAATTCCTTCACCAGAATTAGAAAACCATCGGCAAAAACCATGTGCTAAAAAACTACTAAAAACATACGCAGAAAAACATCAAAAAAAAAAATGGGGGCGCTACCCCCGAATCCCTGCATGAAGAAATAGAACACACAAGACAGGACCAACAATTTGACGAAAAAAGGCCTCAAGTCATCTTCTTCATTGTATCTATTTTAATGATACAAATATATAATACAATAATGAAACCACCTCAATTGCTCTCACATCGACACCTTATCGGGAGATAAGGTAGGAGCAGACAAAATAGGAATCTAGAAACACACTTAGGATAACAACTATATCATTAAATGTGAAATACATGAAGGTGGTATACTAGGACTTCATGATTGTATACGAGTAAGAGGATAACATTCCCCCCCTCGATCATAAGTCTGAACAATAATACCAGTAATGAAGCATACACTGGTATCATCTCCAAGTCTTCATGTTGAGACTCATGAGTTGAGTCTCAATGAAGAACTGCGTGAACAACCATCAAAACTTGATGTTGAAAACTCGGGAAAACCTCACCATGTAATAATGTGAGCCAGAACACCTATTATTTGTTCACTGATGTGAACTCCAATATGATGAGAGGGAACCAAGAGAAGTGAATCAGTTGCAAGTCTGACACATCCCTGAAAATTCCTATCTACTCAATCAAATGCCAAGCTACAATGCAGAAGGATCCAGTTGTCCTCTCCTAGGGCGAATGACCATCCAGGTGAACAAAATGTCCACAATATTGCTCTCAAAATCAGCATCCCAATCGTGTATCCTATGTATGATTCAATTGCAGATCATTGAACCATAATTCTACCAAAGTTTGCCATATACAAACTGCAGTTGCCCATCTAGTAAATTTGATGCTCGTCTAGCATATTTGATGCCCCATCTGGTATATTTGATGCCCCATCTGGCATATTTGTTGTTGAAACTTTCAGTCTGACAACCATCTTCAATTCCATCGTCAATTCCCCCTTTTGTCAGCTGAAAGGAGAGACCACGAGTGGTTTCACAAACCATCTTCAATTGATCTTTGAACTCCCCCCCTTAAGGTGCATGAGAGTTTCATTGTCAGCTGCAAGATTCGTCTTTTACACGAGATTGAATTCTTCTATAAGACTGTATTAATCCTTAGTTGTTGATGACCACTACCAAGGATAAATCCACTCATAGTGAATCTTCAATCTTGTAGGTTTGTTCCTCTTGGAACATTTCTTCGTTGAATGATTCTTCTTGCCACTATTCTGACAAGGATGGAGATCATAACACTGATTCTCCATGTGACCAGTGTGATTACAATGTTGGCACTGTTGATGCTGAACTTAAGTAGGTGAAGTTGAAACTTCTTGAAGGAATCCAACACTTTGGAACTGGATTGGTCTGGAGTAATTTGGAGTATAAAAAGTTACTTCCTTTTCATATCCAAGTCCCGTTCTATTTTTGTTGTAGCTGATTTCTTCCCAAGGTCTGATGATGGGCTTGGAAAGAGTATTATGAACATGTTGCTTTGGCCTCTGTGAAATTTGATTTATTGCTTGGTGTTGCATCATTGAAATGTTTTCTTCACTAAACTCAAAAGAAAACTCTTGAAATGTAGGTTCATGAATAGCTTCATCTTCATCTGCATCAGGAGTTGTCTTGTTGAGTTGCTCTTGTGTTATCTGTTGATTGGAATTGTCATAGTCATCATCATAGGTATAGGGAGGCTTGTTCTAAACAAAAACTAGTTCATAACACTTCACTGATAGTTGGTTTTTCAAATCCCGGATTTGATCATTCAATAGTTGGGATTGAGACTATAGCAAATGGATCTTCGTTTGCATAACTCGCAAACATGTGATCACATTATCCAATGTTTCAGTAGTGAGTTTCAGTCACTTGTAATTATTACAATAATTTGAGTTTCAGTCACTCAACCTTATCATTTTTGACTCGATGACTTAGAAATGAAATGATTCAATCAAGTTTAGGTGTCGAGTTCAACTGAAAATGCACCTAATACAATTCAACTCAATTTTGATTTGACACTTCCAAAAAAACTATTGCAAGTTTACAATGAATGTTGATTCCAAAATTGATCTTCAAATTTTAACTCTTGATGATGCTTTGAGTTCTCCAGACTTTCAGCAGTTATCGTGCGAGTTGCCATAGTTCCAGCTCATCCATTGATCCTGCAATGCTCATCTATTATCGGGTATTATCATTTAATTTGCTTATTGTATTATGGCTAAGATCCTTTTGTCATTTGATCTAGCCGAGTGATTCATTTTTATTCAGCCGCATTCGGCATTGTACTCACAGAGATATCATAATATAAGATTTGCAATCTTTTGTCTCATTTATCATCTATATAGTCATTTATATGTTGTAACAATGAATTATCTACAGTAGATACATCAGATTATCAGTGTTTCCCAGACTAGCCAAGTTAGGAACATTACAGTGGTATCAGAACTTTAGTACTGCCAACCTGTGACTAAAGACGATGAGTGCAACAGAGAACCGAGGGGGTCGTGAGCACGTAGGTGACGAATATGTCACTTACAACAGACGCAAGGAGGGAAGACCTAGATCTGATTTTCCCCCTTTTCCTCCCAGCTCAGAGGAAGAGGAAGAGGCACAGAGGGAAGCAGAGAGAAGGGTAGAGCGAGAGGCTAAGCGTGAGGCAAAGTGGATGTTAGGAGACAGATATGAGAGACCAGAGGGCAGTGGTAAGGCCCCCATGGACCCAGAAGCAGTCTTCATGCAGGTACTCGGCATTCTGGTAGTTAGTCAGCAGGCCATGACTCAGTCCTTGGTGCAAATGGCTGATAGACTGGCCATAGTGGGCACCCAGGGCACACAAGCCCCACATGCAGCACAGGGGAACTGAGGGGCAGGCAATAGACCCTAGTCTCCTACTCGCACATACACCTCTTCGAGTAGGATTCCCAGGCCATTGTTCCCCAATTTCCAGAGGGCACCCCCAGTAGCAGCACAGAGGTCGCCCAGTCAGGCGATGGGCATTGCAGAGTATAGGAGGGAGTATGCAGCATTTGACCGTGACTTCCATCAGGAC
This sequence comes from Picea engelmannii, assembly GCA_009831015.1. Lineage (NCBI taxonomy): Eukaryota > Viridiplantae > Streptophyta > Pinopsida > Pinales > Pinaceae > Picea > Picea engelmannii. The sequence continues at coordinate 1,057,159 of ML776694.1, forward strand.
ATGACCCTAGTCGAGTATTGTGGACTCAGACTCAGGAACCGCCCTAGAGAGCCACAAAGAGGAGGACAGCAGCAACAGCAAGGGCATAATATTGATTTCATCCGGAAAGTTGGTAAACTCACCATACCTTCTTTTGACGGATCGTCCAAATGCACCACCAGAGCTTGGGTACAAAAGTTAGACACATACTACAAGCTCAACCAAATGACCGAGACAGAGGCCATCAGTTTCGCTACCCTACACTTGGAGGGTGAGGCACACAAGTGGTGGCATCATGGATTTGGTGACGTTGGGTCACGGTCACATCACCTCCTACAGGGAGCTCACAAAGAGACTCATGGACAGGTTTGACAGGAGGGATCCCGAGATCCACTTCAGGGATCTAGCCCAATTGAGGCAAACTGGCACAACAGAGGCGTTCATCACGGATTTTCAGCGGGTAGCAGTGGCAGTGACAGATATATCAGAGCCCAGGTTGATCATGTTATTCACAGAGGGACTCACAGAGCCTTTGAGAGGATGGGTGAAGGCATACAGGCCTCACACCTTGCAGGATGCCATCCTACGCACTCGAGATTTGGCAGACTCAGTGCCAAAGACTAAACCCTTTTCCAAACCCTTCGTACCACAAAAGGATCGAGACAAGAAGCCATTCCAGAGAGAATGGAAAGGCAAGGAGAAGTTGGATGATGAGACGAGGCGAGAGCTTATGAGGAAGAAGCTTTGCTTCAACTGCAGAGACCATTAGGTCCCAGGCCACAAGTGCATGGGCAAGGGAGAGATTCATTATATTGAGGTGGCAGCAAACAATGTGGACAGTGAGGAGGAGGAGCAAGACAGTGGATCCACTAGCTCAGAGGAGGAGTCAGCACAGGCAGAGGAGCAGCCTCCCCGTAGACCACTGACACCGGCAGGGACACACCCACCGGTAGTTCCACAACCTCCCGAGCAGGCTAACAGACGAAAACCAGCAAAGGGAGGAGTCATAGTGACCCTTTATGGTGTTCCGAGGTATGATACCCTCCGGATCAGAGGGACTATTCATGGGCAATGGGCAATCGCCCTGATAGATGGTGGGGCCACGCACAACTTCATTGACGCTTCATTGGTATCGAGACGGGCACTTCAAACAGAGGATTTTGAGGGGTTTGATGTTGCAATAGCAGATGGCCATATAGTGGAGTGTCTAGACAGAGTTCCGAACTTGGAGATAAAGTTAGGCAACTAGACAGTGAGAGACACATTTTATGTGGTTGACCTATCTGACACAGATGTGGTATTGGGAGTCCAGTGGATGATCACCTTGGGCAAAATCACCACCAATTAGCAAACCTTGGAGATGGGGTTCAAAGACTGTGACGGGAAGAAGGTTGTTCTCAGAGGCATGTCAATAGGAGCACCCAGGACAATTTCGACCAAGAGGATGGAGAGGATATTCAGACATGGGGAGGTAGCATATGCCGCAGAGTGCTTGATCACTACGTGGAAGGATTTAGAGGGTCGACAACAGTATCATACAGAGATCAGGAATTTGTTGGGACGACATCAGCAAGTTTTTGGGTCTATTCCACTAGGGAGACCACCTAACATGGGGTTTGAGCACACCATTGAGTTGGAGGAGGGGGCCAAACCTATGATCACACCTCCCTGTCGTCATCCTAGGAGGTTCAAGGATTAGATAGAGAAAGCAATTAAGGAATTGCTAGCGATGGGACACATCAGACCGAGCAGCATCCCATTTGCCTCTTCAGTTGTCTTAGTTCTGAAGAAGGATGGTACCATGAGGATGTGCATTGATTACCGGGCCTTGAACAAGAAAACCATCAAAAATCGATATCCTATCCCTCGTATTGACAAGTTGATGGATGAACTGCATGGGACAATTTTCTTCTCAAAGATTGATCTACGCTCTGGGTATCATCAAATCAACATCCGAGAGCAGGACATAGAGAAGACGACATTTCGATGTCACTTTGGACATTTCGAGTTCCTGGTTATGCCATTTGGGCTAACCAATGCACCGGCTACATTTCAGTCTTGCATGAACCACATATTCGGGGATTAGTTGAGGAAATCAGTCTTGGTTTTCTTCGACGACATCTTGGTCTACAGCAAGACATGGCAGGAGCATATGAGGCACCCGGATGAGGTATTGAGCATCATGGAGGCCCAGTCACTATACGCCAAAGAGTCCAAGTGTGAGTTCGGTATGACAGAGCTACTTTACTTGGGCCACATCATCAGTGCACAGGGGGTACAGGTACACCAGGAGAAGATCAGGGCCATTCTGAATTGACTAACGCCCAGGAACATGACAGAGTTGAGAAGTTTCTTCGGGCTATGAAGCTATTACAGGCGGTTTGTCCGGGGTTTTTCTCAGCTTGGAGCACCACTAACGAATCTTACCAAGCATGGGGCTTTCATCTGGACCGAGGAGTCACAGAACGGCTTTGATCACATGAAGGAATTCATGGGCACTTGTCTAGTGTTGGCATTACCAGACTTCACTTTGCCATTTGTACTAGAGTGTGACGCATCCAGCGAGGGTATCGGGGCAGTTTTGATGCGAGGACACCCCATTGTATTTGAGAGCAGGTAGCTCAGTCAGGCCGAGAGGTTGTACTCCATTTATGACAAGGAAATGTTGGCAATCATGCATGCCTTGACCAAATTCAGACAATATTTGGTAGGCAGCAAATTTGTGGTCAAAACAGATCACAACAGCTTGAAGTATTTCCTTGAGCAAAAGGACCTCAGTGAGCGCCAGCAGAAATGAGTGACGAAGGTACAGGCATTCGACTTCAACATAGAGTATGTCAAGGGGAAGAAGAACATTGTGGTCGATGCACTATCGAGGAGACCTACAGCATGTTCTTTGATGGAGATTTCAGCAGATTGGAAATCCCACTTGTTAGTGGAATATTCCAAGAACAAGTTCACTTGTGAGGTTATGGATGGGCAGATACAGGATGACGGGTATAGGGTCATTGACGATGTCATATTCTACAAGGACAGAGTCTACTTAGTGCCAGATTCAGGGCTCAAGAAGAAGATCCTCACAGTAGTTCATGATTCACCACTAGCAAGCCATCATGGGTTTTTCAAAACCTACAGACAGATTAGGGAGAGGTTCTCATGGAAGGGCCTCAAACAGGACGTTATGAGACACATCAGTGAGCGTGTGACTTGCCAGCAGAACAAGTTAGAGCATACTCTTCCAGCAGGGCTACTTCAGCCACTTCCCATTCCAAAGCAGAAATGGGAAAGCATATGGATGGACTTCATCACAGGCCTACCCAAGGTCCAGGGTAAGGACTGTATCTATGTAGTGGTCGACAGGTTGACCAAGTTCACTCACTTCTATGCCATACCGACAGAGTACAGCGCAGTTCAGGTAGCCTAGCTATTCTTCAGGGAGGTCTTCAGACTTCATGGGTTGTCGAGGAACATCATCAGTGACAGGGACAGTCGGTTCATTGGGACATTCTGGAGGGAGTTGTTTAGATTGGTGGGAACAGGGTTGACACCTAGCACCAGCTATCACCCTCAGACAGATGGGCAAACCAAGATCGTCAACAAGTGGGTGGAAGGATATTTGAGGAACTCTGTAGGTGGACAGCAGAGAACATGGGTCAAGTGGCTACATTTAGGAGAGCATGGCTACAACACCACTTTCCACATGACCATTGGTATGACACCCTTCTGAGCATTGTACGGATATGATGCTCCCACTTTGGTAGACTTGGTTTTTGGGGAGAGCAGAGCTCCCAAGGCCAAGGATTGGATCATAGAGAGTCGGTAGATTCTCAGGTTGCTGAAAAAAAACCTGGAGACGGCACAAAACCGGCAGAAGATGAGTGCAAACAAACACAAGATAAAGCACAGCTTTGAGGTTGTGGATCTGGTTTTCTTAAGACTCCAACCTTACAGACAGTCATCTCTGAAGAAGAGTGGGGCCGAGAAGCTCAAGCCCAAATTTTATGGCCCTTACAGGATCATGCGCCGAGTAGACAAGGTTGCTTATGAGTTAGAGCTTCTAGAGAGGAGCAACATTCATAACCTATTCCACATATCTTGCCTCAAAAAGACAATGGGATAATTCATTAACACATCAGAGGAGCTTCTCCCATTGGATGAGGAGGGACATTTGGAGTTGGTTCTAGACGAGGTACTGGAGTTCCGAGAGCGGAAACCGAGGAGCAGGGTCATCAGAGAGTGTTTGATCAGATGGAGAGGGCTTCCAGCAGAGGACACTACTTGGGAGAGCGAGCAGGTGTTGCAGCACCCTGGATTGGTATTGCTCGAGGACAAGCAATTTCGGGAAGGGAGGATTGTAATGTCCCTTTCCAAATAGGAGCTCCAGAGAGGAGGCTTAATGGTCTAAATTGCCCCGTTAGACTATAGCCAGGGCCAGAAAGGGGTAAACAAGGTTACTAGAGGTCACTCTAGTCAAAGGTGTTATATTCAAAAAGTGACATTGAGCTAAAAGTGGTTAAAAGGGATTTTAAGCCAATTTGGGCTAAAAATAGAACAGACGAGCTAAAATTAGAAGTCAACAGTGAATTAGGGTTTCGGGCAGTTATAAGAGAAGGTTCAACGATCTAATTCATCATTATGCAGATTTTGACTTGTCATTGAGGAGAGAGGTGCATCTCAGGAGAGATAGTTCAGTGGATTCCAGGAGGAAGACACCAGTTGGTTGATTTCGGTGTTGAGAGACACACCTTAGTCACCAGGAAGATCACACAGGTCTTCCACCATTCTTCAGCAGCAGTTACACAGGTTCCAGCAACAAGGGTGCACTTATTCAGGGTGAGGGCGCAGCTTCTGAGGAGGTTCAGTGGATCGACTTGTCCCATCTAGGGAGAGTTCAAAGATTCCCCTCCGACCCAGTTGAGAGGAAGGCAAGGTGCATCTTTTGCCTAGTTCCTCGTCAGATTTCGACGGAGGAATCATCTGGGGTGCATTTTCTAGACATTGGGAGTGCGACACTTTGAGCGGACACATTCGGGGTTCCCGAGCGATCATCAAATCAGATCCAGGGAAATCCTTTCGACCCATTTCACAGTAGGCCAAGGCCATCATTTTGAGATACATCTCAGCCGATTCCGACGGTGGAATCACTAGAGCGTAGTTTTCAAGTGGTAGAGGGGCGCATTCCCCCAGGGGGATCCATCCGGGGTCCAGACACACCAACAGAGGGGTCGGTTAGTCACCAGGATTGAGGGGTAGAGCAGGGCGCACCATTTGGGACAGTTTCCAGGCCATTCCGAGAGGTTTAGCCACCATGGCAAACTTTCCGGACTTTCAGCAGTTATCGTGCGAGCTGCCATAGTTCCAGCTCATCCATTGATCCCACAATGCTCATCTATTATCGGGTATTATCATTTAGTTTGCTTATTGTATTTGCTTATTGTATTCCGGCTAAGATCCTTTTGTCATTTGATCTAGCCGAGTGATTCATTTTTATTCAAACGCATTTGACATTGTACTCACAGAGATATCATAATATAAGATTTGCAGTCTTTTGTCTCATTTATCATCTATATAGTCATTTATATGCTGTAACAATGAATTATCTATAGTAGATACATCAGATTATCAGTGTTTCCCAGACTAGCCAAGTTAGGAACATTACAGAACAATATGAAGAGAATCCACCACCACCATTAGAGAAGTACAATTACACTTAATAATCATTCATAAACAAAATCCAACAAGATTTAGAGAGACCACTTACTCAAGAAATCGTTTTCCATAGAAGTTGCAAAGTCTTCCACAAAACATAATCCTCAAGAAGGTGCTCTAATTATCCATCCACAGCAAAAATATAGAAGTCATAGTAGACAAGTAATGTTCTCTACGAATTCCAGCAATGATTTACAAGTGCGTAGTGCTTCTCTTATCTATATGAGAGATCAAGCAACCTTCTCATCCATCAAAAGCCCTAAGAATGTAAAATAATGCCTTTATTTCTTACAGACCTTAGAGATAAGGCAACAAGACATAAAATATCCATGATACAAGAGTGGATAGATCACTGAGACCCCCAACGATGCCTCCAAAATGAAATAAATGTGCTCAAGAGACAAGATGTCCCTCATAAATGCATGCTCCATCTCACACATGTGGCATGTGTGACCTCAAGAAGTGGACAGCTCACTCACGAATCAAGTGTAGGGGCTCCAAAAGTGAAATGTTGCCTCTAAGGGTTACAACATTTCATCATCAAGTGGCATATCATGCCCTAAAAGGTGTGGCGTCTCATCAAAAGGTGCCAAATCATCATGTAAAGGTGCAACGTCCCATCATGAAGGTGTCAAATCATATCCAATGGGTATTAATACATCTCAACAAGGAAGCCATGTCATCATAAGGCTCAACGTCCTCCAAAATATGTGGAACGACCTCTCTCAAGTAGTGGGACGGCTCCATCAAATGTGCTAGTAGCCCCTCAACGTCCTCCAACAGACCAAGGCTCAATCAAGTGGGTAGCCATGTGAAATACATCATCCAAGGAGGGGGCTCATGTGGTCCAATATATCCATCAAACCCGAAGGCTTGTACACAAGTCAAATGCCACATATAAAGTGAGTCATGTCAATGTAAAAGCCACTATATAGATCACATTAAGTATCTTCTTCAAACTTCACACTAACTGATAAACTTACACAATTTGCCAAGTTTAAATATGGGAGGATCACTATTAACCACTATTAGGTGTGTCAGTGCCCAGGAAAATGAGTATTTCCCAAGAAACCTATCAAGGAGTATGTGTAATGGCATAAGGTATGGCTTGGGGTTTAATTCATGGGTGGTGGCATAGTCATGGAAGGTTATGTATGATAGTCATCCTCATGAGCACCTTTGTATGAGGGAGCACTTAGGCAATGAATTGTCATTTCCTTGGCACTGTGTCTTTCCAAACCCTATTTGTTTTTTTCTTTATCCATTCAACCTTTTTTGGCTTTTGATTTTCAATTGCTAAGTCCTTTTTGTTAGGTATGCATTCATCACATAAGACTTGGGGTGATGGCCTCTTAGTTAGGGGGCACAGCTCATGCTTCTTATTCTTTCTTGGTTCTTGACTTTGCTTTTATTCATTCTTTGCTTTGCTTTGCATTTTGAGTTTTAGCATTTGCTCTTTCTATATTATTTTTTTATATATATCAAGTTGCATCAACCTCGAGGCATGATTATGAGGCATCAACCTTTATGAGGCATGAACCTTTATGGGTGACATATGACAACCAACCCAAAAGAAGGGGTAACGAATATGGGAAGGTGAAGCATGTTACGTATGGATTGGGATATGGACACATTACCCCTACCAAGGCCCCCCCGTAGTACAACTCTGCCCAAGAGTAACAACACTTGACTAGGAGATGATGATAGACCACCAAGGTGAAACAAGGCAAAAGGTATAAATTCAAAGCATCGTGATCCATCATCCAATTCAACCCATGGTCACTATTTTCATGTCAAAAACATTGAGCATTAACACTTGATATGAAGTATCAAAACAAGGTACCTCATGTGTGTCATGCACCATATCATCTAATGTGAGTGAGCTAAGCATAAAGTGGAAGGCATTTGTGGGCAATTAACACTTGATATGAAGCATCAAAACAAGGTACCTCATGTGTGTCAGCAACATATCATCTAATGTGAGTGAGCTAAGCATAAAGTGCAAGGCATTTGTGGGAAACTGTCTGTGGAAAATCCTAAATGTCATCATCAGAACTGCTATCTGTGATGTAGATCATGGGAAAAAAAAAGCTCCTCTAGTTACCCCTAGATGTGAGGGGATAACAAATAGCAAACTAAGATGAGGATGGGTGAAAGTAGCAAACTGCAATGTAGATATCCCTATGGAGAGGGGCTAAGCCACTAATCTGAATCCATGTGAACCTGGCAAACTTGTCTAAGGCAACCATAAAAACCTTGCCCTGAAGAGAGTTCCTAGTTAGACATGCTATCCCACCTGAACTTCTAACACCACCTAAACATCTAGTCTCCTACCTGCAAGCGGAAAACCAATGATAACCTGTTATGCATGGGAGTGGTCGAACAAGAATCGCATTGGTCTCAATGACAAAAAGGAGATCTGACAAACCGAGAGTGTCATAAATCATGCCCTGTGATGACCAAAATTCTCCATTGTTGTTCCAACATCTGACTGAAACACCCACGCCCTATCTCCCCTCCCAATGAGCCCGTCATTTGCAGAACTTGGGCCGAGGTTCCCACCCAGGTGGGGGGGAGTCCCAAATGATAGCCCTGAGATCTCTAATGACCACCCATTTCCTTTCTTGTCATGCTGCTAGAACCTGCTGTCTATAGCATTTGAGCTCAGCCACCTGTGACCTAGTGAGATCTTCATCTAGGAAAATCTTGTTGGGAAGAGAGAACAGCCTCCACTTGGCTCTAAGGGGCCCAAAGCCAATAACCCACAGACTTGAATTGAGGAAAAAGAGTGGAGTCAGAACCGAGCCAAGCTCTCTCAAGTGTAATATCAGGGAGATCAAGGGTATCCCAAATAAACATGCTCCACGGGGTCCAGGGACGGAGAAGGTAGGGGGAGGCTCCTAACTTTAAGGTTCAGCTCCCAAGTCCACCTACTCTGCTCTTCAATGAGCTTGGCCTGCGCCACTTCCTCAACTGCAGCAAGAGGAGGGAGGGGGCTGTCCCTTCCCCAAGCAACCAGTGCCCATGTAGTTAACATGTTTTTTGGTGTTTTGGTTGAAGGTGGCCTGCTGGGTTCGGATGTCCTCATGTTTGTTTTTAAGCTCAAGAATTTCCGCATGCAAATCATCAGTTGGTAGGTGAAGGGCTTTCTACACCTTGTTTTCATTCAGAAATTTTCTGAGAGATAGATTCTCCAATTCTACCTCGGAAACTCTAGTTGAGAGAATGAGCACCTCTGACTGTAATTGTTCCATCAGTTTCACAAAATTACGAAGCTGGGCAGCTAAGAATATGGGATCTGTTGAAAAAGGCACCATGTTTCCAAGATCGATGCCAGAAAATAAAAGATATGTTTGTTTTACCACTGTAACAAAGAAGCCAGCCCAACTAGTCCACCTCAGCAATGAAATTTGTCGACACAGTTATCAATCTTGTTACTCGGTGATGCAAACCAAATGGTTAGTTCTATGGTTTTAGTATGTTTTTTCTTTGTTAAAAAAATGGTGTGATCGACACATTTTGGTTAAAAAAATCTGAAATCTTGAAATGTAAATGTAATGTACAGCCTGAGTGGACCTAACAGTTAATAACATGGGTTTTCTCCTCCCAGGTCACATGTTCAATTCCAGAGGAGGTAGGGTATGTACATGTGAGCAAGCTGTTGTTGCAGATATTTGTGTGATGCTGGCAAGGTACCAGCACTCTCACTCTCGCTTTCAGGGTAGAGAGTGGGACGAATTGCATTTCCCGGGAAGAACCAAATGCCCAAAAAAATTCCAAGGAAAAACCATGTAAATGTAATATAAAACATTTTTACTAAAATAAATAAATAAAATAATAAAGAGTTTGACAGTCAATTTTTTTCAATCATAATATATTTATTGTTTTCAAATCCTTATTAATTTTTTTTAATCTAAATACAATCTTAATGTTATTCAGTATTATCAAGAGCAAAGAGTGTTGATGTGATCGAGCTAGATGAGGTTGATCAAAGTGGCCCGACTCATCAAACATTATATTGGTTCACTAAGATACAGGAGTCAACATTAAGAGATAGGACCCCGTCAATGCCAATCTAAGAGGAGAGATCTTGGCAAGTGGTCAAAAGAAATTAAAGCACATGTAATAAGGTTTCAAGATGAGGATAATAGAAAGAACACAGAAAAATTAGCAGTCCGAAATTGGGTGAAGCCAGAGGATCATTTGATCATGCCACGTGTTATCGTCTTTAGTTTTTTTGTCTGTAATGCTGTCTGTAATTGTAGGGTTAGGTCTTCTCTGCCAGGGGCTCTCTGATCTCCTCTTATCTTTGTTGCTGAGGGGGCGCCAACTCCTCTTCCCACACTTTCTCCCAAGTCATTGTGGCATTAAAATCTATTGTTGGATCTGCCATAAAAAAGGTTAAGCGAAACAGAAATGAAGCATCTTCTCATTTTTTAAAGCATGTTGAAGGTAGGCCTCAACTTCTAATAAAATCGAGGCTCCTCTCCGCAAAGTTATTTTGTATGCAGATAATGCCTTCATCAGGAAATTCAACAGGTCTTGGCTGAGCCATAGAACTTTCAACGGTTCGATCAACCAGAACTGCATCCCTCTCATTTAAGGATCTCTTAAGCATTTCTAGTGTTACAAGGGTATTTTTGTTGAATTTAAGTCATGATACACAGACCTGCACTTCTTATGAACAACGACCCTAAACTAGGAATCCGAAACTCCCTAAACACTCTCGAAACAGCAGACAATGTATATACTAAAATTTGGAGTGTACGTTCAAAAGTGCAGACACTGCATGTTTAAAAGAAACTCTGAACAGTTGACTGTATGTACTAATTCTGCAAAAACCAGAATTCTGGAATTTATGACAGCAAACAGAATTGCAGCTTCAATCACATATCTTTTATGAGGAAGGAAATTACATCAGCTAATCATAAGCAAAAACACCAGCTCAAAACTTGAACTATCTCACTCTTAACTTCTGTATCTATGTGACGTGCCCTGCCTTTCTTTTATAGACTGAGAGGACGGGAAATACAATGAATGTAGACACCCAGTGATGCGCCTTACTTGTGAAGAGAAAAACCTAACCCTAAGCACCTAGAAGGCATGCGCTTATCTTACATGGATATGCTTACCTAGAATAGAGTGCCCACTAGAAGAGAGGACAAGAATGCATATATGCATCTCTCTCTCAATCACAACGGGTGGTGAGCTCCTGTAAACAGAAACTCAACCAAGCAGAAGCAATTAGGATTACAGAGGTGCATTGGTGTTGCAAAAGTGTGTTAAGAGATACTGCAGAGCTTTGCTACCTAAGAGCTTAAGTGTGACGCATAACAAGAAACCCAAAACATACAAGGAAACAAAGGGACAACAATGCCAAAAGATATAGTGCAGATTAAGACAGAGATTGGCTCATATGTACATTTATTTTCGGTACAAGAGAGTGAGCTACAAGAATGGCAAGGATCAACACAATATGAGAAATCACTGTAACAGTGTAACTCTTAATTGTCAAAACAACTGTAGCAGAGTTCGATCCTATGACCCAATCAATACAAAACTGTGTAAGTACAGTGTAACATTTGTCATTCTATGATGAACACTACTTGATTGCATGATGATTTACAAATGAAGTGTTTCCATATATAAATTTTATACAAGAGAATGGATAGAATCTGCCATCAATGCATTGGTTACAAAGTCGTCCAGAAGAAAAACAAACTCCCAGGATTTCTGGAAACCCATCAATGGAAGTGACATTGGAGTGGACCCGATCAACTTTGATCACCAAAGATATGGGGGCATTGACCAATTCAACCGAGTGATTTTGATGACGATGCCAATGAATCTGGAGTTGAGTTAGCATGGTGTTGGACCTGATCAACTTTGATCACCAAAGGTATGGGGGCATTGACCAATTCAACTGAGTGATTTCGGTGATGATGCCAATGAATCTGAAGTTGAGTTAGCATGGTGTTACGCATGTTGATTTCTTGGTGATGCTACATGGATGGAATGCTGAAGAAGAATTTGTGCCATACTGAAGATCAAGCATGGATCGTAGTTGAAGTGGCCGTGACAACAAACAAGAATCTGTCCAGACAGATCATGTTGTAAGTACTATTCTATTTGCACTAAAGGTTGAGGAAAGACGGTCACAATATAGAGTCATACCTTCGCATGAATCAGGGAGACTGAGAAAGCAAATGGGAGGAAGAAGTGGACATCGGCCTGGACAATATGATGGAATACATCAAATTTGTAAACAAGTGGGTCAGAACAAAAAGGCTATAACAAAAATGAATAGAAGAATGGGAGGACATCCTATAGTTGAGGGTTACAGAAAGAAGGGAAAAGAAGCTGAGGACATGAAGCAGGAATCAAGCAATATGGCTATTATACAAACAAAAGAATAAGAAATCAACAGCAAAGATATCCAAATGTATGAGAAGACAAATTCCAGAATATATGGTAACTGTATCTTGGTATTTTGGAGCACATAGCGGCATTAGGAAAGTCAAGCATGAGGAGCACGGTGGAAAATATTATTCTAGCTCACCCTTGGGGGATCTGAAATTTTGGAATATTAGAGCACTATGGATGTAATGTTGTAAAGCACAATGTAGTGTGGAATTCAAAGCATGATGTCTTACTTGGGAATAGATCTAAGATTGATAATATCAGGAATAGAAGTAGTAGGACTGGAGTGTCGTACTTAAATAAGTACTGAACAAAATCCAAATCCAACAAGGGAAATGGCCTGTGCCATCCCATTTGCACTATTTTTTTGTATTTTTAATAATAAGAACTCCTTTTTTAGTATTAGTCTTCTTATTTTTAATAATAAGAACTCCATTTGGCCTAGTAGACGTTACAATAAAATCTCTCTCTCTCTCTATCGTGTGAGAGAGAGAGGGGGGACACATCATGATTGACCTGTTTTTTTTCTTGGCTAGCAGTTCATCTTATTTTTTGTGATCCGTAGATGACCGTAAATCTCTAACGTAGGGATCTGTAGAATCAATTCTGTAATGGAATATACCTAGGTTCCATAGGTCGTGTATAGACATGCAATAATTGATAAACTAATCCAGTCATCCATTTTCTCTAGCGGTCTATATATGTGTATATTTGTCCCTGCAAGTACAAGTATACACATGAATAAAATTTGACATCACTCGAGAGAGTACTTTTGCTATGTTTTCCTTTTAATTCCTGTTCTAATGATGGTGTTAAGGGACATACATACCCCTGCAGGCAGAGGAACCATGAGACGATGTTGTTGTTGTTGTTGAGGAGGAGAAGGTGCTTTTGCCCACTCGTAGCGAGTGATACCGAGTCCTCGTTCTCTGAGTCGTTCCCGTCTGAACTTGTCTGCAGCTGATAGATTGGACTCTTCCACTCCGCCTCCTGCAGGGGGGTTGACGAGGAGTTCATGCCTGCTGCTGGATGGGTGGAATGCATACAACTTTCTGTAGAGACTGGAATCAGGACTCAGCAGATACGATATGAGCCTGTCGTCCGGGGAGAAGGACACGCACGCGGGTATTACATAACCAGGCAGAGGGTTTTGCGCTACCTCTTCTAGTGGGAACATGCAGATTTTCTCTTCCTCGCCCATTCTCGGATTACACCACTTCCCACTCTACCATTCCTTCTCTAATACCTCCCCTCTCCTCCCGTCGCCCTTCCCCTCCTCTCACTCGAAGCCTACTTCCTGCTACTTTTTCTTTTTGCCCCTCAGCGGAATGGCAATTGACCCACGTCAATGCAAACACCGTCATTTTAATTAATAATTAATTGGCAACACTAATAATTAGCCTTTGGCTACTCTTAGATAACTTTGTGGAACGGCTTAATCCTCTATCAATCCAAATTATATATATTTAAAAATTGGATATATCATATAACCTTTTTTAATATTTATGATGTGATAACTCAGTGAAGTAAAGAATATTAATTTTATTAGCAAGTTATTTAATTTTAGAATAATATAAAAAAGTCTAAGTAACTTTTCATTATTAAATTTATTTATATTAATATTCATTTTAATAAATTAATTTAATAATGAAAAATTAATTAATTTGTTAATGACTAGTTTTCTTAAAACATAAAAAATAAGTTGAAAAAAATTTAATAAAAGTAAAAGTTTATCTCTTATGAATCATTTGTTTTTCCTTAATAATTTAATAATGAAAAGTTAATTAATTTGTTAATGGCTAGTTTTATTAAAACATAAAAAAAAAGGGTTAATATTTTAATATTCGAAAAAATTTAATAAAAGTAAAAGTTTATCTCTTATGAATTATTTGGTTTTCCATAATCTCAATAAAAACTTATCTATCGTTATTTTGTAATATAATATATTATTATTATTTATATAAATAAATATCATGGGGAGTCATTTATAACTCCAATGGAAATCAATTCTACGAGTACTCTTGGCCTAGGTAACAATATCAACAATAAGGTAGAGGTTCTTTCAGTTTATATGGGATTGCGTCTCATCCTAGTGGACAAGATGGCTCAAGTTATTGTCTTTGGTAATTATGATCTAATTATAAAGGGGTTCAAGAGATTAAGTAAAAATGACCTCCCTAGTCTCATGCGGATTTATCAACACATCGTGAATATGGAGAAACAATTTAAGTCTGTAAGTTATTTTCACATTCTAGAAGGCAAAATGGGAAGGTAGATGCATTGGCCAAAGCAATGAAGCAATTAGAACAAGGTAAAATTTGTGTTAACAAGGAGTATTCTCAAACTTATTTCCCATAAGTTGATTATGCAATCTAGCAAAAATGGTTGGCTCTCTTTAGAGCGGCGCCGATTAGGGGCATTAATTTTTGAATTAAAGGATATGGGAGGGGATGTGATCCCACCTCCCATCTGTAGCATGACTTATCACATCAACAAAGCTCACACTACACTCAGCATCTGCTTCTACCAGTGACGTGAGGCCTTCTTTCAACACACCATATGTTATATCTCCCCCACATGCAAGTATTGACCTCAGCATTATGTGAAGTGACAGTCTCATGTGGGATTTTCCCATCGTGGCAAGCCTGAACCTTTGTATCCAGCCCCCTCGACCTTGTAGGCATCTCCATCCGCACGGGAACCACAACACATTCTCTGGATTTTGCAATGAAACCGCTTAGGGGAGCATCATATATGTTTATGGCACCATCTTATCATCAAAGGGCATCTTCGTCGGCCTCAATCGCAACATTTTATGAAGACATGGACAAGGAATTCAGCGACAGGGAGCAACAATCGTTTCAGGTGTGCGCAATTCTACCCAGACCCACATTAGCTTGTTGCAATTTCCTCTCAATAATGTGGCGTCGCAACAGATCCCTCTGTGATTGTACAAAGTGTAAATTGGCTCGCCTCCAGTATCAAATGCAGACCCATCAATCTGATATGGAGACTTTGTGTGCCTCCAATGCACATCTCACTCGCCAACTGCAGGAACATGAAGTCAAACGAGCCAAGAAACTAGTCATTGCTCTTTGCATGGTGAATCAACATACATCTCAGATCCAGTCTCTTCGTTGGCATGCCCAGTGCCACCCTCCAAGCGTCTCACCTCAGCAAATTCCAGTGCCTTCAGCGAGATCAATTGCCTCTTCTGAAGTTCAACAACCATTGTCACAATAGCCTGTGTGTGACTTCTAAGAACTGACTTTAGGTGAGGTGGACACTGAGTTGAAACTCTTCTAAATTAGTCCAATGCAGTACAAAGCTACATCTTTGCTCTTCTCCTTTGTTGCGGTCTATACTTGGTAGGCTTGCACTAGTATTTTTATGCACTTAGGAACACTTATGATTCATCTATACATATGTAAGACTGCAGTTCTAATTCAGGCCTTTGGCCATTTTGAAATTTTGTACTATTTGGTTGTTTTTGTGCATGCACAACCCACTTTTTAATAAAATCCACAACCGTTTCTGTCAATATATATATTATCACAATATTTTAAAATTTATAAAATTAATATATATATATATATATAACAAAATCTAATATTTATTTCACTTCCTATTTTTTAAACACTTTCAAGTTTGCAACTTTTGTTTATTCACCCAGTCTCGACCATTCACTGGACTTCTTTAGTTAGGAAAAAGGTTCAAAATGGGGGGTTTTCAGAATATGTCAACCCGTTCATGTCAAAGGCTTATCAGATCATACATGATGAAATGCCCCCTAGAATTTTTTCAGAATGCAAGAAACTATTACAGTTAAGTCCTGATAAAAAAGTGGGGGACTGGTACATTTTTTAAGATCATACAAAGATTAGGATATATGGTTTTGAACTACAGCCTTTCTTGTTGACCATCTGCTTGACCCCTAGAGTCGTTGTATTGGAATACATTAGGCGGAGATTAGACTATGATAATATCCATTTTGTAGCAAGAAAGTATAAAGCTAGCTTCAAATTGAAAAAAGAAGTTGGGTCTTTTATTGTCAATACTAGACCAACTTTGTAGATAGCAAAAAAACTCCTCCATAACATGGGTTTCCAATAGGGAGAAAATTGGATGTACGATCCTCATGTTGTAATCTCTTGAAAGAGGATTGCACATGGACAGGTTCCATATCAGCGTTAGAAAAGGACACAATCGGAACTGCTAGCAAACCAAAACTGTTGGAAAGATGTACATGGTATTTTGCAAGTCCAGGGTAAAGTGCCAGAGCAACTTTCAAAGTCTCCAGTAACAGAGACCCCTCAACAGTCTGAGAAGACTTACAAAATAAAGACTGCATAATCAACTTCAAAGAACGCAAAAACAAAAGAAGAAAGGACAACAGAAAGGTAGAAGACAGATGTATTGAATAAAGATGAAGATCAAGGACCACAGGAAGAAGTAGTACCAACGATCAAAGAACTTGTTGTAGTGGTAGAAATATCATCATCTGCAAATCCTCAAAGTGCATAAAGTAAGAGTGGAACGGAATCATCGGATACAGATTAATCAAAGTAGATTGATCGTGCTCACCAGTTCATGGCTACTAGGAAGATGGATGCGAAGATCAAACAAAACATTCTTCCTAAAATCTTTGACCAAGAAACATCTCAAACCATGATGCTATCAATTGTGGACTATAAAAAGGGTAAATTGAATATAGCAATGCTTGAACCAAAAGAGCAAAAGAAGGTTACAAACGTATCTATTGATCTCAATGCAGTTCAACACCAGATAAAATGGATCTGGATAGCCAAACTGGAGAAACTTTAAATAGAGATGTGATGATAGCTAACCTCGGAGTAAAGAAGTTGCAAGTTATAAATGAAAAGATCAGAAACCAACTAAAAAATGAAAATTTAGCTAATAGAACCAAACAGATCAGAGTGGAAGAATTAGAACAATGGGTAATGGATCTAGGAGCTAATCCACAAGATGCAACATCTTTGCAAGGTCCAATAAAAACAAAAGATACATAGATCCAGGCACTAAAGAGAAGGCTCAATATCCCTGGAATTGAACATGTCCAGACTCCATAGTTGCAGGTGATCCAAGCAAAAAAGGATCAACTCCTGAAGAAAATGGTACAGATGGAAGAACATATTGAATTGTATGAGAAGCAGATTGAAATCTTGAAAGGGGGGTCTACTTTATCACATGTATAGAATCAACATATCCAACATATGGGTTATCAAAAGAATTGGCAGATCTGAATCTAAAGGGAGTTGAGATTGAGAAGCTGAAGAAAACAATTTCAACATGGCAAGAAGAAATCAAATATAAGGATAAAAGTATTGGAGAATACCATAAGCTAAAAGCCAAGATGCTAACAAACATGGAACAAATGAAAAACAAGTTGTCTGGCAAACCATATTTGATAGGAGCTAGACATATTATTTGGGATGAAATCATTGATGAAGTTGACAAGATTAGGCATTTCTTCAAAATAATTGATGATGATATGGTTCTAACAGATGAAGCATATGACACTATAAAGAAAGCATTCCAAGAATCCGAAGCCAGACCCTAGGTTGCTACTAGATTTATCAAGTTCCTCAATTCCACTTCCAGTGAAGTACTGGAAACTAAAGGTGTAAAGGATAGAACCTTAATGGTGATGGAGGATGAAATTTTTTTCACAAAAGGAAATTTACTACAATGAGCTCAAAATAAATCTACAATGATTAAAATGAACATTGAGTCATTCACCAATAGATTTGAAAATCTAGTAAAGATGGAATTACCTTCAACATGGGATGATAAAGGCGAGCTTCTATCCTTTGAAAGTTGTAGAAAGAATTTATTCATAATCATGGAAAGTGAAGGAAAGTACAAAGGAATGGTCGACAATATGAGAGGGCAGACCATTGTGGATTTGCTCATAGATGATTTCTATCTTCTCTGGCAAATAAAAAACCTATTTTCAAGACCTCCTACGTACGAGAAATACATTGAGCTAGATATTGCATACAGGGAAAAGAACTCATTCAACGACCCATCCAGTGAAACTTGGAAACTTTTCCTCCAATTGTTGATTGAATGAGCCATTAAGACAATTGAAGAAAATCAAGAATTATAATATTTGTCTTCTAGATCTTCCTATTTTTAGGATTTTTTAGGAGTCAAAGATCTTTTTGTATATGAAAGGCTAGAAAATAAGATCAAATAACCACAATTGGTTACGACCTAATTTGTATAAAGGTCTAAGAAATACTCAATGTAAGGGAGCTTTTTGGCCCGAGGAAAGATTACTTCTTTAATAAACATTTTGTAGGTTTTGAGCGATTCAAAATTTATATGTCTCAGTTCATGTGATTATTGTTCTTGATGTTATCTTCGTGTCTATAATTTATTCTCAAATGTATATGATGTCATAATTGTGATAATTTAGTACAACTACTACTATTACAAATGGCAAAGGAATCCTTAAAGCTACAAATTTCTCAGATATATTGTGAGTATTGAAAGGACTTGTACTTAATTCATTTTGCCTTGTGAATAGAAAATAATTGTTCCTTTTTATTCATCTTATATTTCCGATTCACATACATTTTTATTATAATTTCTTCTATCTGAAAGGTAAAATAATATTTATCAAAAGATACATTATTTTACATTTAGTTATGTTATCCTTAATTCTTCTTTCATTCATTAAATTCAAATTGTCTAAAACATAGAAATTGTGCACTCAAAACATGATCTATAAGCATTAAAGATTATAAATCAAGGCCTAAGGTAAATCGACAAAACATTTTGTTTTAGGGCATACCAACTTAAACAAAATCAATCAATTTTAAATGGATTCCTTGGCATAGTTTCCTAGCCAGAAACATCTCAAGGGTTACAAGATTCTTTTGGCGTCGTTGTCGGGGACCGAATTAAAGAAATTTTATTTTCCCTAGGTAGAACGACAGGAAAACCTACTTCTTGTTGGTGAACAAGAGTCGGGAACGCTAAAATCTTTCACATGGCAACTCCACATTTTCAATACTGGCATGAGGAAGGAAAAACAATAGGGATAATCTAGACCCAAAAAAGACTACACCAATAGCAGACCCTGAAAAAACTATTGTCTAAGAGAAATCCTAGGCAAAGACCTATAACACCTTCTACTATACCTTATGCTACAAAACCCTCTTCTTCTTTAGATCCTAAATCAAAAGGAAAACCTTCTATTGCTTTAAAAGATTCTTCAAAAGATTTTCCTACTAATTCCCCCAAAATCCATCTTCCATCATCTCCTAGAGAGTCCCTTCCAAGCTCTCCAAAATGTTGGGTCTGTGTTATATTCTTTGTCGAGCACGCAGGGGGGTGCAAGGGGGGCCCCCCAAGAAAACAATTTCTGCCTTGGGAAACATGTCACATATTTGGGTGGTTTTTTGGCACATGGTTTTTGCTGATGGTTTTCTATTTTCGGTTAAGGAATTAGGGTTGTTGACTAGTCCAGATCATTGGGTTAGGGTTTTGGATGTCACTGGATCCTATAAGTATATTGTATTGTAAACAATGTAACACTATGAATGAATATAGAATATGTTGGTTTTCCTGGTTTGGGTTTCTAGGGGAAAAATCTCTGTGTAATGTTTGTATTTGCCATTTTATCTTTTATGTTCATTTACTGAAAATCTGTTTGCAATAAATATTGTACAAGGTTAAAATCTACATTTGGTATCAGAGCTTTGTTGGCTTCAGGGGGACGCCTTTGTGGTCAAGGTTTTGGCTCGAGACTGTGATAAGCCTTGTTATAATGGGAGATTTGTGGTATTGATTTTTCAGGTGAAAAGAAATGGCAAGCAATTTGAAGATGGAGATCGAGAAGTTTAATGGGCAAAGTTTTGAGTTGTGGAAGCTCAAGATGGAAGATTTGTTGGTGGACAAAGATCAGTGGATTGTGGTAGATCTAGGTACTGCACCTACAGGAACTTCAGCAGATGACTGGAAAAAGTTGGATCAGAAGGCGAAGAGCACAATCCAACTGTCTCTCAGATTCAGTATTACTGAATGTGTAAGAGGAAGCTACAAACAACGATTTATGGGATAAGTTGGGGAAGTTGTATCAGTCTAAGTCCCTAGTGAATAAACTATTCCTGAGAAAGTAGTTGTATAACCTGAGGATGAGAGATGGAGATTCGGTGGCAGAGCATTTGAACGCCTTCAATACTGTGGTAAGTCAGTTAGTATATGTTGAGATTAAAATTTCAGATGAAGATAAATGTATCAATTTATTGTGTTCTTTACTAGACTTGTGGGATAGTCTGGTTGTGGCCATAGGTAGTAATACAACTTCCTTGAAGTTTGATGAAGTGGTCTCATCCTTGTTGTTGGAGGAGATGAGACAGAAGAATATGGAAGGACAGAGCACAGACGCATTATTTGCAAGAGGACATTCCCAGGAAAGAAATAGATCTAAGTTCTCAAGTGGGAGATCTAAGTCTAAGGGTAGATATAAATTTCCCGAAAAGTTTGTAAAGGTATGTTGGAGATGTGGAAAAGAAGGGCACTATAAGAAGCAGTGTAGATCCAAAGTTGAGAAAAAGAAGGGATCTGAAGAATCTCCTTCTACAGAAGAAAAAACCTCCAAGGAAGAAGGAGGGAATGTGTACTTGGATTCTTCAAGCACACATGTAGATCATGAGGCATGGTTGGTTGACTCTGGTGCATCCTTTCATATGACTCCCCACAGAGAGTGGTTCTGGAAACATGAAAGGTATGATGGAGGTAATGTTTTCTTAGGTGATGATTCGACAACCATAATCATAGGACAAGGAAAATTCAAGTTGAGGATGATGGATGGAAGGATTAGAACACTACCTGGTGTTCTGCACATCCCAGGTTTGGCTAGAAATTTGATTTATGTAAGCAAAATGGACGATGCATGGGTAAAAAAAATATTTGAAAAGGAAACCTGCAGGATGGTTCGAGGAGCAATGGTGTTGCTGAAGGGAGTTCGGTTTGGAACTTTGTATAAGCTTCAAGGAAGCACTATTAGCGATGGATGTAATACTTCCATTGTTCCTGATATTCGAGTTAAAGAAGGAAGAAATCTTACAGTCTCTGGAGAAAATGTTATGTTGTGTCATATCGGAGAGAAGGGTCTTCGACTACTACACGGTAAAGGTATAGTTGAAGGTATGTCTAACTGCTCTCTAGATTTTGATTTCTGTGAACATTGTCTATATGGGAAGTAGAATCGGGTAAGATTCCCCTATGGTGCAATGAGGGCAGAAGGAATTTTACAACTAGTTCACATTGATGTTTTTGGACCTGTGTCGGTCCCATCATTGGGAAAATTTGTGTACTATGTCTCATTTATAGATGACTTCTCGAGGAATACTTGGATATATTTCCTCATGAAGAAATCTGAAGTCTTTGACAGGTTTAAAGAGTTTAAGACTCTTGTTGAGAATCAAATAGAGAAAAGAATTAAGGTGTTGAGGATAGATAACGACGGAGATTTCTGCGGGAATGAATTTGAAGAATTTTGTAAGAAGTGTGGTATAGCAAGGCAGAATACTACTCCATATACACCTCAACAGAATGGAGTTGTAGAAAGGATGAACATGATGTTGATGGAAAAATCAAGGTGCATGCTTAGTGGTGTCGGGTTAGGGCAAGAATTATGGGTAGAGGCAATGGGTACTGCATGTTACCTGGTCAACATATCACAATCATCAGCGTTGGATGACAAGACTCCACAAGAGGTATGGACTCATAAGGAACCTTCTCTCACACATCTCAAGGTATTTGGTTGTGATGCATATGTTCATGTTCCAAAGGAAAACAAGAGTAAGCTATATAAGAAGGTTGAAAAGTGTATTTTTATTGGATATAAAGATGGTCTCAAAGGTTATAAGCTTTGGAACCCAGAAACTAAGAAGGTAGTGTATAGCCGAGATGTGGTATTTAGAGAAATGAAGGATGTTGTTAGACAAGAATTCCTACCAAGTAATGAAGAGAGAAAAGATAGTTTGATTTAAAGGATGATGAATCAGACTCTACAAAAGAACAAGAATAAGAAGAAGAAGATCCTCATACTCCAGTATTGAGGAGATCGGTTCGAGAAAGAAGGCTACAGGAAATGTATACTCCATCTGATTTCTGTTCAAATTTTGCTTTGACTATTACTCATGATGATCCTAGAACTGTCAGGGAGGCAGTGGATTGAGAGGATGGAAATCTCTGGAAAAGGGCCATGGACGAAGAAATGGCATCTTTGGATAAGAATGAGGCTTGGGATCTAGTGGAGTTGCCGACTAGAAGAAAGCCAATTGGCAACAAATGTGTATTTGAAAATAAGTTGATTTCAGAAGAAAAAGTGGAGAAATACAAAGCTCGGTTAGTAACAAAGGGTTATTCCTAGGTTGAGGGAATTGATTTTTGTGAGATTTTTTCTCTTGTTGCCAAGTTAACCTCTATAAGATTTATGTTATCTGTTGTTGCTGCATTTGATTTTGAAGTAGAACAGATGGATGTGAAGACAAAATTCCTACATGGGGATCTGGAAGAAGAAATCTATATGAAGCAACCAGAAGGTTATGTTGTGAAGGGAAAGAAGGAGTTGGTATGTAAGCTGAAAAAGTCCCTGTATGGTTTAAAACAATCACCAAGGATGTGGTATCAAAAATTTGATATTTATATGCTGGGACTTGGTTTCACAAGAAGAAAACAGGATCAATGTGTGTATTTTAATTTAATTGGTGATCATTTGATTTATTTGGTCTTGTATGTGGATGACATGTTGTTGATAGGAAACAACAAGGAGAGTATCCAGGATGTGAAAACTCAGTTTCCCTCTAAATTTGACATAAGTATCTCGATGCTTCAAATTTCATTTTGGGCATGGAAATTAAAAGAGATCGGAAAAAGAGGAAACTCTAGTTAAATCAAAGAAAATATGTCGAGACAATATTGCAAAGGTTTAATATGAAGGAATGTAAATTGGTCAAGGTTCCTATTCTTGTTGGGGTAAAGTTATCTGTGGATCAGTGTCCCAAGACACAAGAAGAGGAGGAGGACATGTCTCATGTTCCATATGCAAGTGCAGTTGGCAGTTTGATGTATGAAATGGTTTGTATTAGACCAGACATTGCACATGCAGTGGGAGTTTTGAGCAAGTATATGTCAAAACCAGGGAAGGACCATTGGACAACAGTAAAAAGGGTTTTCAGGTATTTGCGTGGCACTACTAGCTATGGATTGTGCTACTAAGGAAGACTGGGATTGGACAGAGTGGTGGATATACATGGCTTTGTGGATGCAGACTGGGCTGGAGATCTGTGTCATAGGAGATCTACAAGTGGGTATGCATTTAACATGTTTGGAGGAGCAATAAGTTGGATGAGAAAAAGACAAGTTGTAGTGGCACTTTCAACTACAGAAGTTGAATACATAGTAGCCACTCATGCAAGTAATGAAGCAATATGGTTACAAAGATTGTGTTCATGTATTGGGTTGGTACAACAAGCTGTAAGGATAGATTGTGACAGTCAGAGTGCAATTTTTCTAGCGAAGAAATCGACTTATCATTCAAAGACAAAGCATATTGATATTCAATATTAATTTGTGAGAGACATGGTTGAAGAAAAAAAAGTATTGTTGATGAAGGTGGACACTTTGAAGAATGTTGTAGATTCATTAACAAAAGTTGTGAGCACTGAGAAGTTCTCTTGGTGTAGAGGATCCATGGGCATTGTTGCCCTGGATTGTTGATTATGTAACCATGTAACCCCTCGTATGCAAATAAAACAACAAGTGGGAGAATGTTGGGTATGTGTTATATTCTTTGCACGAGATGTAGAAAAAAAATTCTGCCTCGGGAAGCTTGTCACATATTTAGGTGGTTTTTTGGCACATGGTTTTTGCCGATGGTTTTCTATTTTTGGTTAAGGAATTAGGGTTCTTGACTAATCCAGGTCATTGGGTTAGGGTTTTGGATGTCATTGACTCCTATATGTATATTGTATTGTAAACAATGTAACACTATGAATGAATATAGAATATGTCGGTTTTCCCGATTTGGGTTTCCAAGGGAAAAATCTCTATGTAATGTTTGTATTTGCCATTGTATCTTTTTTGTTCTTTTACTGAAAATCTGTTTGCAGTAAATATTGTACAAGGTTAAAATCTACACAAAACTACCTTTATCAATTTTCACAATTGATTCTATTGAATTCTTCCCTGAACATTATATTGAGCTTTCCATTAAAGATTCTCCTATGATCTCTCAAATCTATCCTACTGAAAATTCTCCAAATGTTTCCCCAAAGGAATCTATTGAAAATTCTCACGTTACATCTCCTAGGTTTTCTTTCTTACTCCCTAAAATGAAAATTTAGAAATTCCCCAAAAATCTCTTTCAAAGGATCCTCTGGAAGAAGAAGAATTTAAAGTATTCTTCAATCCACTCACACTTGAGAATTCCCAATTTTAATTGATAACCTAGTAATGGCATGAAATACCCCTCAACAAAAACCACAAAAACCACCTCCACCAAGGGTTTTTAATAATGCAACTGCTATATATGCCCCTTTGAATCTTCCTAAGAATTTGCACAATTTTCCTGACAATTATCTAAAACTATTACCTAGATTTAATGGGGAATATGAGGTTACAACTCTTGAACATCTATCACCCTTTGATTATTTTACAGATAATCATGGTCTTGAACATGAAGACATTTATATGATGATATTTGTTCAAACTTTTGAGTAAAGTAAGGACATGGTTTAAGGGGTTACCTCCTAATTCCATTGATTCTTGGAATGCACTAGAATCTGCTTTCCTCGGACAATGGGGTGAAAAGAAGGATCATTTGTATTTCTTGATTGAGTTTGGGAGTTTGAAAAAAAAACATAATGAATCTTTTCCAGATTTCGTTAAAAGATTTAACAAACTTTATAATAATATCCATGTAGATGTCAAACCATCAAACCCAGCTAAAAAAATCACTTTTGCTAATTCTTTTGATCCATATTTTGCCTTATTACTTAGGGAGAGAAGATCTACTACCTTAACTCGTATGCAAGATGATGTTGTAGAAATCGAATCTAATATGATTGCTTCAGGAAAGGCTAGAGTTAGAAGTGATTCAGGAGAAAGAGAGAAAAGAAAACAAAAGGAACAAATTGGTACATCAAGAACTAACAAAGTCAAGAGGATAAAATTGAAGAAATGTCCAGAATTATTAAAGATTTATCAAATAAGTTGGCTAGAATGGAAATAGAGAGAAGAAGGTCTAATAATAGAAATCCAAATCAGTTTAGAAGGTCCTTCAACTGTACCCAAGTTTTACAAAGAGAAAGAAGAAATGAAGACCAACCCATACAAGAACCTATAAAAATTGAATGTCTAATTGTTAATCTTGTGGTGGAGGATTTTGAAGATATTGGTGAAGAAATGAATATGATGGAGGGCGGCCTTTCAAATATGCATGTGACTCAAGATGAATATGAGAAATCCTTAAGATTTAATTCATATTTTAACGAGGATGATAACAATAGTCCAAATGATACATCATCATCTCAATATAGGGTTTTCTCAGATGCCTCGCAAGCTAAACTCCATAAAAAAATACGACCTTAGACCAAGGACAACTATAAATACAACCAAAACAAATAATCAAGGTCACCAAGATAAAATATAAAATAAATATAAAGGAAAGTAAATCACAGTTTCAAAACAAAAATATGATCAACATGCAGCTAAGAAAATAGATGCGGAACATAAAGAAATAAATAAAAAAATAAGTAGTTCTTTCATCGTGGAAAATGAATTAAATAAGATCACAATTCCTATTTCATTGTTGGAAATTGCAAAAAATCTTGTTTATAGAAAACAAGGGATGAAAATGTTTTATTGTTCAATCACAACAACTCAACCTAATACATTAAATCTACAAGATGAATGGCCTATTGTAATGTTTGGTCCTTGTATTGAGGAAAGAGGAGAAGCAGTGGCACCATTTTATATATTTTTAATTATTCATGAACATCTTTTACACAATTTCATGTTAGATTCAGGGGCTTCTCACATCTTAATGCCTAAATTAGTCATGGAGAAGATGGGTCTACAAATCACAAGACCATATCATGACCTGTATTCTTTTTATGCAAGAAAAGTTAGATGTTTAGGGATGATCAAAGATCTTGTAGTACATTTAGCCTAAATTCCTATTAAAAAGTGTTTTGATGGATATAGTTGTGGTATATGTGCCCATGAACTATGGAATGCTTTTATCTAGATCTTGGGCAAGCAAACTAGGTGGCTCATTATAAATGGACATGACATATGCCACAATCCCATTCTTTGGTGGAGAAACCAAGATACTCTATAGGGAAACTAAACTTGCTAACATAGTTAGTGACCCCAATCATCCCAATAATTATCATGTCTATTCAAAAGATTAAGACTTGGGTTGTTTCATTTTATTCGTAAATAATGAACTTGGAATTTGTACAAAAATTGTAAATACTCCTTTGTGTGAAAATAAAGAGCCCGGGGATGGAATGTGGAAAATGTATTTTGATGGAGCTTCCTCCTGGGAGGGTGTTGGAGCAGGTATACTTCTAATTTCACCTTCTAGCAAATTATTTCTATTTTTTTTAGAGTGTAATTTGAAACAGATTCCACCAATAATGTTTGTGAATATGAAGCTTTAGTATTAGGTTTAGAAACAACCAGAAAAATGAAAATTGCTTGGCACAGGGGCAGACCCAGGGTTCAGTTCTAACAACGCACCAACAAGCCCTAACTACTGGCCCTTTCGGCAACACCTGCAAAGCAGATGCAGTCTCACCCGAAGTAGCTATAGGGGGTTGCAGGACACAGATGTCTACAACCAGAGGAAATGCAAAGTGGATCCAGGGCAACACTCTCACACTAATCTAGTTATTCCATCTTTCTTAAGCCTACTGTGCGAACTATATCTCAAATCTAACACAATATTGCATTAACAGTATATCAGAGATCAGAAGAACACAACATCAATCACACACAACAACAGGATATATGTAGTTCACCCTCTCCCTAAGGCTACATCCACATAATTGTGCTTTATAATATATTGAAGGAAAGTATACAGTTCTATCTGCACTCTTAGCTTGCAGATATCTCTCTTTCTTTCTCTTCTCCTCTCCCCTCCCTGCACACCCAGCTGCAAGATTGATCTTCGCACCCAACTGAAGATTTTACAACACAGACTTCTCTCACCACACAATACTTCTCTCTCTACAATAACAACAATTACTCCACACACATAAACTCGAACCTATCCCAGGTCCTCTTGACCTTTATTTATACATTGCAATGACTCTCAGACAACCTTAGGCTGAAACCTAGGTGTTAAAACCCTAAATACCAAAACCCTAGGTCAACTTGACCCGCGTTTTCAGGGCTTCGCTAGCCTGTCTTTCCTTCTTTCTTGCGAGGTGCTCCAAAGAATCCATTGGTGGATTTTTTTGCTTGCTGAGTCATCCATGATCCATCTTCCTTGCTTATCTATCTTCCTCGATCTCCCCGTCCAATGACTTTCTTTCTCTTACTTCACTCCGTCTTTTCTGTTCTTTTGGTCACTTTGACCCAATCTCAGTCAACTTGTCTTCCGCGTAGTTCGCACTTCACTCTTCTTTTCTTAATCTTCACAACCTTCCATAACCAAGGGCCAACCGTCTCATTGTCCATGGTGATGTAGAATTAATTTTCCAACAAGTAAGAAAGGTTTATCAAGCCAAACATCCTAGGATGAGATCATATATAATTTTTGCTTGGGATTTAATTGAAAATTTATTTTTAGTCTTTAATATCCATGCAATTCCAAGACATGAAAATGAACAAGTTGATTCATTAGCAATAGCAACAAGTACTTTCAGGCCCACTGAAGTTCCAAATCTTAAATATGAAGTGGAAATGAATTATATGCCTTCAATTCCTGACAATGTCAAACAATGGCATGTATTTGAAGATGATCAACAGATTAATTTTTTTTGGAAATGGTTGATGAATTTTCTACAACTCATATTGATCAAGAAGATGAAAAATATAACGAACAAGTTAATCAAAATAGTCATCTATCCCCTAAACTCCAAGATATGATTGCTAACCATAAAATGATGGTGTTAAGAAATAAACATATTCTGAAAGGG
This sequence comes from Picea engelmannii, assembly GCA_009831015.1. Classification (NCBI taxonomy): domain Eukaryota; kingdom Viridiplantae; phylum Streptophyta; class Pinopsida; order Pinales; family Pinaceae; genus Picea; species Picea engelmannii. The sequence continues at coordinate 1,085,457 of ML776694.1, forward strand.
TTAGTCCCTCTGGAGAAACTATTTGACAAAGATGATTTTGTTGTTAAACCTATTGTTCACCCTCAGACTGAAGAGGTAGAAGATTGCAACATTGGTATCGAACAAGAACCAAGGAATATCAAGGACTCAAAACTTCTGCCTCGTGATAAAAAAAAACCCAGGTATGTTGATTTATATAAAGAATATATTGATGTGTTTGCATGGACATATGAAGATTTAAAAACCTATGAGACCAACACAATTCAACATAGAATTCCACTTAAGGTGGGATTTAAACCATTTACACAGAAATTAAGACACGTAAATCATATTCTTTTCCTAGTCATTGAAAAGGTATCGAAAAAATTGTTCGATGCAAAAATTATAGTTCCTCTTAGATATTCTTCATGGGTTGCAAATTTAGTACTTGTCAGAAAGAAGAATGGTGAAATAAGACCCTATGTTGATTTTAGGAATCTTAATAAATCTCCATTAAATGATAATTATCCTCTTCCTAAAATGGATCATGTGTTACAAAAGGTAGTAGGAGCTGATAAAATCTCTATGATTGATGGTTTTCAAGACTATAACCAGATTGTTGTGCATGAAAAAGATAGGGAGTTGACTGCATTTACTACACCTTGGGGAACTTTTATGTATGACAAAATGCCCTTTGGTCTAATGAATGCAGGAGGAAAATTTCAGAGGGAAATGGACATAACATTTGTTGGAGAAAAAGACAAATTTACTTTTATTTACTTAGATGATCTAACAATTTTCTCCAAATCAGATGATGGTCATTTAAAACATCATAGACAAACCTTTGTTAAATGTAAAAAGTATGGTTTGTCACTGAATCCTAAGAAATCACATTTTGCTATGCAGGAAGAAAGATTACTTGGACACATTGTCTCAAAGGAAGGAGTAAAAATTGACCCTCAATGTGTTGAAGCAATTAAGGTCATCATCCCGCCAAGAAATAAGAAAGAGCTTCGATCCTTTCTTGGAAAAAATAATTTTTGGAGAAGGTTCAATACCAACTTTGATGAAGTGGTAAAGGATGTGATAGACATGCTCGGAAAGGATATTGAAGTTAAATGGTATTCATATGCCATATATTTGTTTGATCAAATTAAGGAGGTCTTGGGAGAAGCACCAGTGCTAATAAGTCGAAATTACTCAAAGGAATTTCTTATATTCTCTTTTGCTTCTGATAACACAATTGATGCAATTCTTTTACAAAGAAACGAAGACAATCAAGAACAATCAATCACATTCTTTAGTAAAAGTCTAAGAGATTTTGAGCTCAAATATAACATCATGGAAAAACAAGTTTATGCATTGGTTAAAACTTTGAAATCTTTTAGGGTGTATGTTCTTCGTTCTAGAATAATTGCATATGTACCTAGTAGCACAATAAAAGTGATATTGAATCAACCTGATAGTGATAGAAAAAAAGACAAATGGATAGAATGCTACTAAGGAGTATGACCTTGGAATAAAGCCAACAAAATTGATTAAAGGTCAAGGTTTAGAAAATCTTTTAGTGGATCCAAATTACAGAGTTCTCGGTATAAAGACATTGTTTTTATTTACAAATCCTTGAATGCCCATTTGATTTCAGTCAAGCAAAAGCTAGGTCTCTCAAACTTCAAGCAACTAACTATTGAATAGTAAATGAAAAGCTTTATTGGAAGGATTCTTTGGGCATCTTATTAAATTGTATTGTTGAAGAAGAGACAAAAGGGATCATAGATGAGTTTTACAAAGGCATATGTGGAGGACACCATGATTGGGGAGGCAAAACATACAAAATATCGAGAGCAAGCGATTATTGGCCAAAGTTATTTTTAGAAGTGAACACAAAGGTAAGGTCTTGTAAAGAATGTCAGATTTTTGCAGGTAAACAAAAGCTTCCTTCATTACCATTACTGTCAATAAAAGTTGAAGCTCCTTTCCAACAATGGGGCCTAGAATTCATAGGTGAGATTCATCCTGCATCTAGTGCACAACATAAATGGATTTTAATTGCAACATATTATTTTTTCAAGTGAGTAGAAGCAATTCCTACTAAATTTTCCACCGATGCAATTGTAATCAAATTTCTTGAAGAAAATATCCTTGCTAGGGATGTCCTAGAGTATTAATTTCCATTCATTGTATATAATTGATGTTGTTTAGTATTAATTCTTTATTTTTAGTTTTAAAAAAGAACCTCTAAGTAAATATTTCTGAAAGAAGTTTTTGGATCTGAAGTATAATTCATGAAGAGTCATCATTGCTATTTTATCCTTAAAAGCGTGATCCAATTAAAATTATAATGTTCTTTGCTAGGTTAGTATGTTCATCCTTTGGGTTAGATTTATCATAGAAGTTTACATTAAATATTCTCTTTAAAATAGATAAATCCTTATGTTCTCATATTTTGGAATCTTAATAGAAAAGATTGTCCTAACCACCAATGAAGATTTTGACATGTTACTTTAAAAACCAGAAAGGAGAACATCTTACATATTTTCTCATGAAAGTTAAAAATGTATGTTTTGGGTAATTCTTTCTAAGTAGATGGTCTAGTGTCAATTTACTGAAGACATGCTACTAAACTAGAATATTTTGGAAAGATAGAGTTAGGAATGAGGAAATGAAAATATTTATGAGTATTTTAATCACTCGATCATTTATGACTCATCCTTGATGAACAAACATCATCCCTTAAATGTGAAAACATATTGATTGCCCCCATCTCCTAAAAATTGTCAAACTAATTGAAAGAGATGGTGAAAGGAAATTCAAGTGGGAAATGAAGGTATATTCACCGGGGCTATGGACGCTTGTTGATAGTGAAGCAAGGCTTATGATGTCAGGTGACTACACCATAGGCTATGGATGTTTTTTGGTAGTGTAGCAACACCATGAGGATGAGAAAGAGTAGCAATGAGTATCTTTATTTTAATACTCACTTAAACTAGTTTCCTTAGAAATAACTTTGTTTCGGCCTTAATAATTACCTTTAAATATCTTAAAAGCCTCGAGTTACAAAACATTACTTATAAATTTGACTCCTTAATTTATGATTGTATTACCCTGAACAATTCTAGAGTACAGTTGAATGAGTGATACTATTTTTATCCTTCTCTAGTCTTATTCTATAAAAACATGTTAAATTCAAAAATTGGTAGTGGTTTAGTCTCTTCAATTATAGATTAATCACACAAATGAGAAGAAAAGGTTTTGATGTTGTTTTTAAGAGAAATTAACACTTGTTAGAAGTATTTAATTGGTTTTCTTCCAGAATAATGAGTCCATAGCCCAATAAAAGGCACATAGTCTGCAGTTCTTTAGTGCTTCGCAGGGAGACACAATCCCCAAATGGAGCCAGATGTTGTAACATAGATTAATTTTTTACAAAATTTAGAAATAAAATTTAGATTTATTTCTAATGAGTTAAATAGCCAGTTTTTTTTTTTCAAAATAATCTTTAATAAAATCTTAGAAATTACTTTAGTTTTTGTTGATGTTTTGGTAGTTGGGGGAGGTATTAACCTCCAAGTGTAACCTTTGTAATTACAATAGAATATTCCAAAAGTAAGAGAACCATTAAATAGATGTGTGAAAACCCTATAAGTGAAGTCGACCCAAGGAGAATAATAATAAAGAAATAGAAAACCCCAGGAAGGGAAGTTGGCCCTACCAGAAAAAGTAAAAGTAAATTATGTTTTTCAGAAAAGATAGGCCGGCCCCGTGGGAAAAGTTCAATGGAAGAATAAGTATAAATAAGGTGACGCCTTAGCTCATTTGTACACTCTCATAAACTCAATAAGAAGAAGGAGGGAGCAAGTATGAGGAGTAGTATCTACAACAATTGTAGTTGCAGTAGAAGGAGGTGCAAGTCTGGAGAGGATGGTGTAACAGTTGTCATGGTGCAATCTCGGTCTTTCTGGTATCTCTCTTCTGTGCTTCTCTTGGTAAAGGTATGCTTCTATTAATAGAGGTACGTTCTCTTAGTATTGTGATGTTGCTGCAACAATAGTGTTTTTGTTTAAGGTTTATCTATTGGTTCTAGTGTGGACTTGTTGGAATCATTCTATCTAAGAAAAGATTAGTGTGCTTGGGGGTGGCATAGTGAATGTTTATGGTTGGGTGACAATGATGTGACATTGTCTATGGTTAAACGAGCATACCAAAATTTTAACATGGTTTCAGACTTGGTTTCCTTTGTAACAATCTAACCACTGGAAGGAAGATCCTCAGTTCCCCCCATTGTGAAGCTCGTTGAGCACTTATTGAGCCCACTATGAAGGTTTCCTAAGGAGGGCACATCTCTTCCATGTATCAGATCTACAATCTTCTGAAGTTGCAGTTGCAATACCAGTTGTAGTTGCAGTACCAGTTGTAGTTGTAGTGTCAGTTGCTTCATGTTAGTTGCTTCGTGCTAGTTGCTTCATGCCAGTTGCTTCGTGCAAGTTGCTTCATGCCAGTTGCAGCACCAATTGAAGTGCCAACACTAGTTGCAGTTCCTTTGGACCAGTGAAGTTTCTGTGAAATATTGGGCCTAATTTTTTGTTGTCCTAGTGCACCTTACCCTAGAGCATCTCCAGCTACCTTCAGATTGAAAGTTGGAGCACTTTGAAGTTTTAGGATTTGTCGTTGCTTACCGCTAGTTGCCACTCCTACCGGAGGTATGTACTTGTATATGGTTAAATTGTATCATTGTCTTAAGGGTATTTGCAGGAGAGGGGATCTTTTGTCCAAACAACAATCGTAGATCCAGAAGGATCTAAGATCCAACACATTCATAGGAACAACACACTCCAAGTTTGATTATTTTTATATGCCTCTAGTTGTTATGGCATTATTGTGATCTTATGAATATCTAAGTTGCATTTTGATCTATTAAAGTTATGATTATTTCTAGTCATAGTTAAAGTTATAAGTTGACCTTAGTCAAAGTATTAGATATATTGAGGTTGATATTTTAGAGTTTATTTGCATTATATTCTTTGACTCAGATTTCTGTCAAGAAAGCATATTATGCTAGTACAGGGGACAGGTTGGAGAGAATACTTGTCATCTTGAGTGAAGGAGACTTGGAAGAAAAGCGACAACACTCATTCTTGAAGATAAGACTCCAGGTTCCAGGTTTGATTGATTAAATTGATAAGTTTCCAATTTGCGCATATCAAGTTTGATAATTGCTACATTACAAGTAAACACCATAGTTGTGAAAACAATCCTTGAAAGGTTCTATTACTGCTAGGTGCAATGAATACTTGGTAGCATGTGAGTAATATTGATATAAATGCTTATTGTATTTGTTGCAAGATGAACTAACATCTCCTCCAGGAGATATTTCTTGGTTTGTTTCCAGGAAGGTCGCCTTGGTAATGATATGTTGATTACCATGAAATTGTCTTTTATTCTTGTTAACATAGATATGTTCTTATGAAAATGCTATTTTATTGGAAATGCTTTTGCTCTAGTTTCTCTTGTCTCAGGCAGGTTATCTTGTAACTTCCATGGAGGTTACCATGGAGGAATGATTGGTCACAATGCTAGAAGAGTGTTGTTCCTATTTCTTATTATTGTATTTTTTATTTTGGCTCTTGCTCCAGCCAGGTCACAAGTGATAGCTCCGAGAAGGAGCTACTGTGACGATTGTTCTTGTTATTGTTTTTATTATTATTACAAGAGTATTATTCTTGTCTATTGTTTTCGCTTGTTGTTGGTCTTGTTCCGGGCAGGTCAGAGGTGATAACTCTGAGGGGAGCTATAGTGATGGTTGCAGGAAGCAACATATTAGATGGTCTCTAGTTTGAGACATGGAGCAGACTATCCAGATAAGAAGATGTATACACAATCGCATACATCCATGTACTGAAGAAAAAGAGGACAACGTTAAAACCTTCTGGAAAGAAGGGTACTTTTGCGAGATACATAGTGTTTCATATGGAGATTGATTGTAAGGAGCAGAAGGCTCCAAAGATGACCAAAAATATCCCTCTAGTTTAGTTGATCACTCTTCAGATCATTAAGAAGAGTTAGTAGAGCCAGAAGGGCATACCCAGAATCGTTGCAGTAACCACAAAGAGACCAACATGGTCCCATGACACTTTGCAGGATGCAAAGATATATAACATTGATGATCCATATCATGAGAAGGAGTAGATGGATCCACCAGTCATGAAGCAGGCGACCACACCAAGTACCAACTCAAAAGTAGCTAGAGTTTAGAAGGAGTTAACCATCATGATCTAATAGGGAGGAGCAACCTCCCCTGGACCATTCATAGTAGATTAGACTTTAGAGGAGATCATCACATATAGAGGGAGTCAAGCTTTAGAGGGAGCACGGAAAATCAAAGTGAGCAGGATCTCAGAGAGAGTCAGTGGCTTAGAGATGTTCATTCAGAAAGTATTCCTCCTCAAATTCAGATTGAAGAGAGAGAGAGAGATGTCTTCCAGGACTGGAAGACACGTGCCATGAGTTGAGGAGACTAGATCGAAGCTTCAAAGGATTCGAGGAGATATGAGACCTCCTAGGAAGATTCCCTTGCTTTAGTGACAGAGGAGGAAGACAATCATAAGGAATGTATATGTATTTTTTCCTTGAGACCAGAAGGGAAGTCAATGGTGACTTCCAAATTGATCTATAAGATCAAACATGTTGTTGATGACAACATAGAGATGTAAAAAGCCTAATTTGTGGCCATAAGATTCTCCCAGCAAGAGGGAGAATATCATGACAAGACACTTGCTCCAGTAGTTAGAAAGAAGTGTACATAGATACATGAGAAGGAGTCTCATGTCTGCAGATTGAAGAAAGCTTTGTATGGACTTAAGCAGGCACCCACGACAAGATATGCCAGACAATTATTTTGATGAGCTTGGGATTGGTTTCCTACACCGATAGTGACAAATCTAAAGTTATTAAGTGAGACATCTTCAGAGAAAGTGGATGCCACCATGTATAAACAAATGCTTGGTTTGTTGATGTACTTAATGAACACAAGGCCATATATATGTTTTGCGGTGAACACAATGAGTCAATATATGGTTGTGCTGAGACATGTTCACTTTATTGGAACAAAACATGTGATGAGGTACCTGAAAGGAACAATTGATTATTGACTTAGATATGTTTCAGATCATTACATAAGCCTGCAAGGCTATACCGAATCAAATTGGGTCGATAGTATTGCAAACCAGAAGAGTACATCTGGATGGTGCTTTAGTTTGGGATCAACTATGATCTCATTATTTAGTAGGAAGCAGGCGAGTGTGGCGCTCAGTACGATTGAGGTAGAGTATATAGCAGAGTGTTCAACTAACAACGAAGCAATGTGGCTTCATAAGCTGCTTGCATGATTGTTTGATCTCAAGTTAGAGGTGACTTGTATCTGGTGTGACAACCAGAGTTGTGTGAAGTTGACAGAGAACTCAGTGTTCATGACAAGTCCAAGCATATTGAGATCATGTACCATTATATCAGAGATACGGTGTAGAAGGGAGCAATGAAGCTCTAATATGTCGCTATAGATGAGCATATAACATGTGCGTTGACCAAGCCTCTGTCCAGAGTGAAGTTTGTGTACTTCAGAGACAAACTTGGTGTGGTCCAGAAGGAATTCCCTAGTAAGAGGGAGTGACGAGTTACAAATGCGACTCCATATAGCAGCACGGTATAGTGTGGACAACAAGTTGTCATGCCCGAGAACTGATTGTGGCACTAGTCAGGATGATGTGTACGCAGATCTTTCGGGGAGAGCGTGTTTTCCTAACTAAGGAGGCCCAACTGGTTTGTGTTATTGGAGACTTCACGCAGATCCTTCGGGGAGGGCGTGCCTCGGGGATAGCTAGAGGGCCAACCTAGTGTGTTGGACATCATCTACTCCAGTGAAATAGTCCAGTACGCTGAGATATTGCTACTCTAGTGAAATAGTCTGGTACGGTGAGATATTGCTACTCTAGTGAAATAGTCTGGTATGGATAGCTACTCAAGTGAAATAGTCTGGTATGCTGAGATATTTATACTCTAGTGAAATAGTTTGGTACGCATAACTACTCTAGTGAAATAATCTGGTACATATAACTACTCCAATGAAATAGTCTGTTACGCTGAGATATTGCTACTTCAGTGAAATAGTCTAGTACGCTAAGATATTGCTACTCCAGTGAACTAGTTTGGTATGCATAGCTCCTCCAGTGAAATAGTCTGGTACGCTGAAATATTGGTACTCCAGTGAAATAGTCTGGTACGCATGTTACTAGTTCTGTATGAACTAGATGCCAGATTCTGTGTGAGCTGGTGAGTTAATAGTTCTTTATGAACTAGATGCCAAATTATGTGTGAGATGGTGAGTTGCAGTTGCCCAGACTTCGCTTAGATTGGGTAGTAGCGTAGTTCTGTGTAAACTGGCTCAATTGCATATTCCAGAGCTTGTGCGACTATGATGGTGATACTTGTGACATGATATGTTTGATCATGAGATAACTTGTGTAGCTATGCTACTTGTTACATGATATGTTTGATCATGAGATGGCCGTGTGGCCATGCTACTTGAGACATGTTCTGTTTGATCATGAGATAGCGTGTGTGGATATGGTGATGCTACTTGTGAACTAGTTTGCAAGACCATGTGAGTCTTTCCCATGCCATGTGATATGGATGGATGTGTTTGAGACCATTACATGAAGAACATATTAGTTAATACCTCCCTATATAAGAGGGAGTGTTGATGTTTTGGTACCGGCGGGAGGTATTAAACTCCAAGTGTAACCTTTGTATTTAGAATAAAATATTCTAGCAATAAGAGAACCATTAAACAGATGTGTGGAAACCCTAAAAGAGAAGTCGGCCCAAGGATACTAATAATAAAGAAATAGAAAACCCCAAAAAGGGAAGTCGGCCTTGCTAGAAAAAGTGAATGTAAATTATATTTGTCAGAAAAAATAGGTCGGCCCTGTGGGAAAAGTTCACTCACAGAATAAGTATAAATAAGGTGACACCTTAGCTCATTTGTACACTCTCATACACTCACTTAGAAGGAGGAGGGCGTAAGTATGAGGAGTAGTACCTGCAGTAGTTGCAGTTGCAGCAAAAGGAGGCGCAAGTCTGGAGACGGTGGTGCAACAATTGTCATGGTGTAATCTCACTCTTTCTAGTATCTCTCTTGTGTGCCTCTCTTGGTAAAGATATGCTTCTATTAGTAGAGCTATGTTCTCTTGGTATTGTGTTGTTGCTGCAATAGTGGTGTTTATGGTTAGGGTTTATCTGTTGGTTCTAGTGTGGACTTGTCAGAAGCATTATATCTAAGAAAAGGTTAGTGTGCTCGGGGGTGACATAGTGAATGCCTATGGTTGGGTGACAATGATGTGACATTGTCCATGGTTAAACGAGCATGCCAAAATTTTAATAGTTTTAAGGTTGTATGAATTTAACATAATTTAGACTTTATAAAGTTTTCTTTATAGAATATAAACTTTATATTATATGGTTTTATTAATAAAAAGTGCATCTTTTCATCGCAAAACTGATTGCACGGTTGACACTTTAAATCAACGGTCCTCATGCTTTCGCACCCCTCCATGCATGTTCAATGTTTGAGATAGGGTGCGCAGGGGGGGAGGGGGGGGGGGGGGAACTTAACCATGGTTCGAGCTTTTATGGTGTGTCACACGCAAATGAATTGCGCCCCCCCCCTTGCTATGGATAGCATAACCGATCGAGAGCCCCCACAATCGACACTGGATTGATGTGTGTTCAAGTGAAGACAACACACGTGAAAAGGGGTGAAACAACATTTTATTAAATTTCTAATATTTTAATCCAATTTTTTCACCAATCCTCAATCACCATGTATTCAAGTTCATTTTAAAAAAAAGGGTAAGGTCAAGTTTGTTGGTTAACGTTGCATTTACGAAGAGTTCAAACATTGGGAATGCCTTCCATCTTACTAGCGCCATCCGTCATTTTAGTCGGAGTATTTTTCGAAGTAAATTCTTCCATGGGTAATTCAAAACCGTTTTATCCTTCAACTTTTCACTATCTAAAATGGAGTCATCTAGATCGATCAAACCTAAAATACTATTGACTGTAGAAGAAGAAGATTTAGTTGACAGAGACAAAGATCTCTTCGACCTAGTCTTGTCATTTGATTTGTTTGAAATTCACCATCTTGCACTCCAAAATTTTAGGGATTTGGCGGACCATTACCATGCTTGGGAATCGGATTTGGCAAATTTTTTAGTACCCCAAGTGTATGAATTTCCTGAGTTCGTGGTTCAATACGCCTCAAATTACCTTTCTTCCAAGACACCTATTATTTCTGAAGCTGGGTCTGTGCTTATTGAAATAACTCCCCAATCTATTGCTGAAATGTTAAGGTGGCCATTAAATCATGACAATGAAACGCTAAATGAAATCGTATTAGCCAAATGCTTCAGAGAGTTAAAACCCAAAGATAGAGTAGCCCTTTTACAATCTTATTTATGCAAGAACCTTGATGCCCCTGTTGATGATGTTACTCTTGAGACTAGCTTATTTCCTAAAATATCAAGGCAAATTATCACAATGATATCTAGATTATTAGGGAAGGATAATGACTTTGTAGTTGATGAATTTGTTTTGGGGTGGGTGATGTCAATATGCCCATTTACAATGAAACCCTTAACTAGATTCAACTATGCCCAATTTCTCACTGATAAAATCCATCATCAATTATCAGAATTCGAAACTCTCAAGAGTTTCAAGTATAAACCATACCTTGTTCACCTCTTCTTGTTTTCTTAATCTATTCACTTTTCATGTCTTGGACTAAAAATTGAAGATGAAATTGGTAACCCAGTCTCGATCACTCACTGGACTTCTCTGGTTAGGAAAAAGGTTCAGAATGCAGGGTTTTCATAATATGTTAACATGTTCATGCCGAAGTGTTATAAGATCATACATGATGAAATGCCCTCTAGAATTTTTCCAGAATGCAAGAAACTATTACAGCTAAGTCCTGACAAAAACACAGGGGACTGGTACATTTTTTAAGATAATACAAAGATTAGGATATATGGCTTTGAACTACAACCTTTCATGTTGCCCATTTTCTTGACCCTAGAAGTCTTTGCATGAGAATACATTAGACAATTATTAGACTCTGGTAATATCCATTTTGTAGCAAGAAAGTATAAATCTAGCTTCAAATTGAAAAAAAAAGTTGGGCCTTTTATTTCAATACTAGAACAACTTTGTGAATAGCAAAAGAACTCCTCCAGAACATGGGTTTCTAGCAGGGAGAAAAATGGATGTATGATCCTCATGTTGTAATCTCTTCAAAGAGGATTGCACATGGACATGTTCCATATCAACATCAGAAAAAAAACACAGATGGAACTGCCAACAAACTAGAATAGTTGGAAAGATGTATAGGGTATTTTGCAAGTCCAGGGTAAAGTACCAGAGCAACTTTCAAAGTCTCTAGTAATAGAGACCCCTCAACAATTCGAGAAGACTTACAAAATAAAGAATACATAATCAACTTCAAAGAACGCAAAAACATAAGAAGAAAGGACATCAAAAAGGAAGAAGATAGAGGTGTTGAATGAAGATGAAGATCAAGAACCAGAGGAAGAAGTAGTACCCACGATTAAAGAACTTGTTGTAGTGGTAGAAATATCATCAACAACAAATCCTCACAGTGCAGAAAGCAAGAGTGGAACATAATCATTGGATACAGATCAATCAAAGCAGATTGATCATGTTCACCAGTTTATGTCTACTAGGAAAATGTGTGCGAAGATTAAACAAAACATTCTTTCTAAAATCTTTGACCAAGAAACATCTCAGACTAGGATGCTATTAGTTGTGGACTATGAAAAGGGTAGATTGAATATAGAAGTGCTTGAACCAAAAGAGAAAAAGAAGGTTACAAACATATTTGTTGATCTTAATGCAGTTCACCCATTGGATAAAATGGATATGCATAGCCAAACTGGAGAAATGTTAAATAAATATGTGATGGTAGCTAACCTTGGAATAAATAAGCTGCATGTTATAAATGAAAAGATAAAAAACGAGCTAAAAAATGAAAAGTTATCTAATAGAACTAGGTGTATCAGAGTGGAAGAATTAGAACAATGGGTAATGGATCTAGGATCTAATCCACAAGATGTAGCATCTGTGCAAGCTCTGCTAAAAACAAAAGATATAGAGATCTAGTCACTAAAGAGAAGGCTCAATATCCATGGAATTGGACATGTCTAGACTCCATAGTTGCAGGTAGTCCGGTCAGAAAAGGATCAATTCCTAAAGAAAATGGTACAGATGGAAGAACATATTAAATTGTATGAGAAGAAGATTGAAATCTCGAAAGGGGATCTTCTTTATCACAAGTAACAAAATCAATAGATCCAATTGATGGGTTATCAAAAGCATTGGCATATCTGAATCTAAAGGGAGCTGAGGTTGAGAAGCTGAAGAAAACAATTTCAACACAACAAGAAGAAATCAAAGATAAGGATAAAATTATTGGAGAATACCATAAGCTAAAAGCCAAGACTCTAAAAGACTTGGAACAAATGAAAAACAAGTTGTTTGGAAAACCATATTTGATAGGAGCTAGACACATTATTTGGGATGAAAACATTGATGAAGTTGACAAGATTTGGCATTTATTCAAAATAATTGATGATGAGATGGTTCTAACAGATGAAACAAATGACACTATAGAGAAAACGTTCCAAGAATTAGAAGTTAGACCCCATGTTGCTACCAGAGTTATCAAGTTCCTCAATTCCACTTGCAGTGAAGTATTGAAAAGTAAAGTTGTAAAGGATAGAACCACAATGGTGATGGAGGCTGAAAAGATTTTTACAAAAGTAAATTTACTACAACAAGCTCAAAATAAATCTATAATGGTGAAAAGGAACATTGAGTCATTCACCAACATATTTTCAAATCTAGTAAAGGTGGGTTTACCTTTAGCATGGGATGATAAAGACAATCTTCTATCCTTTGAAAGTTATAGAAAAAATTATTCATAATCTGGGAAAGTGAAGAAAAGTTGAAAGCAGTGGTCGACAATATGAGAGGGCAAACCATTGTGGATTTGCTCATAGATGATTTCTATCTTCTCTGGCAAATAAAAAAACCTTTTTTCAAGCCGTCCTACATATGATAAATACACTGATCTAGACATTGCATACATGCAAATGAAGTCATTCAACTACCCATCAAGCGAAACTTGGAAACTTGTCCTCTAGTTGTTGACTGAATGAGTCATTAAAATAGTTGAAGAATATCATGAATTGGAATAGTTGTCTTCCATATCTTCCTATTTTTAGGAGTCAATGATCTTTTTGTATATGAAAGACTAGAAAATAGGATCAAATAACCACATTTGGTTATGACCTAATTTGTATAAAGGTATAATAAATACTCAATGTAAGGGAGATTTTTGGCCAGAGGAAAGATTACTTCTTTAATACAATTTTGGAGGTTTTGAGCGATTCAAAATTTCTATGTCTCAATTCATGTAATTCTTGTTTTTGATGTTATCTCCATGTCTATATTTTTTTCTCAAATTTATATGATGTCATAATTGTGATAATTTGGTACTACTACTACTATTACAAACTACAAAGGAATCCTTAAAGCTATAGATTTCTCAGATATACTGTGATTATTGACAAGACCTGAACTTAATTCACTTTGTGAATAGAAAATAATTGTTCCTCTCTATTCATTTTATATTTCTGGTTCAGATAGATTTTTATTATAATTTCTTCTATTTGAAAGGTAAAATGATATTTATCAAAAGATACATTATTTTACATTTAGTTATGTTTTCCTTATTTCTTCTTTTATGCATTAAATTTAAATCACATGAAACATAGAAATCGTGCCCTCAAAACATGACCTATAAGCATTAAAGATTAGAAATCGATGCCCAAGGTAAATTAACAAAACATTTTGTTCTAGGACTTACCAACTTAAACAAAATCAATCAATTTTAAATGGATGCTTTGGCATAGTTTCCTAGCCAAAAACATCTCAAGGGTTACAACACACTACCTCATCACCCTACAATCAATGACAGTCTTACCATTGCCACCACCCCTTCCATTGCCACTGCCATCATTCAAGAGGATTTAGATCAAGAACTAAGGGTCGGTGTTGCTACCAAAGAGTGGATGTCTGTGTTAGTTATGCCCTTAGTGGTCTTGCTATGTTCCCACATTCATTTTTCCTGTTGTGTTATTTTTGGAGGCTACTTTGGCCTTCAGTTTTGTGGATTTGTTTCGCTATTTTTGGGAGCTAATATCTTTGTTTTACAATACAACAAGTATAGGTCATATTGAAACTTCGTCACAATGAACTGAAATCATTGTCTCGCATTTCAACTATGGTCAAAGAAGTGGTAAGGGCTATGGGCTCATTACAATTCCTAATTCACATTCAAACATTTTGAATTCAACTTTTCAATGTTTCATCTACATTGATCAATATAATCTATTGTTTGGAACTTAGGATGTGCTTGTAAACTTCCCATACCATGATAATTAGTGTGTAGAGGGACCTGCACAGCCATTTTTTTGCTTTGGAGTTTGAAGTTGGGTGACTGAGAAGAGTTAAAAGGGGATGGTAGCAGCAATAACAGAGGTGTGAGCACTGAAGAAGATATAAAAGGTAGTGAATAAAATACAAATGATGATGAGATGCATAAAAAAAAGCAACCATGAATAAAATACTTGTCTAGGAATTTTGTGTCTCTTCTGCTCTATTTGTAGCAAAAACATGAGGAGGAGGAATGGGCATGGCTTGAAAGCCTGAAACTCACTAATGGATCCAAAAGCGACCATGATGTTGTTGTTTCTGCGTGTCAATATTCTTTTCTTTGTAACGACATAGGTATGAATGTCTCTATCTCCAAAATATATGCACTTTCCTCAATTAGTAATTCGTCATACTTAAAACGTAATTGAAGAAAATCTTCTCTCCATCGTCGCATGTGTATAGGTCATAACAACAATTTTGGCTTGTGTATGCTATGTCTCCAGATTGATTCTCTACTTGGACATCCAACCACTTTTTATTTTCTTCAATTTATAATGAAATAGCTCGTACATGTTTATGACTATTTATTTGTAGAGACTTCACAGTGTATTTGCTTCAATTTATGATGAACTGATTGCTTATTTACAGATATTTCACTTTGTATTTTCTTCCATTTAAGATGAAATATCTTGTACTTGCTTCTAATTGTTTATTTGCAGAGATTCCTACTCGGTTTTTTACTGTTTATTTGTGGAGAGATTTCGACTGGGTAAATATAACAAGGATCTTTTAAAAAATATTAGCACAGGAGTGGGATAATAAGAACAATGGTTGTAACAAAACCCTTAGGCATGCGACATCACGGTAGATCAAATGGAAAAACTCTACAAATACACATTTCAATCACAACACATGGTAAGCATTTGTTTCTATAATATTCTAACGTTGTTGCAAATATATGTTCAATCATAGCACAAAGTAAACATTTGCTTCTCTAATAATCTAATTATGTTGTACAATGGAGTGTTAGCTTACTCACACTTAGGCTCCAATGGTCTAGATGGAACAATGTAAGGCTCCATTGGAATAGTTGATTCAAAGGTAGAGAAGGACTAGGTTGTGCTACTACAAAGCTATTATTCTAGGTCATCTAAAAGTCAAATCGTTCCTATCGCAGCCTGGTTGTAGAGATGTTGGGCCACTTTATTTTATTAGAATTGTAAAAGAAATTGTAGCTTAAACCTCTCTAAATCCCACCCATCTTTTCCTTGGTCCCCTTTTCAATTCCATATTTGGGTCGCAAAATGTTTTTTTCATTTTAATGGGCAACACCATAAGCATTAACATTACTCATAATCTCATTTCCATCAATCTTCGCAACAAAATCTCCTAACTTTGCTATTTTTCCTTCTTCTTTATTGAGATTATGTTGGCTATTTTTCTTCTTCTTTTTTGAGATCACGCCAGAGAGTGAGATCCATGTTTGATTAGGAGGATGTCCCACCATCTAAAATTTCCTTTGCCAGTTTCTTGTATGAAGGGTCGTGACAACTCTATAGAGAAATCACGGTTCTTGCTAAGCTCAGGGTTCGATGGAAAATAGATAGAAATTGAGCGATGCAACTATTAAATATTGACTTAAAACAAAGGACTTCTATAATCACACCATGCTAATGGAGTTTGCACATGATGAACCTTCGAGCACAAAACCTGTCACAACCTAGTTAGACACATGCATTGCATTTTCCACTTGTCATTCCATCGAAATACCGGTGCCACGTTTCCTATGGGTTGTTATATATCTGTTTAAATGTTTGTTTAATAACATTCGCTTGAGTCCGTACATTACGTAGTCATGAACTCACATATACAAGTATGTCAATGCTAAATTTGATGGAGTTATTAGTCTCCTCAACCATTGAATATGATGACTTTGAGTAGCATGAATGAAATGTCTTGATCTTATATTATTTCATTGCACAATTTTTTTGATCATTATTCATAGATTTGAGGTAGGCTATATATTGTATTGATGCCTTGTGTCGTGTTTGCAATGTGCTATTTTTGCAACTTGTTGTGTTTGATGTGTTGTAATGTGCTTTGTTTTCCATCACATTCAATTATGTTAAAAATTATATTCAAATGAAAATTTCAAAATAAATTATATTCAAATGAAATTTCCATCACCTGAGGAGCCATAAAAGACATATAGCGAACCCAGTTTCAACGGTGCATTGTAGGTCCTCATTTTGATTAATAAAAATACACATAGGTGAAACATGTCTATCCAACTGTTCATATACATAAAAAAATGGTTTCATTTTTTTTTTTTTTTATGTATGCTACCACATAGTTGTAGCATATATTGTCTTTATTGCAACATCTTACTTCGTACAAAATGTGAACATGGTTCACACTTGAGGTGGGTCAATGTTTCAAAATGAATCTTCATAATTCCTATGAGCATTCATGCTCGTTGGTAGAGTTGTCTATACTTGTTTTTTAAAATATTTTTTTTGCATCTTAATAATTTCTTTTATTAAGGTTATAATGTAGTTTTGAAAAGTATAATAAAAATACCCTATACTTAAAATTTCAATCCGATCATTCCTTTTATGTTTTTAATTTGGTTTACCTATTGTGATTGGCATGAGGGGTGGGGGTTATTAGTTAAAGTAATTCATTTGAAGGTGAATTTACAAAATTTTAAGGATATAAGATTGATTTGCTTGATTAAAATGATAATGCAATGGATTATGGGTTAACTGTAATATTTGAAGTTGTTTAAGTTTTTGGCACTTGAAATTCGATGTTAATTACTCATTAATGCTTGATTAAAAAGATAGCTAGTTTCAATGCCATTGTAATTTTCTAACTATAAATGTGCATTTAATGTTTGTGTCCTACATGTGTTCATTCATGTCTAGGTTAACAACTTTGGAAGGATCATGAGGTGACTTGGTCCAATATCAACCCTTGGTAGATACTTGTTGACCCAAACACATGGCATTTCCTGAATGGCTTGAGTTTGACCATTAGGTTACTTTAATTGTCCTACCACCTTCCTCCTATATGTCAATCTCCCATTTGATTCATGTGGATAATGTGCCATCGATAATGCTACCCCCTAGTCATACCTTTTGACAAGTGGCATTAGATCATTGGATAAGTGGTCACCTCAAGGATATATAACTTCGATTATGTGTGTAATGCTTAGAAAATATCTTGACATGGTGGTGCTCTTTGGTACTGGACACTTGATTGAAATTAACATAACTAACTTAAAATACAACTTGATTTAGGGTTGATCCCTAGAATGGAGGTTTGTGAATACATGCAAGGCACAATTTTTTGGGTTAGTGTCTATCATAGAACTTTTGGGTTGTGAAGTTATGTGTGTTACATCTAATACCCAATTTTTGCCACCTATGTTGTACATAATATAACATGTAAAATATGTGCATATGTGGATATTTTGCTTGTATGAGCTCTATAAAAAAACACCCCATGATGTATATGTCTACATATGTTGACTTGAAATGGGCTATATATAGGCCCATTTTGAATCAAAATATGTACTCTATTTAATTTTTTCCAAGGAAAAATTTGCAGGGAAACCCTTGTGGATTTTCACACATTTCATGGATGGTACCCAACATAAACCCTTCAACATTGATTATGGAACATAACCTGATAGGAACATCGAGTGAGGCATGCAATACAGGTATCCAACTCACCAAAATACCCCTTTCATGAAGCTCAAAGCACTCAATGATTCAAACTACCCCTCCCCCCACACACACATATCCTCCATGCCTTTGCATCCCATCTCTAATGGAACCCTAGTGACCTACTATTTGCATGCTTCATCCAATAGAGCTTCAATGTCAACTTGACTATACCTGGGTGATGATTCTTTTGAGGGACATGTCGACGAGCCTCACCTAGTTTGTGCTCATGTTCTCCCACATGACCCTAAATGCTTTAACTTTAAATTGTCTTTGACTAATTTCTCAAAATTCAATAGCTCCCCAACCATATCCTTAAGGGATTTGGGAATTGTCTCTTCATCTCTGACATTTTTTCACATGGCCTTAGCAATAGAGAATTCCTCTTAACTAGATTGAGAGCAACCGAGAAAGGTGTTGGCAATGACAACATGTTTCCAAATTTTCATTCAAGTTCTCATTGGTAGGTCACTTGCATTGCTCGTAGCCCCCTCAAACTCAATTTCTTCTCTTATGGAGTGCATTAAAACTCTAGAGTTTATCCAAGGCCGATTACAACACCTAACCTTTGGCAATAAGCAATTAGACCCATCCTCATTCCTCTTATATCTCTGACCATGGATGCTACTTTGTTCTTGGTTTTTTGTTTAAAGGGAGGTCCAAAGACCTTAGGTCCTTCCACCTCATCCAAAGGAATGGTTAAGGGCATATGCCCTTCTTATAAAGACTCATTTCCCATATACAAAGCGAAGGGCTCTATTCCAATAGACATTATTCATGAAGCTCAACCTGCCTCGGGAAAGGGCCCTTCACTGTATGTGGAGACAATTACAAAGGATCATATCATCAAGCTCAATTTCATGATAGTGAGGAATTTTCAAGATTTTTTATGATATCATGGTCTCATTTGTAGATTTCATGGTATCTATGCATCACTAAAATGATTAAAATCTTGGATCAAGAAGACATGGGGATATAGCTCAGTGGATTCAACTAAAATACACCTAGAAAATGGATTTTTTTAATTTTGGAGTTTTCAGATGGAATGATGATGATCTTCTTAATAGGCAAGGGCCTTGGTCATGGTAGAGATGCTTTCTTTAGGAAGACATGGCACCCCTAATTTGACCCAAAATCTACAACCCTTACAAGGGTTCATACATAGGTTCATCTTTCGAGCTTGCCTCTAGAATTTTGTAACTTACATTCCCTTGAAGCAATTGGAATGCACTCGAGACATTCATTACTATATATATCAACATAGACAAGAACATTTCAAGCACCTTCACCCTGATGTGCATCCTTATATATCTAAGTAAATTTCTTCCTACCTAAATCACTCTAGATTACAGGTACTTAAGGTGGATTCAAACTATTGATTATGGGTACTCAAAGCCTTTCGATGGAGGTTGTGTTTCTATCTAGGCCATAAGGTGACAAACTACCCAAAGGCCCAAGGGAAGGGAGACATAGGGGAAACTTGGCAAGAACAAACAACCCTCCCATTGGAGGAACTAAAAAATGGAAAATAAATGGGTGAGCCCAAAAACGCAAGAGGACGTTGGCGTGCTCCCTCTAGCAATCTAGCCTCATCTCTAATTGTTGATGGAAATGGTGCCCCCTCCCACAAAGATTCACAAATATAATGAGGAGGGTATTATAGATTCTATGGATATTGTTAATCTATATCGAAGCTCTATAGTTATATCTCACACCGTCCTGTGTGGGGTTAGTGAAAGGACGCATGAATCAGAATCATCAAATGATAATTCCCCAAAGGATCTTCATCAACTCTTCACTCCCGATCCTCATGACTTGAAACTACAAATTGCAATTGTTGGAAATTCTATAGCACACATTTTGGTAGAAATCTAGAAGGCGATGAAAGAAAGAAAGGAGGAGAAAGGAGGAGATTGATCTTCCTGTTCCTGGCCCCTAATGTTTTTCTAATTTGTTGTTGTCATAAATGTAATGGGATTTCAAGCTTGCAATTTTTTTATGTCGAATGTAATGGGCTACACATGCTTGTAGATGGTGCCCATGATACTTCCCAACATCTTATCCATTGATCACAATGGATCAAATGTATCCTTGGTTATTCAATTAAAAAAGAGTAAATATATCTTTATTCTAGAAAAAAAATGCACCCTGTTATTGGGTGCTAGGATGAGAGATATCTAAATGGATATTTTTTTCCTTTTACCCTTACTTGATGATGCATTACCTTTTAATTCAACATTGCATCGAGGATTTTTGAAATGCATGTTTATGAGGACTATTAAAATTCCTACCAATAAGGAGTGACCCACTTATCCTAGGAAAGGCTTCCAAATCCATTATCGACCTCGAAGAAATCCCTCCTAAACCCTCAATCATTGGTGACCCCTCATGAGTTAAACAAATACTCTAACCAATAAGGTTTGAAGACAAAGGGGCTTCCTACGACTTGACCACTAGTCCATACCTTTGAGATCCACATATCCCACTATTTGGTTTGTTGAAGTGTTCTAGCGCGAAACTCACTAGAGAAAAGAGATGAAGATCCTAAGATTGTCACCTCAAATCCCAAAGGATGAAAATCCACACCCTTGGGTTAGATTTCCTACTATGGGCATAAATCTACATTGTCTTTACCAGTTGGATCAATGAGGGATGTACCCTTTCCTTTAGTAGGATATCCACAAATTAATTGGGCAACAAATATTTATGTCATCATTTCCAATTCATCTTAGTCTAAGCATGAATTGTCTACCTTTGTCATCAAGAAATAATAGGATTATACGGTCAATTTGGAGAGGTCGCCTACTATATCATGCAATGGGTTTCATGGTACGGTAATACCAACCCAATCACCTTTATCATCCTTCAAATATCCAACACTTGTTGCCTCGCTTATAACTTAGAAATCAAACTAGGTTGAATACTTAGATTGGATAGCTTTGCACACCCTTCAAATAATGGCTTGGATCTACCCTTTACACCTTTACTATGCTCATATGTCATTGACTTCATCAAGCAATCCCTTAAAATGTGGCCCATTTGACGACAAAACTAACAACAACAAGGTATTCCTTAATATCCCATCAATTGTTCCCCTTTAGATCGCCCACAAACCAAAGTGATCAAGGCTATAATCCCTCCATTAATATCCTTTAGAACCAACAGATGTGGAATCCCTTCCATATTTAGGGTTTCTTGAGCTACATGTTAAAAAGACCCCAGGGCCTCCCCCATGGTCTAGATAACCTTGGGATTTCATAAATGCAACGAGAGGCATAACATGCACACCCATAGAACAAGATGAGATTTCCAAGTAGTGATTGAGTTAAATTTTTCATTCCAAGGCCTTATAAAAAGCCCCAAGCCCTTAAAAAACCACAGGCCACTAGATAATACAATCTCCTTTTCCAAAGGGGATTTGAATAAGAAGGAGAAAAAACTCATATTCGTTGGGGAGATACATATTTCACTTTTTGTTGGTTGAAACCAAAACTTACCAATGTAGGGGATCAGATCTCGATGGGATGACTTCTTCCCACCAAGATATCCAATGAGGGCTCTTGTCACAGATCAACAATCCCCTCATGAATCCACTGCATTAAAGCATATGCATCATTCCCACCCAATATTATTAGGAAAATATTATAAGTCACTCTACTTAACCTCTTTGCTACAATTCTCTTTTCCTCTTCATATATGAGTCAAACTCTATCATCAATTATTTAGAAACCTTATTCCGAGCATGTATCTTGAAAGGTTGTGGGCATGTAATAGAATTAAGAAAAAAGATTGGTGTTGCTTGTAAATGCTTGTCAAAAAGTTCGATAATGGAAACCACTAAAGAGGCGACTACAAGACGACCTAATTGACATATACCCATGGAGGAAGTCAATAAATGTTATTCTTTGTTGGTTCTCTAACTGAATATAAAAGAAAGCTTCATCCTCTGTGATTTCCTTCTCTAGATTTTGCAAGGTTATGATGTTGGTTTATTAATTCATTGCCCATATTGTGGGTGTTGTTGTTTTGCACCATTAGCGTCCCCCAATCCCTTTATATTGAGTGTCGAGAGAAGAATGGTCTTGAATACTTGTTCCTTTCAGATAGGAATAGATGTTTCAAAGAGGAACAAATTGATCAAGGAGTTGGATTAGAGATTATTAATATTTACAGAAAGGTATAACTGTACTCATGCTCTCTTTGATCAAGGAGTTGGCTTAGGGATTATTGGTATTTGCATAAAGGTATAATTTTACTCAATCTCTCCTTGGTTTGTTTAATGCACTTTCAACATTTGATCTATTGTTGATTTTCAATCTCTCTAAATAAAGAGTAAGGTATTGGATGTCTCACTTGTGTGCAATTCTTGAAGTGAGACTATATTGTTGATTGTTGCTTCTCTTGTTATTGCTCAAGTAAAAAAAGAGGAAGAAGTATACTTTGGGAACTCATGATACAATGTTGGTGCCTTTATTCTTCTCTCCCTTTCCAAGTTAAATAAATATTTATTATTATACAATACTTTAAGTGTTTTGGGAAACTTTGTATACCATTTGTCCCCTACGGTACTTGCCCCCATTGATTGTGTAGAATGTATAATATAAATTTTGTGATTTCTACCCATAATAGATGGGTGACCATACTTGGGAATCTTTACAAAAACTAGTGGGAGATCATTGAGGGTGTGGGTAGAAAAATATTAGAGTTTGAGTATGAGGCTCAATGCAAGGCCATGCTATAGACCAAGGCTCTCGTATTTTCGAAATAACTCATAATAGGTACCAAAGATACATCATATACTAAACTAGCGAGACCCATTAAGGGAGGCTCTATCATTAATCAATTTCATCTTAGGTAAGAAGGAAAGAGGGCTTAGAGTGCTTGAATTAAATGGGTTCAATCCTAAGGCTCATAGGGCGAAAAAAAGAGTTTATGTAATGTTTTAGCGGGCAAAACCTAATACTCTGTACCAGAAAAGAACTTATACCATATTTTTTGGATGTAAAACAATGATAGGACTAAAAAAGAACATTTTTTTACAAATTCTTGCAACCACAAAGACAATAAAATCAATTACTAAAGCTCATGAAAACATATTTAATGGTCGAAATGTCAAGTAAGATCTCAACCCTAAACTTTTAATTTCATCCATTTTCTTTTGCAATTTTTCCATGATTTTTTTTGTAAAAATCCATGTTTAAAAACATGCAAACGCTTGGGAGTATTGAGGGTTTTCCCACATAGGTCCACAAGAAAATTGACAATAGTGACAAGTGAGCACTTAAAATGGAAACAACGTCGGGAGCTTGAAAACTCCAGATACACATACTCTTTGGCATGTTGTGGGTTGCTAAAGTACTTCAGGCGTGGTTTAATGAGAAGTGATGATACACTATATTGTTTGATAGAGATATGGGATCACCACAATGAGCACTTTGTTTTTAGACAACGGGTCCTTGAAATAAAAATGGTTGATATATTTTTATTAATGGGATTCTCTTGAGATAGGGAGGTGGTGAATTTCTATGCCTTTCATTGAGTGTTATTGCAAAGATTGATAGAGCGATTATATCCTCGTCATTTTTGGCTCTCCATTATAGATTTATTTATTCCTAGGATAAACAATGTTAGTGTGTGACTCATGGATATGACAATTTCCCATATTTCGAGCATGTTCTCACCCCACGAGTTATTAGGTGTGCTAATGACTATAGTTAGTCATTTTGTAGATAGCCATATTTATGAGTAATGCACTTCTTTCCTCACTAAGATGACGAAGTTGCTTAACAAGGGTCGTCAAGTGGCACTAATATATTTTTCTTATTGAAGCATTTTATACATGTTATTCTTTAACCATGGACCATACATTTGGCCAAATGTGTCGACGAAGGAAACATATCCCTATGAGCCAAGTGGTGGGCCTTAGCATAACAACAACAATGCTACCCTTAGCTTACTACTCTAATTATCAACCCAAGGTTCCTACCAACTTTCGAGGTACTATGCATTATATATGCATAACACACCTATCTACTTTCTTGTGCACCTATTTAAATGTTTTATGTAACTATCTACTGATTGGGACTTGTGATATCTCCGATCTTACTCTGAGTACTTCAATAAGGGGAAACCATCAGGCAAGAAAAACAATTAAACTAAGTATTGAATGTTGAGAATGTTGCAAATCAATTGACAATTATCTAAGAAAACACGTTATTCAAAGGAAACTATTGCTTGAGGCTAAAAACAAAGTATTGTTGACTGAACTATTGCATAAAGAAGGCTAAAAGCATTGAAATTGAACTATTTCATAAAACATAGTACTTTGTTGACTTGAAATTAAGCTATTGTAGAAAAGATTCAAATCATAACTCATTACAAAGCACCATAGCTTGATACCATCACTGTGACACCAAGAAGGCATTAGTCATTGAGGGAAAAATGAAATGAAACATGAAGTTATGTTCTTTACATTAACTGTAACAGACCTACAAGAAAATCTACATAAAAAATCTCAGAAAATACATAGCTTGGTATTCTTTCCTAAAACTAATGCAACATGATCTAAGACAAACTAAACATAATTGACAATGATGGATTTAAGTTCTAATGATAAGAAAAGAAATCCCAACAAATTCTACATGGCTGTAATTGTTCTACAAGAAATAAAGTTGAATTATAATAGACCTATAGATTTGTAGTTTTAACATACTAACTAATTCACAACAATAAAAAACTAATCTAAGAATGGAAGGACATAAAATTAAAATGTACGGAAGGGTCCTTTATCCCTCTTGAGTGGGACCTAACCGAGCAACACAAGGATCCTTAAAGAAACTAATGAGTAGAACCTCGTACTTTGGTGGTTGTATCTTGGTTCCCTAAAGTTTGAGTTCGAGAAGACGAGTCAGAGTATCTTCTTTAATACTTGATAGCAAGATGGAGGTAGGTGAGGAAACAAGATTCCTCATTTTTCTCAAGGTGTTCGGACATAGGATCCCTCATATGTGGCTCGAACTACTTGGGTTTAGGCTTCCATACACATAATTATCATGAAAATCAAGCATAAATATAAGTATAAGCTCATCTACCGAACAAACTCAAATTACTCATTCATTAATTTGCAAGAAACTATAATTTATATTAAGCATGGTCAAAAGATGAGTCTTATTGATACAAAGGTGATAAAAAAGAGTGTTATTGATGGGTCTCATGATACACAATATGGAGGCCCATCGTCACCTCCTACCTAAAGGTCTTGCACATTCTTGTGTAACAAAACTGATGATGTGTTCCTTCTAAACTATTGTTGTTGCTCCCTGCATCTCTTTCTGATGTCCCATGCTATATATTTGGTTATTCCCCCCTGCTCATAATATCCAACAATACTTTCAATCTCTTCCCACTCTTTTTTCTCCCTTTCTCTATCTAAAACTACTAGTGGTGAAGGTTGTAAAAGGAGAGGGGGATTAAACCTTAATCTAATCCATTTCCCTTTCAAAATCTTCAGTGATTCATAGTAGAGTGAAATTTGAATAAGGAGGCTCATAAAGTGTTGGGTGAATGGGGTTCTCTGATTTGAATTCCATATGGGAGTGACTGCCACCTTCTTTGGCAGGCCCGAGTTGCCTCTTCTCCTAGGAGTTTCAAGGTACCTTCTAAATGAGAGATGTATTTTTCCTATTTTTCCTCTAGAATGGGTGTCACATTCATATTTGAGGTAAGAGCCTCATGAATGGTTGTGAGCTCCGTTAGTTTGAGAGCTTCATCCCTGATCCAAAGAGGGCTATGGAGTTCTTCTTCTTTGTACCTCTTTAAATAGGTTGCTCTAATCTCTTCATGCCCTAGCTAAGATGCCAATGCCATAATTTGAAGATCCCCTACATATGGATTTGGAATCCATTTGTAGGGATGTGGGAGGGCAAAATTGTGTAAGTATAACTCACACATTTTATCCCTCATTTCTTTATCACTCTCCTACCACACATCTACAAAGTTCTTTGGTGTTTCCACCTTAAACCCAACCTATTGTGGTAGGTTGTCCAACTAGAATCTGATCTATTGTTCTTTGAGGAAGAGTGTATAGACCTTTGCATGCTACTTGAAACTTGCTAATTCTTTTCTGATTGGGCCATCTTGGCTATGGACACCCTCATTACATCTACATTATTAGTTAGGGTGGCCTCATTCTTCTTCATTTTTTGTAATTCTTCCCTTAAGGTCTAAGTTTCCAACTTCAACCATTTGTAGTCATCTACCCCTTGCATTTTAATGATTATGAGCTTCTCATGTAGGTGTTTGAGTTGTTGTTTTATGTTCTTTGTGGTTCCTTCTTTATGTTTTCCATTTATCTTCTTTCTCTTTGCTAGGTTTTTCCACTTAAGTGCCTCAGACTTGCCTACTTCCAAATATTTGAGGGTGGGTTGCAATTGAATGTCTGTGACTATTGTTTTCTCTTCTTCCTTGGTTTCTTCTATCCTTGCTTCAACCTCCTTAGGTTTCCCTTGTGGACTTATTGTAGGGATGGGAGAGTCATCCAGGTGTTGATATTATGGTAGCTGCGGGAGGTATTTACCTCCACGTGTAAACCTGACAAGGATAGAATACTTCGGGAAGCAAGAAGAAACCCTAATGAGTTGGCTAATAACCCTAGAAGACTTGTTGACTCAAGAAGATAATTTATATTAGGTTATTAGCCTCCAAGAGAAGAAGTCAACTATAAATAATATTATATAATGAACAGACATATACCTAGAATGAGAAGTTTTCCCTGGCAGTTAGCCAGAATTAGTATAAATACAGGAGGCCAGTTCTCAATCTGGCAGGCAGTTTCAGAATTGCAGTGCCCAGTCTTATGCGCACTGCAGTTGCCCAGTTTCTGCGCAGGTTTGGAGGAGAGCTACTGTTGGAGCTGCTGCAGCTAGCAATTACGCTTAGATAATCTCTTAGCTAGGGTTTGGACTATCTGTTAAGCTCTTTGTGATGCATTATCCTTGGGCAAAGGTGCACTACCCTTTGTTTGGCTATCTAGCCTAGGGTTTGCTTCCGGAGTGATTCTCTGTCAAGGTTAAGGTGCTCGAAGGGTGGCTTCAGCCTATGGTTGGGTGACAAGGGTATCGTCAATGGTAAAACGAGCACACAACTTTCATATTCTAACAGTTTATGGGCCCACACCTCCTTCATTCAGTCTAAATGTTGGAAGGAAACATAGTTGCTAGGATATTGAGCTTGCTGAGGAACTGTCGTTAGGGTTACTAGGAGAAGCAACTTCCAAGACACTGTTGCTAGGGTTACTAGTAGGAGTAGTTGTAGAAACCCTAATCGTCTTGTTGAGGCACCTTAAGTGAAGGGATTGACCTAATCTCCAGAAATATCAGTGTGCCCTAGCCTAGCACATCTCCTAGTACTCTCAACAAGCCAAGACGTCAAGTTTGAGTTTGTGGTCAAATCTAGGGTTTGACCAAGTAAAAATAGCCATGACTTACTCTATGAAGTCAGATAACAAGTTAGATGGAGCTTCTAACTTCAGAGCGTGGAAGACAAGGATTGATCTCATCCTTGCCAAGAATAAAGTGCTGGATATCGTGAAAGGAAAGATCGTGAAACCAGAGTTTTAAGAAGGGAAAGAGAAGGAACCGCAGAATGTTGCAACTATGGAGAAGTTCAAAGACAGTGACATCAATGCCATGAGTATCATAGCGGATTCTATCAAATACCACTTGATATCCTACATCTCCCATCTTGACTCATCAAAGAAGATGTATAATTCCCTAACAAACCTCTTCTCAGTCATAAACATTGGACAAGTAATGAGTCTGAAGAATGAGCTCCGTGACATGAAGATGAATGATGATGACAACATAACATCATATTTTGTGAGAATCTCTCAGTTAAGAGATCAACTACAAGCTATTGAAGAGATCATCTCAGAGAAGGAATTGGTAAACATAGTACTCAATGGTCTTCCCAAGACGTGGGATGCATTTGCTGCAAGCATGAACAGAAGGAAGGAGTATCCAACATTTGAATAACTTTGGATTTGTTGTGCTCAAGAAGAATCAAGGATCAGTGCAAAAGAGAAACCCCAAAAGAAGTACGATGATCAAGCCTTCACAACAAGATTCAAGAATTTCAGGAACAAAAGGAAGTTTGGTTCAAGGAGGAAGCCAAATAAAGAGAAAGACATTTCAGAAATACAATGCTTCAACTATCGAAAGTATGGTCACTACAAGAATCATTGTCCCGAGCTAAGGAAAAGGAAGGAGAAACACGAAGCATCAATTGCCGAAGAAAAGGAACCTACAAAGAAGACTAAGCAGGATGAAAGAGACTTCTTCTTCATAAGGTAACAATACTCTTCTTATTTCTTGTACATATCTTGTTTGCATCGTCTCTGTACATATCTTGTATATCTATCTCTTGGAAGATAATGTGTTCCAAGAAGAACTATACCTATGGAAGAACAACAAGATAAGAATGTATATCATTAGATAATACACATGAAAGGATGAAATACAAATCATGTGGAATCTATTGCAAGATAAGTTGAATCAATCATGAAGAGACTTAGAAGAAGAAAAGACAGAAAGAAGTCAACAATCGAGAGGAAATTGGAAAAAGGCTTATGACGTTTTGTAGAAGAAAACAAGACAGAAGCGTGGACTCTGTTAGACAAGAGAGCCAATTATATATTGCATAGGACAATAAGGATGCAAATGGAAGCGTGGAATCTGTTAGACAGAGGGAGACGATTATATGCACTCTTACATGAAGCAAGGATTAGGAGGGAGCTAATCCTATGATCCATTGAAGATGATGAAGTATATATCCATGGTAGTAACCATAAAAGACAATATGTGTTCAATTCAATCTTAGAAGAAGTCTTCTTCGAAGATAAGCCTTAAAGTATCCCTGGTTGTCCATCCAGATCCATGATTCTATGATGAAAGGAAGAAGTGGAATCTCTAGGGCATGGAATCTATAAGAAACTCCATGGACCCAAGATCTAAAGAAAAACATGAGGAAGAACGTGAAGATTCCAAGAAATAAATAGAAACCAGAACAACCAGTCATTGTATCAAGAATCACAAGATTATCAGCCTGATATGAACTCACTAAAAACAATCAAGCAAAAGAACTGAAAGTCGTGATAAAGAACATTGTATGGAAGACTTATGAATGAAAGCATTGCGAGATCTAGAACTAGAGGTTCTCCCAGATGGAGGGAGAAGACTATGGTGATTACTTGTTCTAGTAAACCAGACTTATATATACATGAGTCATTATATCATCCGCAACATCCATGAGTTGGAGTTCTACATCAGATGAATGCAAAGAATGTTCTCCAGAGAAATTGAATAAAGAGCGTATGAAGAGAAACCTCAAGACTTTGAGGCATACCAGAAAGAGACCCTTGCATGCAGATAGAAGAAGACAACTTGGTCGAGAACTTCCAGTGCACAACATAAGCGTGGTGAAGATTTTCTATAAAAAAGATATTGTATCAAGATGATTACTCAGTAGATCAGATCTCATGATGACAGAAGAAGGGCCACATGGATATGTTCCAGTTTTTCCAACAATGATATACTCTATTGATTAGAGATTTTCCTTATAGGATTAGGGTTTGTAATACTATTTTGAGTCCCAGAGCTTTTCCTTACTTCCCCTTGTGTCACTTTCGATGTTTCCTCCTTAACCCTCGTCGGGATGAGTGACTCTGTCTCGGAAGTGGTAACATCTTCGAGCTTGATGATGTTCTCAGGCTCCACCATCCTTTCCTTCCTCATTTTGCCTTGTCGAGTAACCCATACATACTGCCCCGGAACACCAAACTTTGGTGGGATCATGTTGTATCTGATTTGAACACTTTCTCTCTTCTTCGCACAATTACACTTAGGGCACACACTTCTATCTCGTTCTG
Source organism: Picea engelmannii (assembly GCA_009831015.1). Taxonomy (NCBI): domain Eukaryota; kingdom Viridiplantae; phylum Streptophyta; class Pinopsida; order Pinales; family Pinaceae; genus Picea; species Picea engelmannii. The sequence continues at coordinate 1,115,631 of ML776694.1, forward strand.
TGCTAAAAAATCAATAAGTGTCGAGATAACCCATGCTTTCTGCATTTTATAGACCTGGTCATAATTATTTTTAACTTTTTCCGTGCATTTATGCCGAGTCCAATTTTTCCTGTGCGTTTTCTGTATATGTTGTCGCAGTAGTTGTTGCGCGCAACTTTTTTCCACTTTCTTGTTGTTCAGCCAATTTTTGCTTCTTTTTCTATTTTTACATTTCTTTTTCTTTTCTTTTATTTATTTATTTTTATCACTTTTATTTCCTAATATCTACTATAGTACACTATATAGATGCCTTTCTTATTGCACTGTAATTACTAAGAGTTAGTAGGTCGACTGTCCCTGTACAATTTCAGCCGACTACTATTGACCATTCCTTTCAATTATGTTCCTCCCAAGTCCTTTAGCTGCATAAATCCTCCATCTGTGATAGTCTTTACTTCATATGGCTCTAGCCAATGCATTTTGAACTTACTAGGGTGTTGTAAAAATTTGTTGTCATAGAGAAAAACTAGGTCTCCCTCCTTTAAGCTCTTCTTTTTTATGGATTTTTCATGCCAGGTTTTGTCCCTTGCTTTCTGTACCTCTTGGTGAAATCCTTCCAGAATCCTATCTTCTTCCATTTTCGTTAGTTGACTTAACCTCTCTTGTACTGTGCCTCTTTCCGACACATTGGTAATATCTGCTACCTGCAGGTTGGGTACCGAAAATTCTAATGGCACCATTACTTCCTGTCCATACACCAATTTGAATGGTGTTTGTCCTATTAACTTCTTGCATGTGGTCCTATATGCCCATTGTACTGCTGGTATTTTTAAATCCCAATCATCCATGTTAACATTGCATATCTTAGTCAAAGCATTTTCCAAAATCTTGTTGAAAGCTTCTACTGTCCCATTTTCTAGAGGATGATATGGTGTACTCTTCTGGTGATAGACTTAAAACTCCTCAGTCATAGCCTTGATGGTATTGTTAATAAAATGGGTGCCTTGGTCACTCATTAAGATCTCGGTACATCCAAATATGGTGATTACCTGCTCAAATAATAAGTGCACTGTTGTCTTTGTGCTACAATCTTTGACTGGTGCTGCTTCTGCCCATTTGGTTAAGTTTTCGATCGCAGTAATGATATATCTAGCTCCTGACCTTCTTAATGGTGGGTTAATAGGTCCGACAAAATCTATTGCCCATTTTTCAAAACCTATAGAGTTACTTGTGGTCTTAGGGGTATCTCATCCCTCTTGTTGGGTTTTCCAATCCTCTGAAAGACACCACAGTTTTGGCAATATTCCTTGGCATCTTTATGAACTGTTGGCCATGATAAACCTGCGCGTAATACCTTCTATGTAGTATCTTTTCTTGCATAGTGTCCTCCAACTATACCTTCATGAGATTCTACTAAAACCCCAGGTTGTTCATGTTCCAATAGACACCTTCTCAAAATGCTATCTGTGCCCATATTGTATAAATGACCTGCAATGAGTTGATAGTTTGCAGCTATGATTACTAGTTTTTTCTTCTGTGTAGTACTAAACTCTTGTGGTGCAGCTCATGTACTTAAGAATTCATTGACATCAACGAAGTATTGATCAACTACCTATACTGAAAATAATTGTGCATCAGGGAAGTTGTCTTCCAAGTTAGTAGGTTCTTCTCCATTGGTTACCCTTGACAAGTGATCAAGTCATGCATTCAACTTCCTTGGTTTGAATATTACTTCAAAATCAAATTCTTGGAATAATAATAACCATCTACATATCCTCCCCCCCAACACTGGCTTGATGACTAGATATTTGAGGGAAGAATGATCTGTGAACATTTTAAAATGTTTACCCAATAAATAATGCTTGAATTTCTGAAGTGCATATACCATGGCCAGGCCTTCTCTTTCTATGGTGTTTTAATTTTGCTCAGATTCTAACAACTTCCTACTTGGAAAGGCTATAGGATGGTCTAAGTCCCCTGCTCCTTGGTGCACCATAATTGCTCCAAGTGCTATTGTTGATGCATCTACATGCACGTGAAACGTCTTTTCCCAATCTGGAAACACTAATATTGGTGTTGTCACCATTTTTTCCTTTAGAGAATCCAATCCTTGCTGACAATCCTCATTCCACTGAAATCTGGTGCCCTTTTTTAACAACTTTTCCATTGGTGCAGTAATTTGCACATGCACCTTTATAAACTTCATGTAGTAGCATGTATGTCTCAGTGTGGCTCTTAATTGGCACATTGACTTTGGTGGTGGTAAGCTCACAATAGCATCAATATTTGTAGGGTCAACCAATAAGCCCTGTTTGCACACTATATGTCCCAACAATATCCGAAAAGGTGTACCAAAAATGCATTTCTTAATGTTTAATGATATTTGACATTACCTGCATCTTTCCAACATTAGTTTTAAAACTTCTACATGGTATTTCAAAAGACTATACACAATCCATTCATCCATATATACTTCTAGAAATTGATGTATAAATTCCTTAAAAGCAACTATGACTACCCTTGAAAAGATATCTTGTGCATTCTTCAATCCAAAGGGCATCACTGTATATTGGTAGGATCCCCATTCTATAGCAAAACTAGTGTTATACCTGTCCTCTGTAGCTATTTTGATCTGATGGTAACTTGAGAATCCATCTTTGAATGAATATGCTTCCTGGCCTCCCACATTCTCCAAGTAAAATGGGTGGGGAAAGGATCATGTAAGCAAGCATCAATGAGTTTTCTCAAATCTACACAAATCCTTATCCCCCTTGCTTCTTTTCCTAGACTACCATGGGGGCGATCCATTCAGATTCCTCTACAGGTTCTATGATGCCAGCTTCATATTCAATTTCAGATTTCACTTTCTACTTATACACTAGATTAAGCTTGTAAGGTCTTTGTCTGGCACGTCTAGCCTATGGTTTTAGGGGTATCTTCATCTCACCTAGCTCACCTACTATGCCTTTCATCTTTGTAAAGGTTGCTGGAAAAATGTCACTGTGTTCGTGCAGTAACTCTATTATCCTTTCTAGGGTCTGCTCATCCCAATAATCTCCAGTAATTTCCATTTTAGGATTGTCATTCGTGCCAATGTTGACTTTCTTGACTTTGATTGGTGCAACAAAGGCTCTTGACTCCATAGATGGATCTTCCACCTCTCTCTCTCTCTCCTTCAATCTATGTGATATGAATGTTGCGCAGATCATATTCATCCGATGCTTCCTCTTCAAAATCATAACATGAGAGTAACTCTTTGACTGTCTATTTGTTCTGTTGTTGATATTCTGTTATAATTTCTACCTCTAGTTCATAAAAAAATATCACTCCCCTTATCAGCTTCATAGATGAATCAATGTTTGGGTTCTCATGCTCAAATGAGAAGGTTACTACAAAATTTTGTTGTAATCCTATCAAATCTGCAGTGCCTCTGCGCATCTCCTGGTCTATGTACCAGTTCTCTGGGATCCCTTCCAATGTACGAATGAAGTAACGAGGTCATTCCTCTGGTTTTGTCATCCTCCATTGTGTTCTGCATTTCTCTAAGTGTTCAATTGGTGTTCCTCGCCCATCATACTTATGCATTGTATTGCTCCCCTATTTTGTGCCAAATCTAATGCTCAGTAGTCATTTACAGTGATACCAGTCCTGAATTGTTTCTTTGTGCGCACCCCACCATCTTGCCAGTGTTTCCTTGAGTGCAATATCCAGGGCTAGCAACCTCTGGTTTTCCAACACTTCCTCCTCATATTTTTTCAAGAATTCCTCTAAGTCGTTCAACCCATGAAAACTGGGAGGTTCTCTTATCTTTGTGCCTACCCACCTTACTGCACAGTTTATTCTTATGCACCTCCTTATGGAGACTTCGTGTAGTTGTTGTTGCCAATTCTCCAAACCGGTGTCTAAGTTTGAAGGACATGATGTAATGCTTCTCTAGCTAAGTACCCCATCTGCAGTTGGGTTGACATAATTTTCTTCTCACGCAATGGTTCTATATAACTGGTTTATTTCTTCCAGATCCAAACAATTCGCCTTTACAAACCTTTCTCCTTCTAAAGGATCTAATGGTGCAATAACTCTATATTCATCTGATTCAAAAGTCATTTCCCTTGTCTTCAGGTTGATCACAAACTGGTTATCAAACGCCCAATCCAATCCAAGTAATGTTGGGTAAGGTGTTGTGCCATCTACTATCTCTATTACTTCGAAATCTGCCAGAGTGCACACTTCATCGAGATCTACTGTCACACCTTTCAACCTTCTATTTCGTAACACTCTGTGTTGATTTTCTAGTTTCAACTGAACATGTTATGATCCAGGTGGATATCGTTGGCCACCTATACTGGTTCAAAATAGTTTTATGGCAATTTTGGTAATTTACTATTTTTAGCAGTTTTAAACTTCCGAGGCCATTTTGAGGCCCTAAATGATGTTTTTGGGTAAACGAGGAGCAATATGGAAGTTTCTTCGATATTTCTTCCAAAATGAATCTCCTCAACGATACCTTTCCAACAGGCTATCATGCGCCTAAAACGAAGATCGTACGCAAAAGTTACGACCCCAGGAAGTTGATGTACTAACTTGCCCAAATGGGGCCCACATGACTTTTGGAGCTTCATCCCCTAGGGTTAGGTTTTTGGATGTCTATGGTTTTTGGCATTCCTGTTTATTGTAAAAGGCCTTCAGAGCCTCATTGTAATCATTTTCTTGCAAATGCGAGTAGCCGTCACATCTCTTCTCAGAGATAAGTTGCCACCATTCTAGCAAGTCTTTCACTCTGTATTTTTAGAGTCTTTGTATATTTCTTTCATTAATAGAAATCGTGTATCACTGTATCTCTGTGTTTATGGTTGCATCTCTAATACATTTCTGTTATATTATTTGATATCTGCGATATCTCTGTGCATTTCTTTATTATATCTCCGCTCTCATTTTGTGTCGAAAATAATCTGGATCATGTGAATAGCCTAATGTGGGTTCCCCCATACACTGCCATGTCTTCTTAGGCAAGACATTTACTTCAGAGCCTAAATCCAGTATAATATCTCCCATGTTGAAATCCCCAATGTTGGCATTCAATCTGAATTCTTCACTTGTCCTTCTTCTTGTAGGGAGATGATTGACTTTTTTCTACTCTAACGTCCCTTCTACCTCTGTGTTACGTCTTTCTAGCATATTCTGTAAGACTTTAATAGATGATGGATCATTCAATAACTTAACATAGGATTGCAGAAAAGTCTTTATGCTACTTAATTGCTCTAAAGGTTGTCCTTTACTGGTATGGTCCATTGAAGATGTCATCTCGTACATTGGTGGGTGTTGAGTTTGCTATGCAAATGATGTAGGCACAATGTTCTCTTTGAGAAGATCCTGATTGGCCTCCTTAAATGTTTCCTTTTCTTTCCGCGCGTCAAACTGCTTATGTGGCTCAATATTATTCTTTACCCATTGGTGTTGAGATGGATCTTGTTATGCTACATCCACTCCTGTCTTGTCTCCTCCTCGAGTAACCATATTGATGTTTTTCCCATCATCCTTGGCTTCTGCAGAAATCCACTGGACATTCTATTTTTTCTGGTTCCTTTTTTCCTAAATCTTTCCTAAGAGTGTTGGGAAGTCTTCTGTGTCGTGGTTTGTTGTGCGACAATACATACATGTCCGAGGTGGAAGTGAAAATCCCCTACATAATGTCCTGGTTGTTGGCAGTTATGGCATACTCTTGGTCCTCTGCCTCGTCCAAATCCTCGTTTACCACATCCTCCAACTCGATCTCCTTATTGTGCATTGTATTGGGGTACTTGGTTATACTACACAGGGTTATACTATGGCTGTGTGAGTTTATACTATGTATGGTGGTGGAACCTTGTTGAACTGAGGTGTAGCTTGCCCTTTCATCATTTCTTCTTGCACCCTGTAAGTGTGTGAAGTTCTTTCTCTTATCAGTTCCAGTGTTCTACAGTCCTTATCATCATGACCTACTGATTTGAAAAAATTGCAATACACACTTTTTGGTACTATCTTATACTTATGCATCATTGGACAATGATATGGAGAATGCCCATTCATCTTACAAATCTCACACCATGGTCCTCCCATTGGAAAGAGGTTTGGCACCCCTACTACCAAATACTATGCAAAAGTTGGACATTCGTTCTTATGTTGTCCTTATGTCTTGCGTAGTGTACACCAAACAAGTTCTCTTTTCTCTTTTCCCTTATTTTGGTTCAGTTGAAATGTCAAATTCTTCAAATCCTCCTTCAGTTCCTCTATTGTTGGATCTGTCTGCTGATACAGATTTTCTTCCAGTTGCAGGGTTGCCTGTAGAGCCTCTGCCCGATTTTGGAACTTCTATTGTCTCAAAGGATACTTCAAGTGTGGTGACAATGAGTTCACAAATAAGTGTCTATGTTGCATGTCAGTAATTGAATATTTCAACTTACCTTTCAGATGTTTGAACCTCTGATCAATCTCCCAAACATAATCACTTGGTTTCTTCCTGATTTCAATCACTTCATTCATGTAATGGTCTTATGAGCTTGGCTTTTGAAACTCGTTTACCAGTAGTTTTTTCACGTCTGCGATAGTCTTTGGTACTCCTTGCGGAATGTTTACATCTAGGCTCATGTACCAGTCCAACGCATGGTCTCTTAGTGTGATATCTAACTGCGTGAGCTTTATTTCCTCATCTGTGATTTGGTTTGCTTCCCAGATCTTTTCACAGATGAATAAATGCTTTTCAAGGTCCTCTAATGCCTCTCATTGGAATTCGAGTAATCTGATCGTAGGATCTTGTCCCGACATTTTGAACCGTGTTGAAATACTATCTCCGTGTGATGTAGATAATTGATTGTTACTTCCTGAACTTTCTCCCCCAGTTGATTGTCCCTTATTGGACCCTTGTCCTGTTGCTCCTCTTCCACTAAAATTCAGTTTTCTACACACTGGTGTTCTTTCAGGTGTATTAGTCGCACATGGGGTTGTAGGTTCCACATTGAAGATGATCTGGAGTTCTTCCTTATATTATTGGCCCTGGACCTCTTTTTTTCCTTTCGTATGTTGCGCATAGGATTTCCTCAATCTGCTCCATAGCTTGAATATCCTCTAGCTCTTCTTCATTGATCCCGAAGCCCTCTTTGTCGGTTATGGCCTTCTTCTTGTTATTCATATTATATTGGTAAGTTCTTCCATTGCAGTCTTTCCAGCTTTTTCCATTATCTGCTTTATATGGTCCTTTTCCATCATGATTGGGTCTATGGCCTCCTTCTTCTTCCCCTTATCCATCTCTGATCTAGGTGGATATTGGTGGCCACCCACCTATTCCAACTAGCTCCTCTAGTTCGTTTTTGTGCAACACATTCTTCTATTCTTCTTTGTAATTGTGGGTTGTACACTTATGTGGCTATTTGAATCCCCACACATCCTCCAGGTGGATACTAGCGGCCTCTTCTCTAATCCAACATGCTTATTTTGTATGTTTTCATGTCAGCACATCTTGATGTACTTCTAAGGTTGTTTTGGGGCCCTAAACATTGTTTTTTTGGTAGAATGTGTAGTTCTCTGAAATACCTTTCCAACGGGCTATCACGCGCCTAAAACAGAGGTCGTATGCAAAAGTTATGACTCCGGGAAATTGAGGTACCAACTTACCCATAGGGGCCCACATGACTTTTGGTGTTTCACCTTCTAGGGTTAGGTTTTTGGATGTCTAGGGTTTTGGAATTCATGAGTAATATCAAAAAGGCCTCTGGAGCCTCATTGTAATCATTCTACTTAGACAGATGCACTTAGTAGCCACATCTCTTCTCAGAGATAGCCACCACCATTCGAGCAAGTGTTTCGGTTCTGCAGTTTTACAGTTTCAACCTATTTCATTTATTTAATAGACGATATTGTTCACTGGACATGTGTTTTATTCTTCATATCTCTGTGTTTATTGTATTCAGTCTGTAATCAGTTCATTCTGATCCTAAATCTGGATCGATGGTATCAAAGTGGTCTGCTCTTCATTTATTTTTCTTCGCGCATGTCCCCGACAAGATTTGGGTACAAGAAGTTGGGACTTGAACCAATCGAGTCGTTGCAAGATCGGTCACGCCGAGCTCGAAAACAACCCATGGAGGACGAAAATAAAGATGATGGAGCATGAGATCCTGTTAAAATGTTGCTCAAGGAATCCCTCACCTGATGGGGGAACTCAACTCAATGGAGACCATTGCTTCTTAAGGGGGGAGGATTGATCCAGGTGGATATTGGTGGCCACCCACCTATTCCAATTGGCTCCTCTTGTTTGTTTTTGTTCAACATGTTCTTCTGTATTTCTTTGTAATTGTGGGTTCTACACTTCTAGGGATTTTTGAAGATCCACACATCCTCTAGGTGGATACTGGTGGCCTCTCGCCTAATCCAATTGGCCTATTTTGTCTATTTTCATGTCATCACATCTTGATGTACTTCCAGGGCCGTTTTGGGGTCCTAAACATTGTTTTGCTGGCTCTCCACGTTCAAACTATAGACGATGGTAGAGTTTGATGAAGAAATGTGTAGTTCTCTGAAATACCTTTCCAACGGGCTATCATGCCCCTAAAGTTAAGGTCGTATGCAAAAGTAACGACCCCGAGAAGTTGAGGTACCAACTTACCCATAGGGGCCCACATGACTTTTGGTGTTTCACCTTCTAGGGTTAGGTTTTTGGATGTCTAGGGATTTGGAATTCATGAGTAATATAAAAAAGGCCTCTGGAGCCTCATTGCAATCATTCTGCTCAGACAGATTCACGTAGCAGCCACATCTCTTCTCAGAGATAACTACCACCATTCGAGCAGGTGTTTCAGTTCTGCAGTTTTACAGTTTCAGCCTATTTCATTTATTTAATAGAAGGTATTGTTCAATGGATATCTATTTTATTATTCATATCTCTGTGTCTATTGTAATTAGTTCGTCCCACTCCTAAATCCTGATCAATCTCCCTGTCCATATCTCAACCTCTTGTCAATGCTTCCCCCCTTCCCCCATGTGCACATGGAAGTTTAGCTGTCTCTGGGTCCCTTTAGAAAATCATGCTCTGCAGCGATGTAGGACTTCGTGGTATCTACTACAAATTCGGTGATAAACCCTGCAACAATATTCTCTAACCAGAAATCTATTGCGCGCGTGAATTTGTTATTAACTTGTTGTAGCTGCGCGATCTCTACAGGATGCCACTCTAGCTGTCTGATTCGGTTAGTGGGGTGGTTGTCCTTCAACCTCAATAACCATTCATGCAACAGATGAGGGAAATCACAGAAAAATACCTCATGGAAGTCTCTAAACACGTATTTGTCGAAATACTTGTGCGGTGTCAACTTAGGGTTTATGTTGTCCTTTTGTGCAAACTTGAGTTGCTTTGTCCTCAACCATATTTCAATATTTTCCATTGTTGGATTCCATGGCCTGAACATTTGCTTCTATGCTTTCATCCTCTGTGCTTTTTTCCCATAGATATCGTCCCCTCAATCCTGTGCAATGCCAGTCGACAACATAACCATTTGTTGGTTACCTAGGATGACTCAGGTTTTGATCTCAAATAGGTTTCCAACAAAACCCTCAACACTATCGGCCCTACTGGTAAACCAGAAGGAAACACTGCACACAGAATACACAATGTAGTCTCACCCGAGATACCTTTATGGGGGACTACAATACTCAGGTGTTTGCATTCTAGGAATGAGTGGAGATTGTGTTTAGAGTCTTATCGTCATACATAATCATCATTAATCATTCATCTACTTCTATGATTCATTCATATTTAAATCTATGCATACATGCTGTTATAACTAGTTTTAACCATTGATTCGCGAGCTAATGATTAATAGAATACTAAAATCATTCATTAACAATCACATAGAACATAGTATTTTATCGTGGTTCACCCCCTTCTGGGGCTACGTCCACAAAGATCTGGCTTCTCTGTACCTTTATTTATTCTGCTGCAAAATTTGCTCTGCGCACATTACATTTTCAGTATTACAATTGAAATGAGGGTAAATGCCCCCTGGGAGGCTCACTATATCACACCATGCTCCTCATCCTATGACCTAACCCTAAACAACTAGCTTATTCCACTCTACCACAATCACCATAACAAAACTCACTACAATCAATAGCTTTCGAACCAACCACTAACCTAAACCTCCTAGGTCTTTATTTATAATACTCTATTGGTTTATAGTTGTTACAATATTTGTCAAAAAACCTAACCCTAACATGGTTAGGCATGTCTGGATGCACACCACATTGGTTTCCCTCTTGCATGTTGTTTTTCCTTATTTTTTTGCATGCTGCTTTTTTGCCTCCTAAGGTGCCTTTTGAACCTAAGAATCATACCCACTCCTTGGGAACAACCTGACACTCTGCCATACTGCGAAGAACTTAAACAATTACCTCATCTTTGGGTGGTCTTATCACATTACCTCTGGGCGATCTTATCACCTCACCTTTGGGCAGGCGCTCCAAAAATAGATCTTTTCTTCAAAATTAGGTCTGCACCCAAAATAGATCCTTCTTCCCAAAATAGGCCTACGCCAACACTTGACTCCTTAATACTCTATTGAGACTCTAAGAAGGCCCAACTATCTATATCCACAAACCGTTCCCACAATAACTTAACATTCAAATTCTCGAGGGCGTCACATACTATGAGTTTGATGAGGCGATGGTGTGCTAAGGCAGCCTTATTCTCTTTTTGATTTTTTTCACCCATTTCTCTGACATATCATAGGATAAAGTAAGGGATGTGGAGATTCTCTTAGGCTTTTGATGGAACAAATGCCTCAAATAATGCAAAAATATGAAATGGTAGGCATAAAATACACTTGTTTGCACAAGGGCAGACCTAGGGTTCAACGCTTCAATAGCACGCCAACAAAACCCTAACTACCGGCCCTTTCGGCAACACCTGCGAAGCAGATGAAGTCTCACCCGAGGTAGAGGCAGGGGGGGTTATAGGACTCAAGTGTCTACAACCTAGCTGGGACACAGATCTATGATCACAATACTTAACAAAGCACTTATAAATTAACATTCATTAGTCTTTGACCCTTATTCACATCGTAGGTAAAAACCCTAATTACAGAACAACACAGTATTCATCAAGGTCTAAGCACATCTGAACATTCAACACATAACATCAAAATAGAGATAACCTTCATTCATATTGTTAAGCACTAAGCTACTATATCAGATGCATCTAACATACATAAAGATTACAACACTAAGTATAAATAACATCAATAACATATCAACCATATCGCACAAAGCAACCACAACACATGATATATGTGGTTCACCCCCAGCGTGGGGCTACATCCACCAACTCTTCTCCTGTTTTATTAGATTATTCCAATCTTCTTACATTGACAGAGCCACAAAGACAACTTTGCATAGGATAGGAGATCTGTGCGCACCTCGTGAGATCCTCCTTCCCCAAGTTAGGTCCAAGCACCAAGCCTTTACACAGTCTGTGCACAAAGTAGTTAGAAAACACTTGCACTTAGCTCTGCAAGCCTTAACACATCTTCTTACACATAGCTAACATTAACACTAAGCCATCGAATTACTAGGTCTACTTCTTACATCGCCTAGCTATATATTTATACATTACAAAAGGGGCCTAAACATGGGTAAACCCATGGGCCGACATCCCATACCTATTACATAAACCATAAAACCAAAAAGTCTGCAAAAGGGGGCAAGATCCCACGATCTCCACTTAGCCCAGGCGATCCATCTTTGACCAACTTGTCGAAGTCCCAAAAATGGTCAAACATGACCAAGGTTGAGGGCCAACATGCCCCCAACACTCACCTGTGACTCGTCTCGAGTCACTCTGATATGGGCAATTCTGCTTTGAAGGCCTCGAGCTTGGCTCGATCTGCCTTGACTTGCTACTTTGCCAGAGCCTCATGCTCAGTGAACTCCTGAATGAATTTCTCGGTGACAGGTCCTTCCCAACGTTGTTCCACTGTGGTGAACACTTGTTCCAGTTGTGCACCTTGTCCCTCAATCTCCTCAAAAAGTGTGCAGGCTTCGTCCTGTACCGGCTAGAGTCTTTGGGTCACTTCCATGACTCTACTCTGGATGGCATGGACCTGCTGCTGAACTGTGCATTGTTCCTATGACCTTTTCATCTTCTCAACTGCTGAAAGCAGTATCAGCCATGCTTGCACTCTCGATGCTTGTTTCTTTGCCTCCTGAAACTGTGCTTCTAATGTTCTTAGTTTTGGGTCCTCTCCAAGGCTCTCATAGGTCTGCGTACTTCGGTTACTAAGTTGCTTGCATTCTAATGCCAATGCCTTCATTCTTTCCATTATGCTCCAGGCAGTTTCTTCCCTTTGATCTCTCACTTCCCGCGGAGTGCTCAACACTACTTGCAATTCCAGTTCTACTACTCTTGCTTGAAGCTACAAAATGGCTTCAATGAGCTTCCCCACTTGGTTCTCAGTTGTCTCTTCTTCCATCAATGCCAATCCTGGCATAGAGCGAAGTGCTCAAGTGACTGCTTCTCTAACTCCAATCTGCTCCGTGAGAAGCTGATCTTTCTCTCTTTGGATCTGCTCTCTGTCCTCTTCAAATTTCATTTGGAGGTCATCTTTCTCTTACTGCGCAACCCAACTTTTCTCTAGGGGTTCCTCCTTTGCTTGGTTCAAGGCCTCTGTGGCCTGTTCTTTTTCCTCCTGGACTCAACGAAGGAAAGCCTCTGTTGCATCTGCTAATCTGCGAAATTGGGCAGGCTCATCTCCCACTTCTATACCCCCTGATGACAACGACACAGTAGACACTGCGCGGCTCGAATAGAGAGCATGTTGTACCCCTTTTAGCTCCGCCTTGATCCTGTCATACATTGTCTTCTGTTTTGTTTTGTTTCGTTGCAAAATGTCCTCCGAAGTATCTGATATGGCTGCGATGATGAGGTCGATATCATCCACTGTAAGTACAGTCTGTAGTTGAGGCTTATTGGTTCATGACTTCTTACGCGCTGAGGGTTTCTTTGGAGAAACCTTTATTTTCTTTGACGTCTCGGCCTCTGTAAGGGGATCTATAGGTGGTGTCACTTCGCCCTGTTCCTACTTATCTTCTTCCCCTTCCTCTTCTTGGTTTACTTCGTCATCTCTTCCTCCTCCAGGTGACTCCGATGCAGTTTCCTTTGATGCATTGTTTATTTCCTGCACCTCTTCCTTCTTCTTCTTCTTCTTAGCGCTGCTCGATCCATCATGTTCTTCTCAAGTGACTACAGGACTTCCGATGATACCAGGGTTGGAGAGCTCTGTTTGCTCGAATGGTACAAGGAATTCAGCTGGCCACTCCTTAGTTATCTCCTCCATGTCTTCATCAGTTAATTTAAAGTATGACTGCAATTCCTCCTTGGTTTCATCCCTACGCTCAATGATGTAAATGAAGTGCCCGTCTGTGTGGAACTTCGCTATTGGCCTGTAAGCATGCAAGGTATTCGGAGTCATTCGAGGGAATGACTGAATGGTTCGCATGAGCTGTAGATAGTAAGTGTGGAAGACATCATTCAACTGCCACTGCTTCACCATATTGCTCGAGTACCACAAGGTGGTGAACCTCGCGGCCAATGGTTCGGATGACTCAAATTCTGGGATGGTCGCTCCCTCTGGCATCTCCCAAGTGACAAAGGAAACGTGGATCAACAACCAGCTGAAGTGAAACTCGTAGCCTTGGTCTTGCGCTTCTCGACAATCCTACTCCAACTGGTTGATGAGGTAGCTCGCCTAGGTCATCTGCATCCCTTCGATGCACTTTCCTGCGAGGTCGACGACGAACCCTGTGACCTGCGTCGGTCTATTCTTTCTGACGATCTTACCTGCTATCAGCTGACAAGCTAGGCGCACTGTGCCATTTTGGATGGAGGCTACCTTGTAGCCCCGCTTCCCCTTCTCTACATCGCCATAGGTGTCCTTTATTTGCTGCGCTAGGGCGCGATCTGCAGCCTTCCCTGGGTAAAAATCCCGAGGGTTCGGTCCCTGCATGCTCAATCCAGTGATCCGGTGGATCAATGCCGGATCCACAGTGATGTGCCTATCCAACCACAGGTACCTGCCATGGAAGCACGATAGGAGGAGTTTAACGCACGCATTAACCTCATGATGTCTGCCGAAGTGTGGTATCTTAATCACATTAAGGATTGTTGATCTCGCGATGTCCATGGTCCATGGTTGGGGGAATATCTTCAGCTTCTTCCCCATTGTCTTTGTCAAGTACTTATGTGGTGCAAGCATTCCATAATTCTTGCGGTCTCTTATGTTGAAATCAATGATCTTGAGCATCATAATCTGTCCCAAATCCAGTCCAACTGCGCGTATCCCCTTCGGGAGGTACACAATGATCAGTGTGTAGTCGAAATATCTCGAGATGCTATCATGACTATTTGCGCTAGCCAGAGGCGGGATATAGTTAGGCAAGACCAATGGGATGAGATTCGCATTCGCTAGGTCGTCGCTGTGCTTACTTATTTTCTATGTCATACTTCAGGATGGCCTAGATTGACGTGCAGTCGACGGGGATGCTTGCAATCCTCTCGTCGATGAGGCCTGTGCTCCTACGGACATGACCTTCTCAGCCATAAGGTCTATTAGGATCTCCTCGATAGACTTCTCTACTGCACTAAGGTCATTCGACATGCACCCTCTAGATCAGATATCTCGGATAGGTGGACAAACACTTAAGGTAAGGAAATTGGGTGGCAAGGTCTCAATAAACACAACGCGATAACAATCAGTTCTCTATGGGCTCGGATAATCACAATTTGCAAAAGTGTCCCCATTGAGACATGCGACAGACTAAATAGACAACGTCGTAATAGATTCCAATGGCGATCTTTCCGGCAATAACTGCATTTCTAGCTGTTATGAAGTGTCGTTATAACGGTCGGGATGCCTCCAATGGTCATATTGCTTCACGGTGGTGAAGTGCCAGTCTGCACTATTCTACTATTCCAGCGAGGTGCAAGTTCTGCAAGCCTTCCTTCCACGAAGTCCTCTCTGGAACCCCCTGCAATTTTTCTAGCTTTGCTTTCTTCTTACTGAGCTTTCTTTCATGTGATTTGCGTCTCTGGATTCCTCTTTCCATTCTTGTTCTTATCCTCTTTTAGCATAGTAACTTTGCACTGCTGAGGGTCTTTCACAGGGTTCGAGGGTAATATTTCTTCTCTTACTGTTTCTGGCATAGTTGCTCTTCTCTCCTGCATGGATAGATTCTATAAGCCTTCTTGCGTTCTTTCAACTTCGACAACTAGGTCTATGGCCCTTAGTTGCTTCGACTTGTCCTCTTGTTCTTCTATTAAGCGCGCTGTTCTCCTAGCCATGAAATCCCTTAATTCTTGCTTTTTCTGTTCTATAGCTTCCTTTTCTTGTTTCCTTCAGATCTGATCTCTCTCAATCCAAGTCCTTCCTAACAAAAGTGCAAAAAGAGCATTGTTCTCAACAAACTTAATGACCTTGAATTCTTCTTTTGTCGATGTTCCATGAGCACTCATAGGTACATGAGTAAGTCTTCCACATAGGGTTATCATCTTTCGTTCAAACAATACTATTCCTCCCAATGAAGGAATCATAGCAGGCTTTCCCAAAATTTCCCAAGTACTTTCTAGCATAATGTTCACCTCTGTTTCTGCATCCAATACACAGTCTATGTCGAAGTCTCCTATTCTTGTTTCTATGCACTGCTTCTCTTTTAAGATCTCTGGTAAACTAACGTTTCTGTGATCATTCAGTGTTTCTTTCATCTGCAATAATATAGCCTCTGATTCTTTTTGGTTCTCTAGTATATTCTTAGTCTCTTGACCTTCTTCATGGTTTTCTTATTTCACATTCATCTTCTCAACTTTAGCAATCATTCTAGGGAAATCCAAAACTTCATGGCCAGTAGATTTACAACAAAGGCTAATAGGACCTCTACCAGGGAATTCCTTAGCAAGATGTCCCAGTCTTTTGCAATTATAACAAAGAGTCAATCCTCTCTTTCTCTTAAACGATCCCCAACCTTTTCTGTACTGCGCACTATGATCATAGTGATGAACCTACAAAAAATTCTTTCTAGGATCCTACATCCACTTGTTAGTCCAAAAATTCTTTCTATGCATAGGAATAACATATCTTTTATTAACTTTATCAGATATGTTCATATCAAATCTTATTTCTTATAGTTGTGCCCTAGTTTTGAGACTAGGACCAAATCTATCAAACATACCTAGATCCATATTTTTGAAACAAAAATTTCCACTTGTCTTACCTTTACTAGAGCACGAAGCTTTAAAATCTTACCTATTTTCTTCAGATCTGGCTCCCTTCTTAGCACAGAGCTTCGCACTTCAAGTAGAATACTGCGCACTACAACAACAGATCTACAAACAAAGCTTTCTCTTTTCTTCAGTTCCCAACAATCACAGTTTCAGGTCCTGGAAATAGAACCATTTGTTGGCACAGGGGAAGACCTAGGGTTCAACGCTTCAACAACGCACCAATAAAACCCTAACTACCGACCCTTTCGACAAAACCTGCGAAGCATATGAAGTCTCACCCGAGGTAGAGGTAGGGGGGTTGTAGGACTCAAGAATATACAACCTAGCTGGGACACATATCTGTGATCACAATACTTAACAAAGCACTTAGAAATGAAAATTCATTATTCTTTGACCCTTATTCACATCTCAGGACCCTAATTATAGAAAAATGCAGTATTCATCGAGGTCTAAGAACATCTAACCATTCAGAGCATAACATCAGAATAGAGCTAACCTTCATTCATAATGTTAAGCACTAAGCTACTATAGTAGATGCATCTAACATACATAAAAATTACAACACTAAGCATAAATCACATCAATAACATATCAACCATATCGGACAAAGCAACCACAACACAGGATATACGTGGTTCACCCCCAACGTGGGGCTACATCCACCAACTCTTCTCCTCTTTTATTATATTCTTTCAATATTCTTACATGCACAGAGCCACAAAGCCAACTCCACATAGGACATGAGATCTGCGCGCACCTCGTGAGATCCTCCTTCCCCGAGTTAGGTCCAACCACCAAGCCTTTACACAGTCTGTGCACAAATCACTTACACTTAGCTCTACAAGCCTTAACACATCTTCTTGCACATAGCTAACATTAGCACTAAGCCATCAGCCTACTAGGTCTACTTATTACACCGCCTAGCTATATATTTATACATTACAAAAGGGGCCTAAACGTGGGTAAACCCATGGGCCGACATCCCATACCCGTTACATAAACCCTAAACCAAAAAATTTCGCAAAAGGGGGAGAGATCCGTCGATCTCCGCTTAGCCCGAGCGCTCCGTCTTTGACCAGCCTGTCGAAGTCCCAAAAATGGTCAAACACGACCAAGGTTCTCCAAAACTTGGTCGAGGGCCAACAACACTTAATATTCCTTCACATGTTATGTGTTTGAGTAAATGGTAGGCCACTTCAGGCCATGGTTCAAGTAAACTCTCCCTCTTTACCCCATTTTTGTCTTCTACATGATCTTCATAGACAAGGAAGAAGAGCTTATTGACATCATTTGCCTCCTATCTCTCATGTTTGTCCCAAGGTTAACCCATGTACAAGTCCATGATTCTATTGATTGTGGCTTCCTTAATGTGCATTTCCAACCCTCTCACAACAATGATAAATTGTTGCCCTCATATGTTCAAAAATTTCATTGCAAATTCCAAGGCAATTTTATCATCATATCCTCTTAGTTTGTCAAAATACACAAGCCAATTACTATCCTGAAAAGTATCCACCACTTCAAGTTTGTTATATACCTTAAACCCATGGGAAAGCTTGAGACTATGTTGATTGTGGCTTCATCAATGTGCATTTCTATCCTTCTCACAACAGTGATATACCCCTTCCCTCTTATGTTCAGAAAGTTCAAGGTAAATTCCAAGGCGATTTCATCATCATACCAAGGCAAGCCAATTATTATCTTGAAAAATATCCACCACTTAGGGATTGTTATATACCTTAGAAGGGTCTGTTGGCTCCCTTATGTTATACCCAACTCCCATTTTTCAAATTTTGAGGTTAATTTTTTTTTTGTGTAAACTCTGTTGTAGGTATGTGGAAGATTGCTAAGGATTCTTGATTCCTGAGATGCACTTTATGTGATAAATGTGTCAATTCACTGAAATTTTGGTGATCATCAAGGGTTCAATCAAAGTTTTATAGGGTGACTGAGTAAGGGGATTTTTTACATAGGAGATCTCCTAAATCTATAGGCTCACTTGCTCAAGATGGGTCATAGGTAACTCTAATTAATGGTTAAGGATGGATGCATGATCTGTAAATTGTCATGGAGATTCCACTAGATATTTCATCACAATAGATCTAATAACATATTGAAATCTTTGTCGTGAAGCTTAATTTCCTTTAGATCTCACATTCTTTAATTACTGGTTTTTTCGTTAAAATGTATGGAATAGCTTAAATGTGAAAAATAGAGAACATAAATTAATACTCACACACCATCCACAAATAAACACAATATATAACCTGGAAAACCCAATACAAGAGAAAACCTAGCTAGAATATGCGGTTGTTCCACTCTCTTTTCTTCAGATGCAAGTACAAAGAAAAAGGCACTCTTTGTGGAGTTGTCTTTGATACTGTGGTCTATATGGTTGCTACATAATATCTCCTACTCTATTTTTCTCTCAAAATACCACTCCCAGGTGCTTTGCTCAACTATGGAACAAATAGAATGCTCAAGAATTGAACCCCTTCTCCTCTCGATATTTAACATCACTCGATAACCATCTACGGGTAGGGTTTTGAATTCCTCAACCATCAATTGTGATAAGGTTTTGGACCTTCTAGAATCTTCTTTAAAGTCCATACCTGGATAGCCCCATATATGTGAGTAATGGGCACTGATGTGGCATCCACTCGTACCATGGTGGTCAACGTGGTAGGTCAACTTCCGAGAGGCATAACTTTTGCATATGAGCTTCAATTGACACAATGTTTTCACAATTGGAAAGGTGTTGATGTGTAGAAAACCATCAAGGGGTCCTAGCTATATATAGGAAGGTTTTGACCCCCAAAAAATGTCATTTGATGCCTCAAAATGGCTCCAGAAGGTTTCAAACCCCATTTTTCCAAACTGGGACCTGCCATTAAAATGACCTTGCAAGTTGATTCCTCTAATTTTTTCCACTCTCAAAGCATCGAGATATTTTAAAAATAATATAATGATCCAATCTGGATCATACCTTTCCATTTAGATAGGATTTTGGTCCCCAAAATGTTTATTGAGTGAGGTGAGGAAATTTTTCATCTACCTTCTTCCTAGAGTACCACTTCGTTTTTCCTAGAAGTTGTCCTTTCAATCCAATCTGCCAAAGGTCATGGTTCCCCTGTGTTGTAGTTATAGACTGCTTATGCAAAATTATATCCTTTGCCAACTTTGCCTGAGCATATGGTTCTAAGTTCTCTATGGAAGGTAGGATATACTCCTCCTCATGATCCAACATAGAAGGCTCGTAGAGTTTGATATTCTCCACATTCACTACTGAGTAAATGCGCATGTATGGGAGTATATTGAGTTTGTAGGCACTATATTCCACCTTCTCCAATATCTTGAAAGGTCTATACTGCAAAGCCTTAATCTTTTTACGAGGACCCAATAGTCTTTTCTTGTTCAATTGTAACCAAACTCTTTCTCCCACTTTGAATGACTTCTCAATTTTGTGTTTATCATGTCTAGCCTTGTATTTTTCCCGTGACTTCTTCAACATCTCTAGTACTTGTAAATGGATGTGCCTAATATTCTGGACAAATTTTTCCACTCTCAATGCATCTCCTATGAGGTCCTCCCTCGCTCCTTCTTGTTGTCCATATGCAACATCCAAGGGTGAAGGTGGAATCCTCCCTCACTCCTTCTTATTGTCCATATACAACATCCAAGGGTGAAGGTGGAAAATATCCAAAGCAAGTTTCAAGGCGTGACTTACCAGTAGAAGTGTGGACTGCTCTTTTTTAAAAGTGTTGTATGTAGATTAGATTTTCATCCTAGGTCTTTGGATGCTTCTGATTGTAACCCCTCAAAAGTTGCACCAAAGTCCTTTTGACTACTTCTGTCTGCCCATCTGCCTGTGTATGGAAAGTTGTAAATATCTTTAACTTAGTGTCCATATTCTCCCACAATGTAGCCCAAAATGTACTGAGAAATATGGAATCCATGTCTAAGATGATGCTCCTTGGTATCACAAAGTGCACCCAGACATGTGCAAAGAACATGTTTATTACTTCTTATCCTTTTATGGTCTTTTTATGAGGCATGAGAATGCACGTCTTCCTAAACCTTCCAACTACCACAAATAGATAGTCATGTCCCTTCCTAGTTGTTGGTAAACCTCCCAAAAAATCCATGGAAATGCTTTCCCAAGTGTTAGAATACTTAGAATTTTGAACTTTTATTCTTTTGTTTTTGCCTCTTAGGAATAAAATTTCACCAAAAAACTAAGTAAATTGCATTTCAATTAAATAAATCCTTGGTCGTTATATATTAATAAGGCGCTTACAATGTCACCCGTCGATGAGTTGCACTAAGTTTGTCAAATGGTTCTTGTAACACCCTGTTTCCCCCAGTCTGTAAATATAACTATATTGGCCAAGGAACTATGGCAAACCTAAAAGTGTGAATGTTTGATTTGATGGACTTTTGTACAAAAGGTCGATGAATGTAAATTCTATTATTTTAATAGAAAATGGTTACGTGTTGCATGACTGTTGAAAGAGGGGATGTGCTAAGAGAAAACCACGAATGCTATGAAAGGTGGTGGAGGGGACCCATAATGGTTGCATTAACCTCCACCAAACCAATACCATGCTGGAATTAATTGCTTAGATCAGAACAACCCTCTGACCCAAGAATAAATTATAGTCAGGCTGGTAGGTGGGAAGACCTCCTTAATATTTAATGAGGGGATGGGGCAGACCACCCATCCATAAGGCTTCCAGACTTGACCATAGACTAGGAATTCGAGCCACACACAGTCTTGCTGAGGAAGACAAGAAAGGAACTGTGGTGGGCAGAGGAAGACCTGCGGAAAAATGTAGAGACGAGAGCGAAAACTCTCGGGTTCGAGGAAGGACTGAAAGAGGAACAGTGAGTTCTGATCACATAAAACAAAGATTGAGCAAGGAGAAGGAGAGTAACCTTCGTCCTTATCTATTTCTGTATTGGGAGAAGGAGAGTAGACTTCGTCTCTAACTTCCGTTGAGCTGGAAGTGAGAGATTGAATCTCAAAGCATCGTGGCTTAAGCTCGGGGGTGGCCAGTGATAAATCCATTGGGAGTGACTGAGCCTATGGTTGGGTGGAAACGAGCACCCCTTTCAGCAGTCACATCACACACTATGGTTCTGATAAGTGTTTTCTTGCTTTTTGCTTTGAATTGTAAATAATGGATACATGTGAGTATTTACATGTCTAAAAAGGGTTCTTTCTCTATATTAATTGATTAAGTTATGAGTATGTATAAAATTATTAAATTATGAGTTATGAGTATGTGTTATGATTAAGTTATACGTCCCAGTTTAATCACTCGAAGGCGATTTCCCCAGGAATTTACATCACTGTTCTGGAGTTGGAGCAAGCCTTTGGGCATAGCTACCGTTTTGGTAACCTTACAATTTAATTTTCCTTGATTCAGAGCTTAAAGCTCTACGAGTTGGGAAGGTGTTCCCTTCAGACCAGTAGTCTAGGAGACTCTGAACTTATGCCTATTCGCTTAACCAAAAACCTGACTAAGGGCGGGGATTATAGCTGAGGAGTTATATAAAGGTCCACTTGACTTGGGTCTAGTAACCTTGGAGCTCGAGGCTTTGAGATGTCAAATTGCACAATAGTGAAGTTGAACCACGCAATTGCTATGAACCGTCGATCTATGAACAATGATCAAGGGTGGGGAATAACTGCGGAGCACGAAGGTGAAAATAGCGGACACGCTAGTTCGTGGACCGCAATTCACCCTTTCCGTTGATCTCGACAGGTTGGAAGATCAACAATCCCATTTAGACTAGAATCGAGCGAGCAATTTCAATTTTGCGGAGGTCGAACTCTCTAGTAAAGAGTACGCATGTTGGGGCCCCACAATTTCTGTGAACCGTCGATCATCGTTGAACTTCGATCTGAGTTTGACGCAATCCCTGAAATGCAAGGAGTGTGGGGGATGGAGAAATACTCAAGGAGATCAAGCTCAGAAGAGATAGCATTTTCAGGAGTGCAGATGAAATCTAGGAGATGAGCCCGTAGGAAGAGCAAAGGTCGAATCCTTCGAGCACTTAGAAAATATTCTAAGTCGGAGTAAGTCAGAATCTTAGAAGGAGGAGCGACAGTGGCCATTGGATCATAACGCTAAGGATCAACAACCGTCTGATCTAAGCAAGGTGAACGGACCTTAGAACTTGGCACACGTAGGAGAAGGGAACTTATCAGAGTTCCGAATTCCTGAAGTAATTTGAGGTCATCCGTCACCAGCCGGTGAATCTGGACCGCCAGATTCAGAGGGACACATGGCGACAGATCGTGGACTCCAGAGAAATTTGTGCGAGAGTTTTTAGTTGAGATATGAGACTCCCGAAGTTCGAAGAGTCGGAGAGCCGAAGTAAATATCAGTCATCAGATCACCCGAAGTAGGATCCTGACCGTTGATCACCAGGAGATACGTGTTAGCATATCAACAGCTTCGGGAAATCTATTCGAGAGTTTTCAGTTGAGATTTGAGACTCTCGAAGTGTGAAGAGCCGGAGAGCATAAGCAAATATCCATCGTCAAATTGTCCGAAGTAGATCTCAATCGTCAGATCGTTCGAAGTAGATCTCAATTGTCAGATCATCCGAAGTAAATCTCCAACGTCGGATCATCCGAAGTGAATTTGGACCACCTGATCTAGAAGGGACGTGGCATGAGTCCATGGACTCTGGATAAAGTCTCAAAGTAATTCATAGCCTTCAGATTAAGAAGGGATGTGGCGTGAATCTGTGGACTCCGGATAAAGTCTCGAAGTAATTCATAGCCTTCAGATTAAGAAGGGACGTGGCGTGAATCGTTGGACTTAGGATAAAATCCTGAAGTAATTCATAGTTGTTAGATTAAGAAGGGATGTGGCATGAATCTGTGGACTCCGGATAAAGTCCCAAAGTAATTCACAACCTTCAGATTAAGAAGGGACGTGGCATAAATCTGTGGATTCCGGGTAAAGTCCCAACGTAATTCATAGTCGTCAGATTTAGAGGAGACGTGGTGTAAATCTATGAACTCCGGGTAAAGACTCAAAGCAATCCTTGATCGTCAGATCCAGATTATAGGTGGCACAAATCTATGGACTCCGGGCAAAGACCCGAAGTAATCCTCGATCATCAGATTAAGTGGACACGTGTTAGTGGATTATAGCCTTCGAATAAAAGCCATTGGGAAAAAGGGTGAAGTTTGGGATTTGAGATCTCAGAAGTCTAGAGACCCGAAGAAGATCTCGATGGTTGATCGAGAATAGGGCCACAAGATCGTTGATCTAGTTGAAAGGGTCAAACACCTGAAGTAGAAACAAGGCCGTTGATTTAGGAGGATAGGTGTTCGTAGTTTGTCAACTCCGGAAGATTGATGTACGAAGGAAATCAAGGTTTGAGATTTGAAAAGTTTGAAGTTCGGAATCACAAAGGAGATCACATCCGTTAATTTAGGAAGGGCAGATCTGAACCGTCAGTTCAGAAAGTACCGTCAAGATCATGAGATCGACGGTCCCATAGCATTGTAGGGATTGGAGGTGTGCGATATTTAAAAAGTTGAGGGCAGGCCGCAATCCAAACCCCAATGTTGGAGAAAAGACATGTGGAGGCTCAAGGAGAATTGCGGGCCGGAAAGTAGTTTGGTTTCAAGCCACCTTTGGCCGTGCCTACAATTGTGTGTTTATGTGAGGTCATCTCCCAAGGTCACATCCGAGGAGGGGCCAAGAAAAAATGGGCTAACGCCAAGTCTGAGACTTCACTGAAGCGCGAAGGAGAAGGTCGCGGGTATCATAAGACCTGCACCAGAAGCTGGAAGGGCCTGTGTTTGATTAAGAGGTGATACTATCAAGGTATCTAAGTCTTGTTTGATTAAGAGAATCGAAGAACCTTGACCAGAGGGTTGGGCTGAGTCCCAGACTTCCCAAATTAGGAATCGTAGAGGGAAAGGATCTGTTCCTGTAAGGAGGACAATTTTTTTTTTTTTGCCCCATCGTGGGTGTGTTACAAATTGGTATCAGGGCATGGTTACAATACTTGGTCTGCTTGGGGTCATGGACGAGTCGCTTAAAAACTCTATTTGGAGTACTTTTAAAAGAGTGACACTCTAGCTTACCTCTTTCTTAAAAAGTCTGGTTAAAAATGTTATTAAAGAAAAGAATGAAACTTTCTACTGTGTGTGCGCATTTAAGAAATTGAACCGTGTATTGTTCATGAACTAATAGGTTGTTAGCTAACAATAAGTGTTTTTGTTAACACTCGAGCAGTTAGTAAATCATGGGAAAACTTTAAGAATAAAGGATGGTGATGTGTCAACAAGTGGGGGATGGATCCCACAATAGAGACAAAGAATCTGACGAAAGGAGGGTGTGGGAAACCCCTCCCAATTTGGCTAAAACTGTAAGGAGCCTTAGGGCTAAATTACAGAGTTGCAAGGCTGACAATGAGAGATTGATAAAGGAGCAAGAAAAAAAAAACAGAAATTAATGTAGTCTTGCTGCAGAGCTTGTCCGACATATAGAGGCAACTACAACATGAACCCGTAACCTTTCATGTGGACCGACGACATAAGAAGAGAAGTCAAAGTCCACCTGAGATCCAAAAACATGACTCCATAAGTGACCACACTAGGAGAAGCACCTCGAAGAAGGCCGAACCTGGAGGCAGGGGACACTCATTGGTAGAGTCCTCTGGAAAGGAAGTTGGAAAATTTGAAGGATCTTCTAGTAGCAGAGCAAGCTCACATTCTCAAAGGAAAGGAAAGAAGCGAAAGCATTCCAAAAATCATGATCCTGAAGAATTCAAGAAAGCTAGACCACCCTCTTTCGATGGAGAGATTAGCAAGGGAGAAGAGGCTGAAGTTTGGCTGCTTGGTTTAAAGAAATACTTCAAAGTCCATGACTACTTAGAAAAATTGAAGGCTCGAATAGCCATCTTTAACATGAATGGAAAGGCTTCCATTTGCTGGGAAGACCTTAGGAATGTGAAAGGAGTCCATGAGAAGGACTTGTCATGGAAACAATTTGAGAAATACTTCAAGAAGTAGTATCTGTCAGAGAAATACATGGATGGGAAGACTAAGGAATTCTATGAACTCAGGCTAGGGCAGCTCACCATAGATAATTTGTCAATAAATTCCTTGAACTACTGAGGTATGCACCCTACATAAAAGATGAAAAGGTAAAAATGCAACGGTTCGTTAGTGGGTTACCTCAGACCTACCGGGACAACATTGATTTCGACAAACCAAAGACCTTAGAAGAAACTATTCGGAAGGTGATGTATTGTTATGAACAGTTTGGGAGTAAGACAAGACCTCACAAGGACTGGAAGAAGAGGAGTAGTTCAGGATTCCAGAAGAAGGGGTTCAAATCCTCAAGATTTAAGAATTATGGAAAATATTCTAGAAGGAACCTTCCTACTAGAAGTTTATATAAGAAAAATTTTCTTCTCTCAAAGTGGAAATAAACCTTTTAAGACAGTCCCAGAAAAGACCAATAACCTAAAGAAGGAACCCTTAAAATTATGGGGTTGTGGAGAAGACCATCGATTGAGGGACTGCTTAGACAGACAACATAACAGTAAGAGAATCTACAATATCCAAGAAGCTACCACCGTCAATGATGTGGCTAGGAGCATTCCACAAATCTATGCAGCCTTGGACAATAATCAAGCCGACCACCAAGCTTCAGTAGTGGAGTTGGAAGGTATGATCGCCAACCATCTAGTTTCTATTTTAATTGACTGAGGTTCTAATTTGAGTTATGTGGCCCCTCAGACTGTTGATAAGTGTAAACTATAACCAATTAGACATGTTAAATGGTGGTTGGTGCGATTAGCCACTGGGACCAAAAGAAAGGTGGCAGAGGTCATACCAGCCTGTCAATTCATTATGGGTGGATTGCCCACCCGAGCGACCCTTAACATACTTCCCCTGGGATCTTATGACTTGTTGATTTGTATGGATTGGTTGGCTGCTTATAAAACTAAATTGGACTGTTATCATAAAACTTTATAATATGTAAATGAAGAAGGGATAAAAACTACCCTCCAAGGGATTCATAAGCATGTCTCAGTGAGACAAATATCAACCCTTCAAATGAAAAAGTATTGGAGAAAGGGGTGTTCCTTATATGCCATACAGGTACTGGAATCTATTGAGAATGACAAACCAAACCTAGGGGACCACCCCATATTGAGAGAATACAAGGACGTGTTCACAGAAGAGGTACTAGGTCTACCTCTAAGAAGGGATATCGACTTCTCAATAGAACTTACACCAAGAGTGGTACCAACATCTAGAACACCATATAGAATGAGCACACCAGAGATGGTTGAGCTCAAGCTACAACTAAAGGAGATGATGGACAAAGGCTACATCCGAACCAGTGTATCTCCATGGGGAGCGCCCGTCTTGTTTGTGAAAAAGAAAGATGGCACACTCTGACTGTGCATAGATTACAGACAACTCAATAAGACAACCATAAAGAATAAGTATCCCTTATCAAGAATCGATGACCTATTCGACCAATTGGGAGGTGCTTCTATCTTCTCGAAGATCGACTTAAGGTTTGGATACCACCAAGTCCAAATTAAGGATGAAGACATCCACAAAACAGTCTTCAGGACGAGGTATGGTCACTATGAATTCGTGGTGGGCCATTTGGGTTAACCAATGCCCCCACCACTTTTATGTGCTTGATGAATAATGTACTCAGCAAATTCCTGGACACATTTTTATTGATTTTCATTGATGATATCCTAATCTACTCCAAGAACAGGGAGGAGCACGAAGAACATCTTAGATTCATACTCCAAGTAATAAGAGAGCATCATCTCTACGCTAAGTTTAGCAAGTGCGTTTTATTTCAGAAGCAAGTCCATTACTTAGGCCATGTCATATGTAAGGAAGGGGTGGAAGTAGACCTTGACAAGATCAGTTCTATTATGGAATGGCCTATCCCAAAGGATGTATCCAATATTAGGTCCTTCATGGGCTTAGCATGATACTATAGAAGTTTCATAAAAGGGTTTTCCAAGATTGGCTGTCCAATCATTGCCCTTCAGAAAAAGGGGATTAAATTCATTTGGACATCAAAATGTGTTACACATTATTTTGGTCACCCCGGTGATGTTTCCACAAGCATGTGTTCAGGCTCTCAAAAGGATCTTTTGCATGAGAAAAGTAACTATTTTCTCCCTCTAAAAAACTTGTTTTTAGAAGGATGTCACAGGCTAAGAGTAATACACAGTCCGAAAATGCCTAATTTCCGCAGGTTGTCCTTGATCTAGCCTGTGGAATTTCCGCAGGCTGCTCTATAGACAGGGTGCGACGATGTTTTAAGACTAAGAAAAGGGACGAAGTTCATGAAGGTTCTAGAAGGGAATCTTCTAGAATATGAGGTGGCATTCGTATGGTTGGGATCCTACTGGCTTCTCTGATTTGGGGGATCATCCTAATCTCTTTAACCATTTCTCCTTTTCTTATATAATGATGGATTTCTCATGGAAAAGGTTAAGCAAAAACAAGTAATATCAAGTAAGGAATTTATGAAGGAATAGGCTGAAGATTGTGTGAGGAACTCTATCTCAATTGATGCTTGAGGTCTCCATCGATCCATCAAGCTATTGTGGGTCATATTCATGTAAGTTTGAAGCAAGTGTCTGTGTTGGAGCAAAGGACCACTAAAAGGGAACCTTGCAACATCAAGGCGGTTTGGTTGTATCTTCCACTTTTACCTAATATAATACGGTGGCATGTTTCTTCCCCAAAAAATCACTCTCATTTTATTACATGACTCCTTGATCACATGTATAGGTTTTCATTGAACATACTATTGTTGCTTTCACTTTGGTTGGTCTGTGTTTCATTGCAGGATCAATAGCACAAGAGCACCGGAGCGAAGTAGGAGTAATAAAGACATAAGGAAGCGATATTTAAAGGTATGTCATTCATCTCTTATCTTATAGTAAATTCAATGATTAAACTTAGGGAAAGTTCCATGTCCTGTTTCGTTTTTTTCTAGATCTACATGGATCTAGGGAGATCAGTTTATGTCCACATTCACCAATTTATCCAATAACATCGTAGTTAAAGGACATAACCAACTTCAAAGTGTCAAGGCACAACATGTGGATCCGAGCGCACAGTGATCTGGGAAAAGAGTGGCTTCAATTAAGATACTACGTCACAGAGGAAGACGTAGAAATGGCCATGAGAGATTGGCATGACAACTGGAAGATTCCAGTCTTAACTCAAGAAGTACCTAAGGGTATGAAGGTAGACGCAAGGCAAAATAAGACACCTGCAGAAGACAAAGTTGCACCCAAAAGGTTGAAACCAACACAGAAGCCGACGCAACAAAAGAAGGGGGGTGTGCCAAAGAAAGATGCACAGGAAGGAAAGAAGGACAATGCCCCACAACAAAAGGAACAAGGAGCGGGGGCTACAGAAACGTAGGGAAACCCTTCAACAACAACTCCACATGAACCAGAGCCACCTAAGAGATAAATTTCACACACAAGAGGATCGCACAAGAAGGAAAAAGCACATAAAGAGCCTCCTGAGTACATGATCACAAAGGACGACGCTGACCTCATGGGAGAGAAGGTGCAAGACCACGCAGTAGAAGACTTTGAAGAAGCCACACACTAAAGAGGGAAACTACAGGTTGACCTGGCTAGAATAAACCAGGTCCTCGAGCAAATAAGAACCGTGTAGAGGTATGAAAGGGGAACATAATCCTTCCCTAAGGGAGAAGCAACAACAGAAACAAGGAATACACCACAAAAGGAATACATAGTTCACAAAATTTCCCAAGCGAGTCCAACATTCAGAGTAACAAATGACATGTTGCACATGGATGAAACCACAACACAGACGCCACTGAAATATTTGGCGCAGGTCGACATGATATTAGCCAGAATACCCATAGAGGCATTGTACATAATCCAATTCAGCATCGTGTAGGAGGTGCAGTCACACATGAGGATAGACACATTAGAAATGTAGGAAACGAAAGGTGACAAGGAAGCATTGGAGCTCGTGGTCGAACAAGTAAAGTTCAATACTAGAGGAGAGAAAGAGTGTGCATATAAAATCAAACAGGGGGTGGCAACAATCTACAACCATGTTCCGGACAACGTGCAGGCCGAGAGTTCAAGTACAGAGGAGAAACTCAATAAGATTTCCCAAAACATCGACCACTATAGGCAACAAATTGAGGAATTGAAGGAAAAATTGACTCCAACGACTCCACTTGAGGTGAGGGAGCAGAGGAAAGCAAAAGCTGCACTCCAACTAGTAGAGTTGGAGAAACAAGCTAACATAGCAGTAGAAATGTTTGAAAGAACACTATAGATTTGGAAAACGGTGGAGGAAGATGAGCAGGTCCAACAGTGGGACGAGGAGGAGGAAAGAATAAGTGTAGAAATCCAGGACCTCAAGCAGAGGAAAAAGACAATGAGAATCACTGACCGCCTAAAAGGAACACAAGAGATGAAAAGGTTGCAGGTCGAGCTAAAGACTACATAGACGCACATGCATGAGAGACAGGTGAAGATGGAACCCCTTCAAGAGAAAGCAACATAAATGATCGCACAGGTGGAGGCAAAGAAGAAGAATATGGTGCACACACATGCATAATGCACAACCATAGTTCAAGAGGAAGTCACAACGCAGAACTTAGAAGCGCTCACAAAAAACGCAGTGCAGATCCAAACACGAGGAAGGGGAGCTGCAGAAAAGTTCCACAATCTAGTAGAGTTGTCAAGGGAGCGTGCAATTCCTAGGTGGCTCGAGACGAACCACATGTTAGTGTTGGGGCCCTATTGGGCGCAGACCCATTTTGGGGAAAAGACTAATTTTGGAGAATAAAGTGCAAAGAAGGAAAATACAGCTGGCAGGAAAAGCAACACATGCAAGGTAAACACACGTGGAGAGGATGAAAGCATGCAAGGCATGCATGCAAGAAGACCTAACCATGATAGGGTTAGGGTTTTGGGTAAGAGGATGTAATGGTCGATAAGTCAAAAATAAGTATAAATAGGTACCTAGGAGGTCTAGGTTGGGGTTTTTGTTGTTGTTGTTCAAGGAGTTGGAATGTAAGAATGACTGGAAAATCCGAGATCGGTTTTGTAAGCCGTTGATATAGAGAGAGAATATAAGGTAGATCTTGAGGGTTAGATCATAGGCTAAGGATCCTGGTGTGATCTAGTTCGCCTCATTGTAGATCTTGACCCAAATGGCCGAGGATTGTAAGGCACTCAACGCTATAATTTTGGAAAAACCATAATAAAAGAGAAAAGTAGCCAAATCTTTGTGGATGTAGCTCAAGAGGGGGTGAACCACGATAGATAATGTGTTATGTTGATTGATTATTGTTTATTTCTTTAATATCAATGGTTAGCTAGTAGATGAATGCATGAATGGGCTAGCTAGATCTGATTGTGCCTACATGCATGAATAATAATGACATAATGTGTAGTATAGATGAATGTTAGAGTAAATAAATGAAGATCACAGAGTGTAATCCCATATCCATACTCGTTCCTAGGCTGCAAGCACCTGAGCGTTGCAGCCACCCATAAGAAATATCTCTGGTGAGACTATGCAGTGCATTCTATGTGTTGTGTTGCCTTCTAGTTTACCAGGAGGGCCGATAATTTTAGAGGGTTTTGTTGGAAACCGTAATAGACTTGAACCTAGGTCATCCCAAGAATGGTAGCAAGAGAGAAGTAACCAACAGTTCCCACTCATTTTGTCATCAATTTCCCCTTGAATTATTTGAATCCGGAGTCATATAAGAGTGCCCAATATCCTTATTTGAAATTCCCAGGATTAATGCTTTTATCATGCCATATTTTCCTTTGTAGTTGGATTACCTCAATATGGAAGAGCGCTTGCGTTCTATACTCATATAAGGAATTCAACTAATGTAACCTTTCTTGTTACACTGATGAGAGGTCCATATTAAGTTTGGATGCTATCCTTAAAGTGGAAAATTCAAATTCAATGGGAAATATGGCCTTCTTTCCATAGACTAGCTCATAACAGGTAAACCCTTTAGTAGTCTTCCATGTGGTGTTGTATGCCCATACTGCCTCTATCGATTTCCTTGCCTAAATATTTCTTTTTCATACTGATTGTCTTGGTGAGGATGTTCTCCAACTCCATATTAGTCACTTCTAATTGTCCATTTGCTTGTGGTTGATAGGGAATGGACTTTCTGTGGCATATGTGGTGTTGCTACATGATTTGTTCTATGAGATTTGAGGTGATATGAGCCCCTTGATCTGTGACTATTTCATAGGGGAGTCCAAATATTGAGAATATGTTCTCCTGTATAAATTCAACCACTTTTTTCTTTATAGGTACCTTCATTTCTTTCACCTCAACCCATTTGGTTAAGTAATTTGTGCACACTAAGATGTACCTCTTTTTTCTTAAAGGAGGGTCAATAGGCCCCACAAAATTCAAGCCCCACTTATCAAAAGGTTTCAATGAGACTTGGGGGTGCAAGGGAATTTCATTTTTCTTGGCAAGTTTTCCCATCCTTTGACACTCATCACAATGAGAGGTATATTGTTGAGCATCCCTATGTAGGGTAGGCCAATATTAAATAGCCTTCAACATCTTGTAGGCTATCTTAATTGCTGCATAGTTTCATCCACATGGTTCATGATGGCATGCATGGAGGATGTCATGCACTTCAACTTCCCTTACACATCTCCTCACGATGTGATCTGGTCCAAGCTTGAATAAATATCCTATAATCCAAGTATATGTTGCACTTTTTATAACAATCTTGCATCTTTCTTTGTAGGAAAAATGTTGAGGAAATATACATGTTGTTAAATATTTGGTTATGTCAGAAAACTAGGGGGTTTGTACCGAGATTGAAAAAAGGTGCTCATTTGGAAAATGTTCATCTACCATGAATTTGTCTAGAGGATTTGTCAGCCTTGACAAAAAATGTGCAAGAACATCTTGCCTCCCTGACTTGTTAAGGAAGGTCAGGTCAAATTATTGTAACAACAAAAGCCATCTAATTTTTCTCCCATTGATATCAGGTTTGTTTATTAAATACTTAATGAAAAAATGATATGCGTGTGCAAAAAATTGATATCTAGTGACATAATGCCTAAATTTATCGAGAGCATAAACAACTGCAAGAAATTATTTTTCAGTAACTATGTAGTTCAACTCTACACTATATACATTTTTTCTAACATAATAAATTACATAAGGCCTTTTGTCTTCATTTTGATCCAAAACTGCCCCTATTGCTTTGTCTGAAGCATCAATATGCATATGGAAGTGAAGACTCCATTTGGTACCTTGAAGAACAAGGGTTGTGATGATTTTTTCTTTGATGCATTCAATTCCAATAGAAGCCTATGTCTTTAGTCAACAAGGAAAATAGAGGGGATGTTAGCTTGCTAAAATCCTTGATGAACCTCGTGTAATAACCTGCATGTCCAATGAAGCTTCAAACATCCTTTTGTTTTAGAGGGGTAGGTAGTTGCTTGATGATGTTTACCTTGTTTTTGTCTACCTCAATTCCTTTGGAGGATAAGTGGTGTCCTAGAACAATCCCCTCATTCATAAGCATATTACAATTTTCATGGCTATGGGAGAGGTCCATTTCTTCACATCTATGGAGAAATATATCAAGATTGGTTAATGCTTCCTAAAAGAGTCGGCATAGGGTGTGAAGTCATCCATGTATATCTCTACTGTGTCATGGATTATATATGAAAATATGTTGAGTGCAACCCTTTCGTAAGTGGCTGGAGCATTTCATAGACCAAATGGAAGGACCCTATAGGAAAATCTACGCCGTGGACAGGTAAAGGTACTTTGTTCTTGATCTTCAGGGATGCTTTTTGTATTTGATTTTACCCACTGAATCCATCTAGAAAGGAGAAGTACTCATTTTCTGCTAAGACATGTAGGACTTGGTCATTAAAAGGCAACGGGAAATGATCCTTCCTGGTGGATTTATTAACCTCCTTGTAGTCTACACATGTTCTCCATTTTACATTCTTCTTTGGGACAATGACTAAGGGTGAAACCCACTCACTATCATAAATTGGGTAGATGAATTGATCATCTAAGAGTTATTGCAATTCTTGCTTAACAATGTCTTTTAATGCAAGATTCATTATTCTCTAAAGCTACCTAATTGGTTTGCAGTGTTTTTTAATGTACATATGATGGATGCAGATGCAAGGTGGATGCCCTTAATTTCCCTGTAGTCCCATGCAAAGGTTGCAATGTATTTTTTGAGAACAAGCAACAATTCCCGCTCTTGTTCGTTAGTGAGGTTAGTGATGATTTTTAGTGTTTCAAAGGAGAATATTTCTATGGTTTTAACAATAGGATTATCAACTTCAGCTGTAAAAATTTCTATCCATGAATCCCCTTCTTGATTAGAAAACGTTTCATGTTGTTCTTCATCATTTAATCCATCTATCCTTACATCATTAGGGTATTGATTTTACAAAAAAAATTGAGATGAAAGTGTCTTCATCGGCTCGACTGCTAGTTAGGGTAATGTTTATGGTGAAAATGAGGTAAACAAAGGTCTGAGTTAGGTCCTCTTCATCTTCTTATAATCACATTGGAAAATATTCTTTCATTAATGGTTGAGCATGAGGGGTAAAGAACAAGTTGTTTTTGGGACTAACCATTAGTAATGGTTATGTTTCATACTCTGCAACATATGTATTCATCTATTGTTGTCAACCAAGGTCTCCCTAAGATGAGAGTATATCCATTAGACCTAGACTTGGGTTGGAGAGCTATGAAATCAGTGGGATAATCCCAAGAATCAATGGAGAGTATTATGTCTTCTAAAATTCCTTCATGATTCACTGTTGACCTATTTGCAAGTTGAAGCACAGTATATGCATATCTTAAGGATTCATGGAGGTTTAGTCTCAATATTGTATCTTTATTCATGACAATTATTGATGCCCCTAAATTTATCAAGGTATTTTGGATCAAGTTTTTGTTAATGTGTACATCCACTATAGGGCCACCATGAACCAAATACTTAGGAGCAACTAGCTTCCTAAGTACAAGATATGGTAATACGAGATATGTCAATTGTCCCATGACATTGATTGTAGGGATATCTTTTTTCTTCCTCTCGGGCTTCTTCAAACATTACTCATTGATAAAATTGTTATAGATAGGAATATCCTTAATAGATTGAAGGAGGATTATTTTAACACACAAGCTCTTGAGTTCTCATAAGAGTTCATCTTCTTCAGGTGTGTAGGATTTCTTGATGTTAAACCTTTTAGGACAAGGTGGAGCATGTGGAGGGCACGTTGTTGTAAAAGGGTGTTCTCTTTTCCAGTTTCGAAGTCTTCTATGGGCTTGGGAATGAGAGGATCTTGTAGTAACTTCCCTAATATAAGGTCAAGTTCATGAACATCTAAGGAGTAGGTTTGATGTGTAGCCTCATTATTATATGCAAGATGAATATGCTTATTATTTGGATTGGGGGAAGATTAAGAAAGATGTTAAGGTTGTTTTAGAGGAGAAAATTTCTGAGGAGTGTTGTTTGGTTGAGGGGGAATGGGAATTAGTGATGGTTTTTGAGGATTTGGGGGTCTCCATCTTTGTGGAGGAATGGTACACTGAGGGTTTAGGACTAGAGGTTGGTTTTGAAATGGTTGATAGGGAGAAAGAACATGTTGGCCTGGATATTGCCATTGATTTTGCATCATCTGAGGAGGTTGGTTAGGATGATACCAAGGTTGAGAAGGCATTTGTGTATTGTATCCACCAAAATACTAAGGGGGATTATATCTCATACCTTTTTGGAAGGGTCTTGGTGCTCCCAGTCTTCTCTAGTTTATGAAGCATATCAACTCCACATTTTCCTATGCCCATTGATATGCAACATTTAAACATGAGAAAGAAGGACATTTGCTAGTTGCATGATGTTCTTCACAAATTGCAAATACCTCTACAATGTTGAGTGGGAATTCATCCCTAAGATGCATTTTGGTGTATTTAGGACAAAATATGGCTAATGCTCCCTCTACTTCTTCCTGTTTTTTCTTGACCTGCAAGGTAGCCATCTACATAGCTAGTGAATGCAAAATGCCAATCTTCATATCTTATAATAATCCTCCTATATTTTTAATAAGTGTTGAAGGGTGAGAATATTGTATTACCATTCCTTTACCATTTCTATATTTGTTTCTGGTGGATCTAGAGTAATTTTTAAAGATTTGTTTGATGTCTCTATAATCCATCTGGAAGATATCTCCATTTGATAGAAGATTCAATGTTTCCACAAGTTCTTCCTTTACTCTTATGAGCGAGACAAGTTTAAGTGATTCTTCGTCCATAGTACAATTGTGGGATCTCTTAGAGCTAAGATGAAACCTTTCATCAAAGTCTTCAAAGGATTCATTTCCCCCTTGGGTCATCCATAAGTTTTCATCTCTTGTATCTCTTGCTTTGCAATAGTCCCCATACTTGTTGTTGAAGCTGTGCTTCATTTGATCCTAGCTTGTAATGTTGTTACCTTCCAAGCTAATGAACCATATCAAATTCAAGTGCTTCATGTTGGCTTGTTATATTCTTCGTATTAAAAGAACAATCAAATGACTGACCAATCAAGGTGGATTGACTGGATGATGAATTGACTAATGGGTCAAGTCAAGTCAATGGTTAAGTTGAAGGTCGTCGTGGTCAACTAGAAAGTTGAAGGTTATAGTGGTTAACTGGAAATTCAAAAGGTCAAACGACATGACGTCGATAGAAGGTTGATTAGCAACTGACTGGAAATTGATTAGTAGTCGACTGTGAAAAAATTATGAGATTTGCGAGATTGAAACAAATCATCTGCATGGATATGTAACCATTTTTGGGTGCCATTATTTGGGTTTTTGCATGTAGTAAAGCCTATAAATATGGTGTGATATAATATTGTAAAATCTAACCTTTAGAAGAATTGTAAGGGTCATATAGATGTAAGCTGAATTGGCTATTGAGTTGTTCTTGTGTAAAGCAAGAGAGTAGGATGATGGTTATGTCTTAGGTGTAGACCAAGGTTAGTCATGTAACTCTTTATTCTATCAATGAATAAGACAACACGAGAGCAGGATATTCTCAAGGAATGCTGGTTTTCTCGATTAAGGGTTTATAGGGTAAAATCTATGTGTACTGTGTGTGTTTATCATTTATTTTCTACTTAAATCTATCTTCTCTTTCCTAGTTGGTTTAGTGTGAGTGTTATTTATCTAAAGTTGGTATCAGAGCTACTTTGATACAAGTTAGTATCAGATCTTATCAAAGCATATAAGAGAAAGGTTAATTTGATCTTGGATATGAGGTAAACCTAGGTCTAGTGGGAGTTGTACGTCAATGAGATTTAATTTGTGCTAGAAAGAATGGAAAGCAGTTCAAGGATAGAGATCGAAAAATTTAATGGCCAAAATTTTGAGCTTTGGATGCTTAATATGGGAGATAACCTTGTAGATAATGAAACAATGGGTAGTTTTGAGTCTCAAAAAAAATTCGATAAGAATGTTAAAGGAATATTGGGAGAAACTCTAGAGGAGGGAAATGAGTACAACTCGACTTTGTCTTGTCGATTTGGTATTGTTTAATGTCTCTACAAAGAAACTGTGGGACAAGTATGTAAGCTTGTATCAGCCGAAATCCCTAGTAAAAAAGTTGTTTCTTCAAAATAAACTGTATCTTCTGAGGATGAGTGATCAGAGCTCAATAACAGAGCACTTGAATGCATTCAATACTGTAATAAGTCAATTATTGTCTATATCAAAATCACCAAAGAGGAGAAAGATATTAGTATATTGTGTTCTTTGCCAAACACTTGGGATAGATTAGTCATGGATATTGGTAGTAATTTGACCACATTAATGCTTCAAGACGTGGTTGCATCTATGTTGTCAGAGGAAATGAGGTGGAAGAACATAGAAGGATCGATCAAGGATGCGTTGATGGTGAGAGGTCGATCGATCGACATAGGTAAAGGGAAATTCTCTAGTAGAAACTCTAAGTTGAAGGGCAAATCTAAATCCTAAGTTCATTTTATGAGAAGAGGTTGGAAATGCAATAAATATAGGCATTACAAGAGAGATTTCAAGTTGAAAATGTCTGATATTAGTCTAGGATTTGATGAGAAGCAATTGATCGAGAGAAAGACTACTCCAGAAAAAAGGAGGAGATGTGAATATGGCATCGACTAGTACACATTCAGATCATGATGTTTGGTTGATTGAATTGAGTGTATCTTTTCATATGACACCCCACATGGATTGGTTATGTGAATATGAGAGATATAGAAGAGGAGATGTATTCTTAGGGGACGACTCAACAACCAAAATTTTTGGATAAAGAAGAGTCTGACTGATACTATAGGATGGGAGGAGTAGGACCCTTCCAAGTATGCTACATATTCTGGGTTTGGCAAAAAATATGATATATATCAGTAAAATGAGTGATGCATGTGTGAAAACTGTATTTCAAAAGCATACGTGCAAAATGGTGATCCAGATTTATGAGCGGAACGGAATTAAAAATTGATATATAATATTAACACATAGACACAATGAATACTAATAGATATAGAGTAAAACTTGTCATCTATTAAATGAGAATTATGATGAAACTACAAAAATACAGACTGAAACAAGCTTGCTAGAATGGTGGCAACTTATCTTTGAGAAGAGATGTGACAACTACGATCATTTGCAAGAATATGATTACAATGAGGATCCAAAGGACTTTTTACATCAAACATGAATCCGAAAACCCTAGATATCCAAAAACATAACCCTAGGAGATGAAGCGCCAAAAGTCACGTGGGCCCTGTTGGGGTAAGTTGGTACATCAACTTCCTGGGGTCCTAAATTTTGCATACGATCTCTGTTTTAGGTGCATGATAGCCCGTTGGGAAGGTATACCCGAGGAATACATATTATGAAATCACACTCTAACTAGATTTATAGTGTGACTTTGGTGTGCCCAAAAAATGTTGTTTAGGGCCTCAAACAACCCCTGACGTTTATGACCTGAAAAGATAGAAAAAAACTACCAAGATAAAAACCGTAAACTGCTAAGATGAAAGCTCTACGTGAGCCAACTGGAAGATGTGGGTGGCCACCGATATCCACTTGGATCAAATCTCCCTCCTTAGGAAGCAATGGTCTCCATTGTATTGATTCCCCCCATCAGATGAGGAAACATCTTCTGAATTTGACCTCGGGTGAGCCACTTGCCTTGGTGCAGGAGCTGCCCTGGTTTGACAACCCGATAAAGATGAAGCTTCTGTTGGCAGTTGGCCTTGACTTGTTTGTCCACGATCTAGTCAATGGATTCATGTTTCATGGAATCATGGTTGAACTCTATCAATTTCAACTGTTCTGCTATCTTTGAGGTGTCCAACAAAGGTGGAAAGTATGGCCAAAGGAGGTCCACATTAAAGATTGGGTGCAAGCCAAGAAAGGGGGGAATGTTGAGCTCAAAAACATTGTCACCCACAACCTTGGTGATGGTGTAAGGTCCATTGAGGAGTGGATGAAGCTTTCGATGGGGCCCTGTAAGGTGTTCTTTCTGCAAGTGCAACCAAACTTTATCTCCCACCTGAAACTTGTGTGGCACCCGGTGGTGATCATGGTGCTTATTATACTTGGCATTGGACTTCTGCAAAATATCCTGAAGCTGTTGGAAGATGTGCTGAATTCATTCAATGAACTGGGTGGATTTGTCGGCTTTGGTTTGTTCTTGGGATGATTCTTCCTATGTGGACGCAAGGGGTAGTCCAACATCCATGGGGCCCAATGGCTGAAAGCCCATCCCCACTTGAAAGGGGCTGTGGCCGCTTGAGCTATGTATGGATTTGTTGTAATTGTGTTGAACATAAGGAACACTCTCATCCCATGTGCATGGATGCTTGGAATTGTACAGGTGCAAAATATGAATGATCATCATGTTGACGACCTCGGTTTGGACATCCATTTGGGGGTGGAAGGGCGTGGATTTGGTGAGCTTGGTGTCCAACCATGACTAAAGGCTAGACCAGAACGTGTTGAGGAATTGACTATCCTGGTCGAAGACAATCGTTTGAGGTATCCCAAAATTTACCCACACTCATTCAAAGAAGAGCTTGACAATGGCCTCTACTGTGATGCTCTTCTTGTAGGCGACCATAATCGCCATCTTGAAAATTGATCAACAATCATGAAAACACAGTCATTTCCCTGCTTGGTTGAAGGAAGGCCCGACATGTAGTCCATCCAGATGGATTCCCAGGGCCTGTCAGGTGTAGGCATATGGGTGTACATGCATTTTTTATTAATGGTTGGTTTAGCAATGGTGCAGGCTGTGCAAGATATGATATACTTTTTGACATCTTGTCAAAGTTTTCGCCAATAAAAATGTTGTTGCAACACTGCCATTATCTTATCTACGCTGAAGTTTGCTACCACCTGACTGTAGTGAGCTTCCCAAATTAGCTTTTCTCACTCGCTTGATGGAACACATTAATGTCCCAGTTGGCACAACAACCCATCCTGTAGATGGAAGTCAGTGACAGTTGTGTTTGTGCACAACATCTGGTAGGTAGTGGCAAAGTGAGGATCTTGCTCATAGAGTTGGATCCATCCGAAGGTCTCATGTTTGTAGGAGTGTAGCACCATGGTTAATGCGGAAACTAGAGGTCAGTTGAGGAAGTCAACAACGCGGTTGGTGCTCCCTATCTTATACTTGATGTTTATATGGAACTGCTACAAGTATGTGGACCATTTCTGATGGAGATCATTCTGCAATTTTCCTTGTGTCTGCATGAACTGAAGAAGCTTATGATGAGTGTGAATGACTGTCTCCTTCCCGACAATGTAATGCCTCCACTCGTGACAGGATTATACAATGTAGTACATTTATTTGTCATAAGTGGGGTACTTATGGACAATATCTGATAG
This sequence comes from Picea engelmannii, assembly GCA_009831015.1. Classification (NCBI taxonomy): domain Eukaryota; kingdom Viridiplantae; phylum Streptophyta; class Pinopsida; order Pinales; family Pinaceae; genus Picea; species Picea engelmannii. The sequence goes on from ML776694.1 coordinate 1,155,880, forward strand.
CGTCTCACTATGATAGGCTAAAGGATGTCCATGCTGAGTGAGAACTACGCCCAAAACATAGTCTGAAGCATCTGTTTCAATATCAAAATGATGTTGCAGGTTGGGTAATGAGAGAATCGAGGTTGAGTACAAGCATTTCTTCAAATCATCGAACACTTTCTATTGTGACTGACCCCACATGAATTTTGCCTTGCCACTGCCCCTGGTCGGCTAAGGGCCCATGCAGTGTGGGAGAATCTGAACACGAACCTGCAATAGAAATTGGCAAGGCCTAAGAAGCTCCTAAGCTCAGTGAGTGTGGCCGAGGCTGGCCAGTCACAAATGACCTAGATCCTGGCTGGATCAACATGCACCCCATGATCATCAACAATGTAGACTAGGTACTGGACCATGTTCATGCTGAAGGAGCATTTTTCCAAATTTGTATATAGCTTGTGTTGCCGCATAGTGTGTAAAACCTATTGAATGTGCCACAAGTGTTTTGCCCAATTATTGCTGCAGATGCATATGTCATCCAAATACACCACCACAAAAGAATTGGTGAAAGGCGTCAAGATATCATCCATCATCCTCATGAAATTTGCTGGGGAATTTTTCAATCCAAAGGGCATGGCAAACCATTGAAAAAGACCTTCTTTGGACTTGAAGGTAGTCTTCCATACATCAGTCTGCTCTATTGGGACTTGGTGGTATTCATACTGCAAATCAATCTTACTGAAGTATTTAGTGCCCTTGAGATGGTCAAGGAGATCGTTAATTTTGGGAATTGGGTACTGATTCTCAACTGTGATTTTATTGAGGGCCCGGTAACCAATGTAGAGTCGTCATGACCCGTCTTTCTTTTGCACAAGCATAATTGGACTTCCACAAGGTGATGATCTTGGGTGGATGTGCCCCTTTTTGAACCGATATTGGATCTGGTGCTTTATTTCCTCATTTTCTGATACAGAGCGACGATAAACTGGTCCATTGGGTAGTAGTGCATAGGGGGTCATATCAATTGAGTGATTGACCTGGAATTACAGAGGTACCCCAATGGGTGAGGAGAAGATGTCTTTGTATTTCTCCACGACCTTATCCACTTGCTTCTGCTGTGTGGAGAGACTTGTCATGGAGGCCATGGATGTGGATGTAACCTTTTGCTCACTTTGAGTGCGAATCACAAAGAAGACAAACTTCCCAGTTTGAGATATGACCTTCCTGCATTGCTTGGCAAAGATCAAGGAAATGACGGTAGATGGGACTACGTCTAGTATCCTATAAAATTTATTGTCCAAAGTAATAATAATACTATGAGGCCTAAACTCATATAAGATACGACGTTTACATAAATAAGTTTGGCCCAAAAGAACATCACAAAATTCAAGGGGGGGACATCACACTATACCTCATCTTTAAGGGGCTTGATGCCGTAGGCAGGGTCTGATAATCATGCAGAGTCACCAGGACCTATCTTTCTTCTGCACAAGTACGATTGGGCTTCCATAAGGTGATGAGCTTGGGTATATGTGCCCCTTTTTGAGAAACTCTTGTATCTGGCGCTTGATTTCCTCATTTTCTGATAAGGAGTGGCAATAGACTGGCCCATTGGGTAGCGGTGCGCCGAGGGTTATATCGGTTAAGTGCTTGACCTGACATTGCAGAGGTACCCCAGTGGGTGAGGAGAAGATGTCTTCGTATTCCTTCATGACCTTATCCACTTGCTTTTGCTGCGTGGAGAGACCTGTCATGGAGGCCATTGATGTGGTTGCAACCTTCTGCTCACTTTGACTTTGAATCACGAAGAAGACAAACTTCTTGGTCTGAGAGATGGGCTTCCTGCATTGATTGGTAGAGATCAAAGAAAAGGCGCTAGATGGGACTACCTACGAGGCCTAGACTCATATACAACACTACGAGGCCTAGACTCATATACAACATGACATTTCCATAAATAAGGTTTGCCCAAAAAAACATCACAAACTTCAAGGGGGGCGACATCACACACTACCTCATCTTTTAAGGGCTTAATGTCGTAGGTCAGGCGACATTGTTGGCTGACACAGAGATCGCTACCTTGGTGGAGCCATCTAATGGTGTACGACTGGGGGTGTGGTGATGTTGGTAGGGCCAACTTCTTGACAACCTCTGCTGAGATGAGGTTCTTCTGGCTATCGTTATCAACGATCAAGTGCAATGGAGTACCCTTCACCCACATCTGTAGATGAAAGAGGAGCTCACCTTTATTTGGTTCATTAGGCTCGTCCGGATGGACCCTAGTGGTGGTAGAAACGATGGTACTTTGGTCTGCATCAATGATCCATATCCCTTTTTCTGGTTTTGACTAAGAGTCGAAGCCTGCATCTGATTCAAAGGCTTTCACTCTGGCCACCAATGAATACTTTGAGCGACATTCAACTGTGTTATGCCAGGGGCTCTTATGGAACTCACACCATTTCCTAGTGTCTTTCTTTGTCTTCCCATTGTCCTTTTTTTGTGGTTTGGATTAGTTGTCCTAAGGTTTTCCATCCTTGCTCTGCCCTTTATTCTATAGTTGGGGCTGCCTTTGCCCTGCTTCTACTGTGAGGGGTTTGCAGACCCAAACTATTGCGTCTTCTGTTTAAGATTATGCTCGATTTTGAAAACATATTGATAAGCTGCGCCCAAGGATGAAATGTCCAGAAAATCCATTTCTTTCTGGATGTATCTATGCAGGACACGGTACTTGAGCACCAGATGTCGCTCAGAGTCTTTGATGCCCAACTTGGTGCGCAAGGTAACATTTGTGAACATTTGTGAACTCTGACACTGTTTGGTCCCTTTCCTGTCACAATGTGGTCCATCTTGTATATAAGCCATCATAACTTCCAATATGGTAGTATTGTTCCTTAATAACATCCCTAAAGGAACTCCAAGTGGGTGCAACTATAAATAATGTAGATCCCTCTATTTCCTTTTTCTCACAAAAAGTCTCCCACAAATATTTGACATGGGGGATGAATTTGAGGAGCGAAAATGTAATCTTTTATCTATCGAAAAAATTATGGACAAAAAAATACCCTTCTAGAAGGTTTAACCATTTGTCTACAACATCCTCATCTATTTGACATTCAAATATAGGAATATCAAAATTTATATGTACCTTGAAGGGGGTGGCGCCTCCGCTTGAGGTAGATGCATCTCCTATTGGTAGTCATCAAAGGATTTGTGTAAAGTTATCCATCATATCGTTCCTTTGTCATAAGAGGGATTCCTCAAACAAAAATATAAAATGATCTCCTACCCCATCGTATCTCTTTTCTCCCCTCATGGGTGGCCATCGGGTTTCGCGAGGTCGATCTTGCAAAGGATCAACTGGTTTGAGTCCCAAATGCTTATACCTTGTCCTCATTGGGGACATGCATAGAGAAACAAATGAAGAGCAGACCGCTTTGATACCACTGATCCACATTTATGAGAGAAACAAAATGAAAACACCGATCTATAATATTAACACATAGATACGGTTAATAATAACCGAGATATAGTAAAACTTGACTTCTATTAAATGAGAAATATGATGAAACTATTAAAATGCAGACTGAAACAAGCTTACTAGAATGGTGGCAGCTTATCTCTAAGAAGATATATGATGGCTACGCTCATTTGCAAGAAGATGATTAGAATGAGGCTCCAAAGGAATTTTTACTTCAAACATGAATTCTAAAACCCTAGACATCGAAAAACCTAACTCTAGGAGATGAAGTGTGAAACATCATGTGGGCCTCGTTGGTGTAAGTTGGTACATCAACTTCCTAGGGTCGTAACTTTTGCATACGATCTCTGTTTTAGGCACATGATAGCCCATTGGAAATGTCCATTCGAGGAATACACACTATGTCATCAGACTCAAAATCAATCTTCAATGTGACTTTGGAGGGCCCAAAAAACATTGTTTAGAGCCTCAAAACGACCCTGAAAGTTTAGGCCCCGAAAAGCTAGAGAAAAACTACCAAGATAAAAAACTTAACTGCCATGATGAAAGTTGTAAGTGAGCTAGATGGAAGAGGTGGGCGGTCATCAATATCCACCTTGATCAATCCTCCCTCCTTAGGAAGAAATGGTCTCCATTGTGTTGAGTTCCCCCATCAGATGAGGAAACTTCTATTGAATTTGGCCCCGGGTGAGCCACTTGCCTTAGTGGAGGAGCTACCCCTCTTTGACAACTCGATAAAGTTGAATCTTCTGTTGGTAAGTGCCCTTGACCTGTGTGTACATGATATGGTCAGTGGATTCCTACTCCATGTAGTCAAGGTTGAGCTCTATTGGTGTAAATTGTTCTGCTATCTTTGAGGTGTCCAAAAAGGTTGGAATGTATGATCGAAGGAGGTCCACATTAAACACTGGGTGCAAGCCAAGGAAGGGGGGAATGTTGAGCTCAAAAGCATTGTCACCCATAGCCTTGGTGATGGTGTAAGGTCCATTACAGAGTGGATGAAGTTTCCGATGGGGTCATGTAAGGTGTTCTTTCTGCAAGTGAAACCAAACTTGATCTCCCACTTGAAACTTGTGTGGCACCCGATGTTGATCATGATGCTTCTTTTACTTGGCATTGGACTTCTGTAAAATATCCTGAACCTGTTGGCAGATGTGCTGGATTGGTTCAATGAATTGGGTGGCTTTTTCGGCTTCGGTTTGTGCATGGGATGATTTTGCCTATGTGGACTCAAGGGGTAGTGCAACATCCATGGGGCACAATGGTTGAAATCCCATGCCCACCTGAAAGGGGCTGTGTCCGGTTGAGCTATGTATGGCTCTGTTGTAGCTGTGATGAAAATAGGGAAGACTCTAATCCCATGTGCATGGATGCTTGTAATTGTACATGCATAAAATGTGCACGATCATCATGTTTAGGACCTTGGTTTGGCCATCCGTTTGGAGATGGAAGGTCGTGGATTTGGTGAGCTTGGTGTCCAGCTGTGACCAGAGGCTCGACTAGAATGTGTTGAGGAACCAACTGTCCTAATAAGATATGATGGTTTGTGGTATCCCAAAATGTACCCACACTTGTTCAAAGAAGAGCTTGGTAGTGTCTTCTATTGTGATGCTCTTCTTGCAGGTGACCATAATCGCCATCTTGGAAAATCAATCAACAACCACAAAAACATAGTCATTTCCCTTCTTGGTTGATGGAAGTCTTGACATGTAGTCCATCGAGATGGATTCCCAGGGCCTGTTAGAGGTAGGTAGAAGGGTGTACATTCCTTGTTTCTTAATGACTAGTTTGGCAATGGCGCAGGTCGTGCAAGAGACCTGATATACTTTCTCACATCTTGTTGGAGTTTTGGCCAATATAAATGTTGCTGCAACACTTCCACTATCTTCTCTACTCCAAATTGTCCTGCCACTCGATTGTAGTGATCATCCCAAATCAGCTTCGCTTGCTCGCTTGATGGAGCACAAAGATGGCCTAGATGTCACAACAACCCGTCTTGTAGATGAAAATCAATGACAACTGTGTTTGTACCCAACACATGGTAGGTAGTGCTGAAGTTAGGATCTCCCTCATAGAGTTGGGTCCATCCGGAGGTCTCATGTCGGCAAGAGTGTAGTACCCTGGTTAGTGCGACAACTGGAGATTGGCTAAGGCAGTCAACGATACATTGGTGCTGCCTATCTTATAGTTGATGTTGAGATGGATTTTTTGAAAGTATGTGTACCATTTATGATGGTGATCATTCTGCAATTTTCCTTGTGTCTGCATGAACTACAGAGGCTTATGATCAGTGTGGATGACTGTCTCCTTCCCATGAATGTAATGCCTACAATGGCGTTAGGTGTCTACAATGGAGTACATTTCTTTGTCATAAGTGGGGTACTTATAGAAAATATCTAATAATGTCTCACTATTATAGGCCACGAGATGGCCATGTTGAGTGAGAACTCCACCCGCAACATAGTCTAAAGCATCTATCTCAATATCAAAAGGTTGTTGTAGGTCAAGTAATGAGAGCATCAGGGCTGAGCACTAGTGTTGCCTCAAATCATCAAACACTTTATGTTGCATCTGACCCCCCATGCATTTTTCCTTGCCATTGCCCCTACCCACTTGGCTTAGGGCCCATGCAATGTGGGAGAATCCCAACACGAACCTGCAATAGAAATTGGAAATGATTAAGAAGCTCCGAAGCTTAGTGAGTGTGGTTGGGGTTGGCCAACCACGGATGACCTGGATCTTGGTTGGATCGGCATGGACCCCATGCTTATCAACAATACAACCTAGGTACAGGAGCCTATTCATTCCAAAGGCTTTTTTTTCCAAATTTGCATATAGCTTGTGCTGCCGCAGAGTGTGCAGAACATGTCAAATGTGTTGCTAGTGTTTGACTCAATTCTTGTTGAATATGATAATGTCATCCAAATACACCACCACAAAATAATTGGTGAAAGGCCACATGATATCGTCCATCATCCTCATGAAAGTTGCTGGGGCATTTTTCAAGCCAAAGGGCATGACCAACCATTCAAAAAGACCTTCTTTAGACTTGAAGGTAGTCTTCCATACATCAGCCTGCACTATTGGGACTTGGTGGTAGTCGAAATTCAGATCAATCTTATTGAAGTATTTGGTGCCCTTGAGCTGGTCAAGGAGATCGCCAATTCAGGGAATTTGGTACCGGTTCCTGATTGTGATTTTTTTTAGGGCTCGATAATCAATGCAGAGTCACTGGGACCCTTATTTCTTCTACACAAGCATGATTGGGCATCCACAAGGTGATGAGCTTGGGCGGATGTGCCCCTTTTTGAGCAGCTCTTGGATCTGGTGCTTCACTTCCTCATTTTTTGATGGAGAGTGGTGATAGACTGGTTGATTGGGTAGTGGTGTGCTGGGGGTCAGATCGATTGATTGCTTGACTTGACAGTGTAGAGGTACCCCAGTGGGTGAGGGGAATATGTATTTGTATTCCTCCACTACCTTATCTATGTAGGAAACTGTGATATTTGAGCACCCTATGTCACTCAGAATCTTTGATACCCAACTTGGTGTGCAAGGTATGGAAGACTTTGGTGAACTTTGGCACTTTTTGTTCCCTTTCCTGCCGCATTGTGGTATATCTTGTATATAAGTTGTCATAACTTCCAACAAGGTAGTATTGTTCCTTAATATCATCCCTGAAGGAACCCCAAGTGGGTGCAACTACAAATAATGTAGATTCATTTGTTTCATTTTTCTTAGAGAAAGTCTCCCACTAATCTTTGACATGGGGATAACTTTGAGGAGTGCAAATGTAATATTTTGTCTATTGCAAAAGTTGTGGGTAGAAAAATACCCTTCTAGAAGGTTTAACCATTTGTCTACAACATTTTCATCTATTTTATCTTCAAATATATGAATATCAAAATTGATTTGTACCTTGAAGGTGGTGGTGCCTACGCTTGATGTAGATGCATCGCATATTGGCAGCCGTCGAAGGATTTGCACAAAATTATCCATCATCTCGTTCCTTTTTCGCGAGAGGGATTCCTCAAGAAAAAATTTAAAGGGATCTCCTATCCCATCGTCTCTCTTTTCTTCCCCCATGGGTGGTCGTCGAGTTCAGAGAGGTTGATCTTGCAAAGGCTCAACTGGTTCGAGTCCCAACTGTTTATACCATGACCTCATTTGGGACATGCATAGAGAAACAAATGAAGAGCATATTGCTCTAATACCACTGATATGGATTTATGAGTGGAACAAAATAAAAACACTGATATATAATATTAACATAGAGATACAATGAATAATAACAAAGATACAATAAAACTTGACTTTTATAAGATGAGAAATATGCTGAAACTATAAAAATGCAGATTGAAACAAGCTTGCTAGAATGGTGGTAGCTTATCTCTGAGAAGAGATGCGACGACTACACTCATTCACAAAAGGATGATTACAACAAGGCTCCAAAGGAATTTTTACATCAAACATGAATGCAAAAACCCTAGACATCCAAAAATCTAACCCTATGAGATGAAGTGCCAAAATTCATGTGGGCCATGTTGGGGTAAGTTGGTACATCAACTTCCCAGGGTCGTAACTTTTGCATACGATCTCCGTTTTAGGCGCAGGATAGCCCATTGGAAAGGTCTATCCAAGGACTACAAATTAACCTGTCACACTCTTAAGCAATAGAAAGAGTGACTGTGGCGGTCCAAAAAAATGTTGTTTAGGGCCTCAAAACAACCCCGTAAGTTTAGGACCCGAAAAGCTAGAAAAAAACTGCCCAGATAAAAAATGTAACTGCCAAGATGAAAGATGTATGTGAGCCAGTTGGAAGAGGTGGTTGGCCTTTGATATCCACCTAGATTAAATGGTCGAGGAAGCGATGCTCTTAATGAAAAAAGTTCATATTAGAACCTTATACAAGTTGTTAGAAAGTGTCGAATTGACTGGATGCAACAACATTATTGTTCCTAAAGTCGACTCGAATGTGACTTGACTTGACTTGAATCAAGTTGAGTTGACACAAATCAAATCGACTATTCTTTTTCAAGTCAACTCAACCATGCTATGGCACTAGAAGATGGGACATATTGGCGAAAATGGACTTCGAGCCATGCATGAAAAAGGTATAGTCAAAGGTTTTCCCAGTTGTAACTTAGAAGTCAATTTCTGTGAACATTGTAGATATGGAAAATAAAATTGGGATAGATTACCATCCGGAGCTACAAGGGAAAAATGGATTTTAGAATTGATACATAGTGACGTGTTTGGGACTGTACCAGTCCCTTCACTAGGAGGATCTCTGTGTTATGTTTCCTTCATACATAATTTTTCTAGGAAGACATGGCCATATTTCCCGAGGAAGAAATCAAAGGTTTTCAAGAAGTTCAAAGAGTTTGAATCTCTTGTGGAAAACCAAACAGATAAGAATATCATCATGGTGAGAACCAACAATGAAAGTGAGTTATGTGGTAAGAATTTTGAGCAGTTCTACAAGTAATTTGGCATATCATGCCAAAATACCACACCATATACCCCACAACAAAATAGAGTTTCTAAAAGAATGAACAATACGTTAATGGAAAAGGTAAGGAGCATGCTCAATGGTGATGGTCTTGCACAAGAATTCTAGGTAGAGGCAGTCGACACTGCAAAATATTTGGTAAATAGGTCTCCTTGAGACTCAACTCCACATGTGGTATGGTTTGGTAATAATCCTTCGATTTCACATCTTAGAGTCTTTGGCTGTGATGCATTTGTGCACGTGTCCAAAGAAAAGAGGAAAATGCTCGATAATAAGGCAATCAAGTGTGTCTTCATCGACTAGAAGGATGGAATGAAAGGCTACAAGCTATGGGATCCAATGTTGAGGAAAACAATGTATAGTTGAGATGTGACCTTCAATGAAGTCGGAGGAACTTCTAGGATTGAAGAGGCTCAAATGGAAAAAGAACGAGAGAAGATAGTGTTTGAGCTAAGGAACAAAGACCACGATTCAAATGAGTTGACTAAATCATATGAAGAGGTGGAACAAGTGACTCTGGTTGTAAGGAGATATGAACGAGTAAGGAAACTAGTTGAAAGGTACAGTCTGTGTGATTTCCATTCTACATTTTTGTTATTTTCAATTGACAAGTAGCCCAAGTTAGTTAGGGAGGAAATTGACTTGATAGAGGGTAAACTTTGAAAGGAATCCATGGTCGAGGAAATAGAATCCTTGCACAAAAATGAGACATAGGCTTGGATAAGCTACCTAATGGAAGGAAACCCATTGGTAACAAGTGGGTGTTCAATAAAAATATAAATGTAGTAGGTCAAGTCGAGAAGTTCAAATATCAAATGGTAGCAAAAGGGTATTCCCAAGTCGAGGGAGTTGACCTTAGTGATATTTTCTCTCATGTTGCAAAATTAACGTTCATTAGAGTATTAATGTCTTTGGATGCAAAATTTGATCTTGAAATAGAGAAAATGTATTTGAACACAACATTCCTACACGAGGACCTAGAAGAAGAAATCCACATGAAAGAACCTAAAGGATTTGTAGTAAAGGTCAAGAAAGAGCTGGTGTGCAAGTTGAAAATATCCCTTTATGGTCCAAAGCAATCAACAAGGACGTGGTACCAAAAATTTGACACATGCATCCTTAGTTTTGGATTTGTGAGAAGAAAGGTTGATCATTGTGTATATTCCAAGAAAGAAGGTGACCATTTCATGTATGTAGCGTTGTATGTCGACGACACACTACTAGTTAGAAAGATCATGGATGTTATAAAGGAGGTGAAGATGCAACTGTCCTCCAAATTCAACATGAAGAATCTCAGTGCAAATCATTTCATTTTGGTAATGGAGATTAAGAGAGATCGGGGAGTTAGAAAGCTTTGGTTAAATAAAAAAAAGTACATTGAAACAATCTTGAAGAGTTTCAACATGCAAGATTGCAAACCAGTCAAGGTATTGTTGACCTCTAAGAATGTCAAAGTCTTGAAAACAACCTCACGAGGATAAATCCTTCCACGTTCTTAAAGAGGTGGGACTCCTCTATATGAATAATATACAAAATAAATAAAACCTCATAAAGGACTAGGTTTACTTCATAAACAAATACTCACAATGAAAGAAAGGCCTGAGATAGGACCAAGCTTATTCACAAGAATATTTACATATCATACAATATTTAAGATATTGTACAAGACTGTAATATAAAATGAATTCCGAATTCTCAAAAGAAACATTTCCATCATAGTATAAAGTGAAAATATTATTTGGCAAAGTGAAAGTAAATGGCCACATGTGCAAAAAACTTAAGATGACATTTCTTGAAAATATGAAAAATTGATGGACACACACTTGAAAATTCAGCTTAAAACTCAAAGTATGAAAAATCAATAGTCATGTATCCCAAATAGTTCTTTGGGAACTTCAAAAAATATTCAACCGTATTTTAAAAATGTTTATAATATTTAGAAAAGTAAAAGGCATTTGTCCAAATGGATTGGGATTGGGGCTCTCATGGACCATTAAATAGAAGAAACACCTGGAAGAAAGAAACAAAAACAATTAGAAATCAGTCTAAGGTTTTCATAGATCATGAAACAAATAAGATCGAAGAATTATTGACTGAGTGAAAGAAAAATAAAGGAAGGCCAAATGTAACAGATGCTTGACTTACAAACAAGGAAATTTTCTCTCTCCCTTTTTTTGTTGTTGCTAGGGGTTTGCCTTTATATGATTTTGAGCTTTTGGGCTTCCTTTGAGGTAGCTACCTTGGGTAGTTATTTTAGATTGTTGATAACTTGTAATGACTTCTTGATCCATTCATTGATGTACTCATTTATCTATGGGATGATGTTTTCTTTCTTAACTCTAAGCGCGAATATCTCCTCTATTTCTTTAAATTCCACATGGAGTTTGTCAATTGTTAACAAGTGGTCCTCATTTTGATTTACAAATGTGACAAGCCAACGCTTAAGTTATTCTTCAGGAAACTCTACAAGGTTTTCAAATTCGTTAGCCCATGAAGTCTACAATGTGATTGAGTGTTTATCTAATTGATCCTTGGTTATGATCCCAAAATTTCTTAAAATTTGCGGGCCCTGTAATTCTCTTACAATATCTAATGCTTCTAGAAAAGCATATCCTTTTTTTTCCATTAATCCTCTCACAATCAACAATCGTATCTTTTTACATATTTACCCTTGCTTCCCATATTTTTTTATTCTTCTATTCAAGGGAAATTTTTGCTGATTTATGTGATGATCACTCAATCTAGTGACCCGTGGAGTGGAAGTTTTTACCTCATTATTATAGAATCCTTCATCATGCTCTAAATCTTTTTTCAAATATTCAATAAAATTTGTAATCCTTTGAGATAAATTCTATAGGTTGGTACCGATCTCCCATGCTTGTGAAATAATATTGAGTATTTTATTGATAGTCTCAACAATATAGAGTCTTACTCCGCTCAATAGTTGGGTAGTTTTTCTCATTCAGATTGAGGTACGTCGTGTGCTTGGGGGAATATGATTTGACTGAAGTATGGCTAGTGGTTCTACAAACAATGTCTTTGGACTCAGACCATCTTCAAGATTATTTATTGTCCTTTTTAACTTAATTTTTTTTGATTCTTGCTCCAAAATTGTATGGGAAAGAGCGTCACATGTAGAAAAATGTAATTTAAAGAGTCTAGGGGGTTCGACTCCTGAAACGTCGACTTTTGAGCTCTTCTTCTGAATTACCTTGTTGTTTTTTACACTAACTTTTTCTATTTGCAACTTTTTTTCTTCCTTGTTGTATTGAGAGTTGTGCAGTGTCAAGGATTGCTCCTTGAACAATATATGTTCTTTTATGTCCAACTCCTCTATAATTTGTTGATTTTCAACAATTCATCGTGCTACCCAGTCAGGTATCTCAATACTATCAATCTCCATATCAACGATATTCATTTGGTTTCTTGAATCCTGGGAATTAATTTTACTTGGGATTCCTTTTCATTTTTGTTGGGACATTGTATGTGTTCGTTCAAGATTGACATGGGGTGGATCATCTCCATCATCACCTTCGACACATTCATCATTAATCTCTCCTCTGTTTATATTTTTCTCTTGTTTTCTTTGCGCAGAGGAGGAGCTCCTATGTGACTGAGGATTTGAGGAAGATTGCACATTAGTGTCACCTTTCCCCCTTTGTGTCATTCTTCTTTGATTTTGAGTGTTTGAGATGATTTCCATAACTAAGTCTTCATTTCACACACTATTTTCCTTTCTTGTGGGGTTATTATTGTCAATTTCTTCATCAATTATGGTAAAAATATTGTTGTACCTCATGGATGCTAGGTGTTCAGAGAAAATACCTTTAAGGTCAAAGCCCCTTACAAGTTGTGATTCTTCGAGATTAAATGGATTGAGTGTCTTTGACACTTTGTTCAAATGGGAAAAATTCTTTACTATTGTATCTCCAACATGAATAGGCAAAGTCATGAATTGTGTTTTTCATCTCCTTTCAAATAGGATGCACCAAGATTTATACCGTTTATAAATTTCCACCACAAAATATCTATCACAAACAAATATTGGGAGCAAAATGGGGTTTTCTTGGCGACCATACAACTAGATGTAGGTATGGTCTTCCTCTTGAACACAAATTCCCTTTCCCTTGAGAAATTCCTTAGCTTCTCAGGTTATTCTCTTTGGTTTCGCTCTAGTTAATACATGTCTAAACTCTATGAGAAATCTATCTCAAATAATCTAAAAATGAAATGGTGATTTCTGTCTCCACAACATCAGGTACCAAAACTAAACTGGTACGTTATCAATATCAACATTTCCTTTTGACGGAAGGCCCTAAAAAACATTGAAAAACACAATTGCAAAGACCAAGTATGCGGTCATGAAAAATCTTTGAGTATTCATATAATTACTCAACTAAAAATAAACTTTGTTTGATCTTACTTCTGCCCAATTGAATATAACATCTTTCCGAAAAGAGAAGTAGAGTGCATATAGAGCTGGCCTAGGTATACGAAAAGTCGACTCTTTTCCTATAAAAAGCACAAAGATCCATGAAAAGTCTCGATATGGTTCTTCCAACAAGTATATATTGATTGCTGAAAGGTCATTGGGCATCTTGGCAGATGGAATCATAAAATCCTTCAACACATTTGAACCACCATCCTGAGAATCAAGGAATGCATTTTCTTTAGGGAGATCAAGAATCTTATTTGCAGAAAGAAGGCAAAGCATGATAGGTTTTGATGTGGCAGAGGCTAATGTGGTAGGTGCTGACGTAGCAAATGATTTGGCAGGAACGTGGAACAACCAGTGGCTGACATGTGTCCGTTTTCTAGGCAAATGAAAAGGTGTCACGTGGTCCAACCAGGGGTTGCGACGTGGTACCCCGTAGTTGGTTGATGGTTTAAAATTTTTGGGACTCTACTTAAGTCAAACTGTTGACCTCTAGGCAGACATATGGATTGAGCGCAAGTCAGAATATTAGTCTGCCTGCGGGTGTTACTTAACCCTTATGTGGAAAAACTAATATTTGAGTTGATCGTTGTAAATTTTGGTGGGGTTCCGGGCCGTGGATTGGCCCCAACCCTTAGACACACCACCATACCATACAATCAACGCAAGGATACAAATGGTTAGACGACGGGTGCAAAAATCTAGGTCGGCGCATGACCACATGGGGGGCCACGTGACCACAACCTATGCCCATTAAAGCACTAATTTCTCTAACGATGTGACATTTTCACCCTAATTTTAAAAAAAATGCGTGGTGCGAGGTTTAGGCATGGGAAATACACAAAGGCCAAGTTCAGCTTTGACAGAGTGTGTTTTGGCGAGAAGGTACAACGAGCTATTGGGGAGAAACTTCGAGGAAGTGTATTCTTCTCATTTTTTGGCCAAACTAGGTGTAGGAAGATCCCAGCTAGGAGTTTTTGGACATTCTGGAGCCATTGAAGCTATGTATTTTTCATTCTGAAGATTGTAAATCACTTATTTTGACACTTTGAGCATATAATGAAAATGATCCATTGGAAGCTGGACCAGGAGATGTAGCCCAAGAGAGGGATGAACTCCTTTATAATTTTGCTGTGTTATGTGTTTACTATTGATGGTTGATTATGTTTGTTTATGTTGTTCATGTTAAGTAAAAACTCATTAAGTTTATGTGTTTGCAACTTGATCCAATTTCCTAAGTCACATAACTTTTTCACTTGCAAATTTGTACACAAACCTTTTTCATTTTCAGATCAAGTTGGTATCAGATCAAAGGTTTTTGAAAGTTTGATTGTTTGCAAGTGTTTTGTTTTCTGATGCTTACAAGGTTGAATCTCACAAGAGGAGAAGATCAACTTGTAGAGCCAAGTTCTCAACTTTCAAGAAGGAGAATTTTACATTCACCTCAAGCTTCAAGGAGGCATTCACCAAGTATGGCTCATGAGGAGAGTCATGAAACTCTTACTTCAGAAGATGAAAATTTCAGAAAATATTTTTATGATATGACATAAATGGTGAAAGTTTTATTTGAAGAAAGGAATGCAAGGTTGCAAGGTGAAATCTCAAATCCTCTAAGAGGTAATGAAGATAGTGGTGATAAAAGTCCAAAAGGAAATGGAGGGAATGATGATAATCCACCTCCTTCACCTCCATATTCCACTTCTTCTACCATTTCACAACCACCTTCAAATTCTCCAAAAGTACATGGTAAAATTCCTCCACAAACTCCTTTTCTTAAGATTGATATTAAATTTGAATTGCCTATGTATAATGGAGAGGTAAATGCTGAGAAATTGGATAACTAGATTCTTTAAATTGAAGTGTATTGTAGGATACAAAGAATCAAAGATGATGAAACTAAGATTCAACTTTCTTCTCTTAGATTGTAAAGTGAAACACTCATTTGCTGGGTAGCCAAGACTCAAGAGGACATGAAAAAGCATTGTAAAGTTTTATCCTTTTGGAATGATTTATTGTTGCACTTAAAAGGCAATTTTATCCATTAGCATACATGCCAAAAGATATTATGGATTGGAAAATGTTTAGACAAGCTAAAGGGAAAAGTGTGCAAAGCTACACTCAAGAATTTAGATGAAGAGCTTTGAGTTTGGGTATAGATTTATCTTCTCAAGAAACTTTACTCAAATACATTGGAGGATTGCATATGTACTTAAGACACACAATACTTATGTTTAACCCTACAAATATAGATTAAATGTGTGTACATTAAACTCATTTGGAAGAAAGATGGAGGAATGAACCTCAAGAGGGCAAAAAGAAGCCATTTTATAATGGAGACAAAGGAAAGAAGAAATTCAAAGGAAATGGAAAGAAGAATGCTTTAGTCAGGAAAGAGGGAGAAAAACTCAAATGTAAACACTGTTCAAAAGATGACCATGATGAATATCATTGTTGGAAACTTCATCCTGAAAAGAGACCCAAAACATTCAACAACAAAACTAAACCAAAGACTGCTGCAACTACACAACATAATTTAGGTTCTAATTCATGAGATGAAACAAAAATTACAGCCATGGGTTTTCAAGGTAAGGATTCTATTGCAAGTACTAGTTCTTCAAGTAGTAGCCTCAATGAAACTCAGCATGAAAAATAAAGAATAAAGCTTTTCCACACAAGGGTTATTTCAAAGCATGCCAAGATAGATACTCTTTTTGATACATGATCTCAAGAAAACCTCATATTTGAAGACACTGTCAAGAAATTTCATTTGGAAACTGTTGTTCATGAGATTAAACTTAAGGCTCAAAGAATAATGTTAGGCATCAAGAATTTAAGAAATATTTTTAAAGGTGATTTTTCTCCCGTTAGTTGTGTAAGAATCAAATCCTCAAATGAAATTTATAGTTGAACAGAACAGAGGCCGTGTTTCATCATCTGAGTCAATTAATCAAGTTGAATGATGAGGGAGAAAATTACAAAAATGTTTAAACAAACTAAGGCATCAATATCTTACCTTGTTTACAATAGAAGAAAATGTAGAGTGCACCCCTGAAAGGATATATGATATAGTGATCCAAGTAGCTTGCAGGTCTTGTATTTTCTAATAGCAAGTACAGAGGAAAAAGTGCTTGCTTATCAAATAACTAAATAAAATGTGATTACAGTAGATATTGTACTAAGTTGCAATCATTCACTTATCAAGGAGTAACATAAAGAAAACTAGAGATATGGAATACAAGAAGGGCACATAACTCAAACTGCACAAAATTTGGAATCCCTAGCTGCACTTGTATTAATACTCACAAAGGATAAGTTTTCTTAGTTACAATACGACAAGAAGAAACCTTTTGTTCAATCTTTGAAATATGTATTTATACAAAAGGTTCTCAACCCTAAGCGGTTGGAATTCTCCTTATTTCTAAAATAGTAAAAATTACAAAATGTGAAATTTGAAACGCTTCACTTGCATCTCTTCTATCTCTTCATCACACTGGAGGAGACGTTTTTCCTTCTTTTTATCCAGCTCAGAAACATATGGTTTCTAATCATGATCTGTATAGATGATGTGTACAGGCTATCTCATTGGTTTCTGGAGGTGCTGCCTTTTCCTGGCTCAATACATTTAACACATCTACTCACAAATTGCACCACCAGCCTAGAGGGCTCTGTTGTATCATTTGCCTCAAAGGTATACAACTTATTTTCTATATGAGGCAGTTTATCTTCCATCCTGCTAGCTTCTAGAGATAAAGACTGTAGACTTAAGCTAGGGTTGACTATCCATTTATTTATCAGAGTAAGATCAACCTATTTCAATTGTAAAATTTCGGCCTGAGCTTCCTCTATACTTGCCTTGAAATCAGATTGATTTTTTGTCATATCAATCTGTTCCAGGTCTCCAAAGATATTATCTCTTCCCACGTATAGTGACTCTTTGTCAAGAGCATAGAAATCTTCTTCACAAGCCTTTTTCACCTCCCTGGCCAATCTTTTACTCTCAACTATATTAGCCTCCTAGGTCTTAAGTATTATATATCCTCGGGTTTGTTCTGAGAGTGTTATTGGATAAATTGGTAAATGCAGACATGAACTAATATCCCTAGATCCACCTAGATCTAGAACAAAACAGGATGGGACATGGCGCTTTCCCTAGGCTCTAATCATCGAATTTACTACCAAACAAAGGACGAGAGACATACCTTTAAGTGTCGCTTCCTTATGTCTTTGTTGTTCCTACTTCGCTCCGGTGCTCTTGTGATACTAATTCTGTAGTGAGACACAAACCAACCAAAGTGAAAGCAATAAAGTATATTCAACGACAACCTATGCATATGATCAAGGAATCATGCAATAAAATAAAGATAATTCTATGGGAAAGAAGCATGCCACTGTATTAAATTAAAAAATAGGAAGAGAGATTACAATCAGATGCCTTGATGTCACAAGGTTCCTTCCAACAGTTCCTTGCTTCCCACACAATTCTACTCCATGGATTCTGAGACTATATATTTGACATCTATCTTGACAAAGCAAAGCTCAAAGCCAACATACAAGCTCAAGAAATTTCCAACCCAATCAAGCTAACTTTCTACATGAGAGCTCCTCTCCTTTTATAAGTTTAAGGGGACAAGGTGAGGAGGTTAGGATGATCCCACTAAATTATGAAAGCGAGTAAGATCCAAACCATTCGGAGGCCACCTCACCATAGAATATTCTCCTTGTAGAAGTATAGAGAAAATTCTTGTTTTTCCCATGTATGAAGGCCGCCACACCCTAGATGTAATGCAGCCTGTAGAAACTCCATGGCCTAGCTATAGTGAAACTTGCAGAAATCAGGCATTTCCGCACCCTATGTATAGAGAAACCTGCGGAAATCCTCCTTAATAGGGTTTTTACAAAGGAAAATCCAACTTCTTCTCTCAAGCAAAGTTCTTCTCCCTTCTTTCTTCAGAAATTCAGGTCACTGACCCCTCTGAAGGCAACATATAGGTTTACATCATTAATGGTTATAGTGGTGACGAAAATAATGTGTAACAGAGAGCCCCCCAAAGTATGAAGTTAGAACAGAGTGATAGCTGAAATACTTTGTCGAGTGTGCGTAGGGAACAAAGAACAGTCGGTCGGAAACCTGCCAACAAACAAGGAAATATAGTACAATAATATATCATCACTGAGGTGGGCATTCCCATACTCAGAATACAAATGACTCAAAGCATAAATGCCAACATGCGAATATCCATGTCAAGTAATACAGGTCACGGCCACCAAACATACACCGTGGATCCATGCCAATATGACTCAAATCTGAACATAGCCACCAAAAATACACTGTGTATCTATGTGTTAAAAACTCAAATTTGAACATAACCGTGAGACATACAATGTGGATCTATGCAAAAGTATGAACTGAATATACTCCAACGCAACCTGAATCTGTGAGAAAATATTCAAGGTCTTCATCTCCACCACTCTATAGTACAAATCTAACCATGTGAATACATGTGCTGAAGTCGAACATGGTTAAAACCACTTGATTACCGATCATTAATGTATACTGTTAACAAGCACAAGGGAAATCACAATTAATGTCAATGACCCCCAAGGTACACTAGTACAATCCAACGGGTGTGAATTTGTGATCTGAAGTCGAACACTCGGCGGAATCTCCTGATCAAGGGTCAATAATGAAAACCCACTGTCGAAAGCGAGGAAACCTGCCATTGAGGCATGCAAGTTCCAAGGTACCAATTAGTTTCTAAGTCTAATTCCTGGATAATGAGTTGAATTCGATAGGAAAAGACTCATCACAGGAGGGCCTTAATGTATCCCACATCAATGACATGAAGCAAGTAACAAGATTTTATGTAGATCAGAGTAACAAGTGATTTAGGACTGACTCAGGGATGGATGACGCAATAGAAGGCTTAAGGATTGCAGAAATGGCCGACGCAATAGAAGGATTTCTGGATTGAACTTATTTTTTGAACATATTGACGACACGACAACTGTCTTGGAAAAAATGACTCAACAACAGGGATCACAGACCAATTTGTAATCTTATAAAGGAGTATGATCAAGAGATGAGAATAATTTTCCAACCTAGACACAAAGTGAGTGAAAGGGTGTCATGTCCAAAGGTGACTCTTCCATAGAATACAGGTTTATACACATTTCTTTCCCAATTTTTTCCCCCACCATTTTTGGTGAGTACCTCTTTATTTTTACACAAGCTTGAGGAGGATAACATATGCTTGAGATGTAAGCTAATCCTTCGGATGAGTCCCTCGGAGTATGTTTAATGAACCTTAAGAAGGAATGGTTCATTCTCATATGGGCCTTTCGATGTTTGTTTTACAAGTCCAAACAAAGAAAACTCGGGGAATTTTCATATTTAGAGAGCCTGAAAAACACTTAAAGAGAACTCTCTCAGTTCCTTTTTCGTAAATTAGTTTAATGAGACCGAAAAAGTGATAAACTACCACCCATCAAATGTTTTCTTCAAATAATTTAACGAGCGTGAAAAGAACAATGTCACTCGGCAATATTTTCATGTTTAGAGAGTCCAAAAAGAGCTTAAAGGGAACTCCAGTGGGTTCCTTTTTCATATAACCTTTATGAGTCCGAAAAAGTGATA
The DNA here is from genome assembly GCA_009831015.1 of Picea engelmannii. Taxonomy (NCBI): domain Eukaryota; kingdom Viridiplantae; phylum Streptophyta; class Pinopsida; order Pinales; family Pinaceae; genus Picea; species Picea engelmannii. The sequence goes on from ML776694.1 coordinate 1,175,915, forward strand.
AAAGTATACTCGGTTACATTCTCATTGATTTACGAGCATGAGAAAGAACAAAGACTAAGATCGATAACCTATTCTCATGTATTTACAAGCATGAGAAAGAACAAAGACTAAGCTCAATAACTTATTCTCATGTATTTATGAGCATGAGAAAGAGCAAAGACTAAGCTCGGGATTGTTTTCATTTTGATGCAAGCTTTAAAACAAAACAAAACAATGCTTGAACTTGGTTTCATTTTTACACAAGCTTGAACCAGAGGAAACTATGCTTGAGGTATGTGGTTTCATTTTTACATAGGCTTGAAGCATAGAAAACTATGCTTGGACTTCACTACACATAACACAAGGATGGTTGGTACTTAGCTCCCAGCTTAAGAAACTAGTGGCTCAGCTTTAGCATGAAGTCTAGCGGCTGGAAGCATTGCCCCCCAAGCTTCATTTCATCCAACTGCAAAGACAAACGCACGGAAGCTTCAAATACTAGACGAAGGAGTTGACTAAAATAGAGAGGGGGAAGTTGTTTCATTTTTTAACGAGCTTGACACAGGAGAAGAACTATGCTCGTAACCTCTGTTTCATTTTTTAACGAGGTTTCCACAGAGATGCCAAAACTATCCTCGTAGCTGGTTTCATTTTTTAATGAGCTTGACATCAGAAAACCATGCTCATGACCTCTGTTTCATTTTTTAACGAGGTTTCCATAGAGAAGAAAAACTATCCTCGTAGCTGGGTTCATTTTTTAATGAGCTTGAAAGAAGAAAACTATGCTCAAAGCTGGTTTCTTTTTTTAACGAGCTTGAAATCAGAAAATCATGCTCGAGTCTCTTCTTGATCACGACTTCCAAGAGGACAATGCTCTGGAAAGACACCATGTCAAAGGACAAAACTCGGTCATGGCTTCCAAGAGATATTCATTTGACGGAAGAAACTCACTCTGGAAGGAACACATGTTGAGGGTCGCGAGGGGGGTAAGGAGGTCAGGCTCCAATAGCCCTATAGAAGAGGTCACCATGTCAACTACCCGATCCAAGTCATTGTCATCGGCAGTGGAAGGCATGGGAGACAATGCCACATAATTTACCTGTGACAGGGGCGATACCATCTACATATAAGAACCACTAAGGGAGGTAATCCAACCAGGACTGATGAATGAAAGTTGATCAATAATCACAATTCTTCCATCGTGTGGGAAATATATCACATGAAAAAGAGTGGACATGATAGCTTTCATGGCATAGACATAATCCCGTCCAAGGAGTAAAGTGAAATCCAAGGGGTCTTGGTCTACCATGAAATCAATAAAGATAGTTTTCCCTCCCAAAGTTACAGGAAAACGAGGAAGGGTCCCTAAAGTTTGACTAGTTCTGCTATTAAAAGATAACAGATTCTGCGTAACCGACACAAGCTAAGGACAACCCAAAGCCTGCCAAGCAATAGAGGACATAATACTAACGGACGCACCTTCATCTATCAACGTCTGAGGAATGTCTCGACCACAAAACTGTACTATAATCTGGAAAGGAATGTGAGATGGAAGACGAGGTCCAGTTAGCACACCCTAATTAAAAAGGATGGCCTCGTTACTCAGAGGGGGTTCCACAAGATAAGGAGGAATACCCCCCGACACGACAGAATTTGTATCAATAAGAAAAATGTGAGCAGAATCAGGTTTACTCTTTAGCGAGAGAGTAGGATCGACTGATGATGAGATCAGATTGACCACTTAGGTTTCATTCTCCAAAGGGAGAATGGGGTCGATGGATGGAAATGGATCGACCGCTTTGGTTTCACTCTCTAGTAGGAGAGTGGGGTCGATTGAGGATGGCATAAGATCAACCACTTGGGTTGCACTCTCTGGCAAGAGAGTGGGAACGATCGAGGATGGGGTTAGATCGACCACTTTGTCAACTGGTCCAACTAAGGACGTGACCAGATTGACTACCTGATCAACTGGACCGACTGACGAGGGAACCAGATTGATCATTCCATCAACTACAGGTGGGTCAAGAGAAAGCTTGTAATAAGCAGCTGGAAGTTGAGGCTGTCAAACAATCGTGTCTTCCAGTAATTTTGACGCTTTGTCCATACGAGGGAAAAGGTGAGTTAGATGACTCCCTTTGCATAACATACATGGGAATTTGACTCTACTTTTCTTCTTCCCAACGATATCTTGACTAGTTGACGGGAGGGCATCGACATGTTGTTCAGAGGTTGACAACATGGGTTGGTGAGGGTGTTTAGACCATGCTTCTATAACCTTGGATAGACCAGGACAATCTTTAAGAATATGGCTACCCTTACAAAGCCTACAAGGGTACCTGGGTTTACGGGTTGTTTGGGTGATCATGACATCATCAACACTCCCAGCACGATCAACAGTAACTGGTTTCTTTCCAACCCGTCCGACAATGGTTGGAATTTTAGATTCTTGTTTATTTTTCTTCTTCTTCTTATTCATCGAGTTACTAGCTTCAGATCTTTTACTCGATGAAGAAGATGAAATGGAAGAAGACCTTGCAAATGGAGAAGGTGAGGAAGATCTTACTAGTGAAGAAGGTGAAGGATCAACATGCGGTTGATGTTCTTGGGGGGAAGTGCTTAGAAACGAAGCACTCGCTGCATTTGGGATTACCTGAGTGGAAAACAACCACACTGACAATCCAATTGTGAGGCGTAGAAGGCTCAATGTAGCAATGTGAGGAGGACAAATGTTTCCATAAGAAGGAAAAACAAAAGTTTCCCCTGGGGCAGGGGTTCCTTCAATGGTCATTTCGAGAACTGACACCATTAAACAAAAAACCAACCTAGATTCCACTAGGGAAAACAGACAACACACGCTAAAAATATAGTAAGCAAGCAAGCAAACAAAACCTTCTCACAATGAACACACTAGTTAGTGATGAAATCTAACATCGCGAGAACAATGTAAGAAGGCGCTGAGATAGAGTGGGTGGAAAAGTTACGTTGACGACCTGCTTAACGGACTTACACCCTGGTGCAAGCTCCCACACATAATCGTGGGTATACCCTGCAAGGAGCCTGAGTGAGTTTGGCCAACATTGATTCCAGGTACCATGAAGACTTACCCCTTGTTGGCACAAGGGCAGACCCAGGGTTCACTCCAAGAGCGCACCAACAAGCCCTAGCTACTGGGCCTTTCGACAACACCTGCGAAGCAGATTCAGTCTCACCCGAAGTAGCGATGAGGGGGTTGCAGGACAGAGATGTCTACAAGCAGGGGAATATCAAGGGGATATTGTATAACAACAATCACGGTATTCATATATCATTTACCAATGAAATCTACTCTGTGCAGCTATAGATCTTGATCTAACACAATAATGCAAATAACAATATAATAATGACAGAGATCAAAGCATTAATCACTCACACAACACAATATGTACGTGGTTCACCCTCTCTCTAGGGCTACGTCCACATAACTGTGCTTATGATATATTAAGATAAATCTTACACTTCTGATCTACACTCTTGGCCAGTAGATCCTCTCTCTCCTTCTGTCTTTCTCTCCCCCCTCAAGCGCACCTAGCTACAGGATCTGATCTTTGCACCCAGTTGAAGATCTTAGAATACCATAAGGCTTCAACACTTCTCTCTCACAATACAATGACCTCTCACCACAACAATAGAGATAAATCAATGACAATATCATACCCCCCCCCCACAACCTAGGTCCTCTTGACCTTTATTTATACATTACAATACCTCACCGATAGCCTTAGGCCAAAACCTAGGTGTCAAAACCCTAATTACCAAAACCCTAGGTGTCTAAGACCCTAGGTCAACTTGATCCACTTTTTTCGGACTTCGCTAGCCTCTCTTTCCTTCCTTCTCGTGTGGTGCTCCAAAGCATCCAATGGTGGGTTTTTCCACTTCCTGAGTCATCCTTGGTCCATCTTCCTTGCTGATCTGTCACCCTCGATCTCCTCATCCAACGACTTGCTTTTCCGCACTTCGCTCCATCTTTTCTTCTCTTTTGCTCACTTTGACCCAGTGACAATCACTGTGTCTCCCGCGAAGTTCACTTTTTACCTTTTCTTCCTTGTTCTTCATTTCCTTTCATAACCAAGGGCCAACAAGCCCTCAACACTCACTTGTGACTCGTCCCAAGGCACTTCATATTTGCTCTTGTTTTTCTTCGACTTTGGACTGCGCAGTGCAACCTTTGCTTTCTGCTTTATGCCTCCTTCCCATCCTTGTGCAGACTATATTTTCTATGTTTGGTACCCAGTTTTAACTACACTTGGTACCTAAACCATTTTCCTCATGCCTTTACTTGGAGTTGTGAGGTAGTTGGTTGTCATAGTACAACTTCACCCGACTCCCATTCACCAATCCTTCTTTCCATTCTCCATTCAACATCTTCAGCTACGCAACTCCTCCTTCTGTGACATAGGTGATCTCATATGGTCCAAGCCAATCCATTCTGAACTTCCCAGGGTTTTTGATAAACTTACTGTCATATACCAGTACTAAATCACCTTGCCTGAATATCTTTTTCTAGATGTGCCTGTCGTGGTAGGCAATTTCTCGTTCCTTCTGAACTTGCTGATGGAAGCCTGCAATGAATCTGTCTTCTTCTAGTTCGACTAACTGTGCTAGCCTCTCATGAACAATGCCAATATCATCCATGTCTGTAAATGCAACAATTCTTAAGCTCAGTACCAAGTACTCCATCGGGACAACAACTTCAAGACCATTAAACAACTTGAAAGGGGTCTACGTTGTTAATTTCTTGCAAGTGGTTCTATAAGCCCAGAGTACTGTTGGTACTCTTAAATCCCAGTCATCCCTATTCACGCTGCAAATCTTTGTCAATGATGTCTCCAAGATCTTGTTGAATGCTTCAAATGTTCCATTTTCTTGTGGATGGTAAGGTGTACTCTTCTGATGGTGTCTAGGCTGCAACTGTCTTATTGATGAAGTGTGTACCTTGATCACTCATAAGGACCTTAGGGCATCCAAACCTGGTTATTATGTCATCAAATATAAAACGCGCATCTGTAGTTTCACTACAGTCCTTGACTGCTCTTGCTTTGACCCATCTAGTCAGGTATTCTGTCATAGTGGTAATATACCATGCTCCTGTGCGCTTTCCTGGTGGGTTTATAGGTCCCATGAAGTCAATGGTCCATTTTTCAAATGCCTGCAGGGTCATCTGCGATCTCATCTCTTCGGGATGGTTTTCCAACTCACTGGCATACATCACATGCTCTGGTATATTCTTTAGCATCTCTTGTAACATAGGCCACCAAAGGCTAGCTCGCAGAACCTTTTGCGCAGTTGTTTTCGCTGTGTAATGTCCTCCTGTGATGCCTTCATGAGCTTCTGCGAGGATCATCAGGTGCTCTGTTTCCATAACGCATCTTCTTAGTATCTCATCAGGTCCTATTTTATATAGCTGACCATCTATCAATGAAAAATCTGCAGTGCACACCACTAGCTGTTTTTTCTGGGATATTGTATACTCACTTGGAGCCATTCCTGTTGACAGGAACTGGACTATGTCTGCAAAGTGGTCATCAATCTTTCTAATGGTGAGTAGTTGTGCATCCGGTAATGTATCCTCTAGACTGATAGGTTCTTCTCCATGTTCCAACCTCAACAGGTGGTCTGGGCCCTTGTTCATTTTTCCTATCTTAACTATGATCTCAAAATCATTCTCTTGAAACAATAGAATCCATCTGCAGATTTGCCCCCCCCAAAATGGCTTGTTGACTAGGTAGTTCAGCGCAGAGTGATCAATAAACAAGTAGTGGAGGAATTTTTGCAACGCATACACCATGGTTAGTCCCTCTCTCTCTATAGTGGTGTAATTAACTTCAGCTGTGGACAACTTCCTGTTGGAAAATGCTAATGGATGATCAATGTCCCCTTCTCTAGGTTGTGCCAGTACTGCTCCTAATGCAATGGAAGACGCATCAAAATGAACATGAAATTCCTTGCTCTAGTCTGGAAAGACTATAATAGGTGCAGTTACCATCTTTTGTTTCAGTGTGTCGAAGCTCTGCTGGCATTCTTCTGTCCAACCGAACTGACATTATTTATTTAATAAATTCTCCATTGGCGCAGTAATCTGAGCATATCCTTGGATAAATTTCATGTAATAGCCAGTTTTTCCTAGCGCAGTGCGTAGTTGTTTGACTAAAGTAGGTGGTGGCAAATCAACTATAATTGAAATCTTGGATGGATCCACCAACAATCCTTGCTTGCATACAATATGACCTAATAATACTCCAAATGGTGAGAAGAAGACGCATTTCTTCAAATTCAAAGAAATTTGACACTGCCTGCATTTATCCAGCATTAGCCTTAGACATTCAATATGATTTTTCAATAAACTAAAAACAATCTAGTCATCAAAGTATGCTTCTAAAAACTTATGCAAAAATTCTTTGAACGCTTCAACCACCACCCTAGAAAAGATGGTTGGGGCATTCTTCAATCCAAATGGCATTACTGTATATTGGTAGGATCCCCACTCTATGGAAAACGTATTCTTATGGTGGTCCTCCTTGGCGATGCAGATCTGATGGTTTCCTGAAAACCCATCTGTAAAAGAATATACTTCTTGGCCTCCCACATTATCCAACACTTCGTCTATGAATGGTGTAGGGAAAGGATCATGTAGACAAGAATAATTCAACTTCCTGAGATCTACACAAATCCTAATCTCACTTGTCTTCTTATCTTTCACTACCATGGGGCTAATCCACTCCGACTCCTCGACAAGTTCAATAATCCCTGCTTCCAGCATTCTGTCGAGCTCAATCTTCACTTTTTCCTTATATTTCGGGTTCAGTCTATAGGGTCTTTGCTTGACTGGATTTGCATCTGGTTTCAAAGGTATTCTCATCTCTCCCATAGGTCCTTTGATACCCTTCATATTAGTGAACTTGTTCGGGAACAAGTCCTGATACTCGTGCAATAATTCTGTGATTTTGTCAATGGTAGTAGAGTCCCAGTAATCTCCAACATTGGTAAGATTTGGTGTCTCCTCTGTCCCAATATTGACTTTCTTTATCTTTATCGGCTGTCCAATGAATGGTAGTTCAACTGCTGGTCCTTCCACATCTCTCTGGCCTTCTGGTTCTGTGATATTCACCTCCCTTGGATCATCGTCTTCATCGACATTAATGTTGTAGTAGATCTGCAGTTTCTAGAGTGCGCAGTCCATTCATCCTCTTCTTGCTCCAAAGGGAGGCTAGATGCTTCCTTAAATACTTTCTGTCTCACCATTTGTAGTGCTCGATCTACTGAAGGAAATTCACTTTCAAACAAAAAGGTGGTTATAAAATTCTGGATCATACCTTCCCATTCTGAAGTGACGAGGCACAACTCTGCTTGAAGGTACCAGTTAATCGGGGTGGTATCCAACGTATTGACGAATCTATGTACCCATTGTTCTCTAGGAACGTCATTCCAGGCCTCTTTGCAGCTGTGTATGTGGTCCTTTGGGCAACTTCGACCTATGTATCTTACTTCGCAGCTTCCTACTTGTGCTGAAAACCGTGCTGTCATCAAAGTTCGACATTGTGTCTAGTCTGTGATGTTTCCCTTGTGCGTTCCCCACCATCTTGCTGGTGTGGCTTTCATGGCCTCATCCATTTCCAACAACCTCTATTGTGTTGGTACACTTGTCTCAAATTCTGATAAGAAGTTCTCTAAAGGGTTCATCCCATCAAATATGGGTAGATTACTCACTATTGTGCCAATCCAATGAACTTATCTGGTTAGCCTAGCACATCTTCTTGTAGATATTTCATACATATGGTTCTCCCAGTTCTCCAACGCTTCTTCTGAGTTAGATGAACATGTGCTATCACTTCGCTAGCTCAGATTCCCGTCAGCTGTAGGGTTGATATAATCCTGCTGTCTGGCTGTTAATTTGTAGATGTTTTCCAGTTCAAATACATGGTCTTATTCTTTGATAGGCTCTATATATCGTGGACCCTCATCTGGATCTAAAGGTGCAATGAACCTAAGGCCAAATTTCTCAAATGTCATGCGTCTTTTCTTTAGATCAACAACAATAGAATTGTCGAAGGCCCAATCAATTCCTATCAATGCAGGGTAAGGGTAGCTATCATCAACAATTTCAATTACCTCAAAATCTGCAAAGGTTCTTACTCCATCGATGTCCACTGGGACATGATCTAATCATCCAAATGGGCTGACAACTTGCTGATTAGCCATGTGAAGCCTGATAGGGGAATATATCAGCTTGGGTTTTCCCATCAGTGCCCAAGTCTACTTCGTCGTGACATTGACCTCCGACCCTAAGTCGAGGACCACATAGTCTTTCTCATACTCTCCTATCTGAGCATTCAAGTGTAATTCTTTATTTTTCCTTCTCCTTTTTCCAATTTGGTGCACTACCCTATTCAGTAAGGGGTCTATCTTTCCTAGTTCATACTGCTTGATTAAATCTTGTAATTCTTGTACAATACCTTTATCTTGAATCAACTTAACACAAGTGCACAAAAATTCCATGAGTTTGCTTACCTCTTTCCCTTCTGTTGGCGATGCAGATGGATTAAACGCCTGAGGCATGCCATATTCTTTGATTTCTGGTTGTCTCTGTGATGAAGATCCTTGAACTCTTTTGAAATCTTTTCTTGCCTCCTCAAATATCTGTCTTTCTTTCTTAGCATCGAACATTGGGGTCTTTTCTGTAGCTTTCCTGACTCCGTGGTCATTTTCAATCTTTCCTTGGGCTGCTCTGTCTTCTCCTGTAGCAGTTCCTCCTTGAGTGATAACATCAACTCTAGGGTCTGCTCCACGAGGTTCAACATATATCAGTTGTACTTGTGGGTTCTACTGAGGTCCTCATCTTTCCTGAAGTTTAGCCAGCAACACAGGGCATTCCTCTATGACATGCTCGAAGGAGTTATAGTAACTACAGGTTGTACAAGGATTCTAACAATCCCTTGCTAAATGTCCTAGCTGTGCATAGCTGTAATAGATTATTTGTCCTCGGCCTCGGCCCATACCTCCTCCTCGTCCTCATCCTTTGTATCCACCACAAGAATTGAAGTTTCCTCTCCCCGGAGAGTTGTACCGTGGAGTATTTCCTTCTTGTTGTACTTCGCCTTGAATCTTGTATATGTCTCTCGACCTTTCATGCATGAGATCATAAGCTCTACAATCTCAATCATCATGCCCCAATAATTTACAGAATGTACAATACAAGTTTGTGGGTGTCTGAACATACTTCTGCATGTAGTAGCACTCACCTGGGCGATGCCTATTTCTACATACATCGCACCAGGGTAGGTTAACTTTCTTCAAGGGGCTCGATGCCCCTGAGGCCAAGTACTCATGAAACAAGGGACAATGTTGCTTATCATGGCATTCAGATCTGCATCTTACACACTAGATATCTTCCCTTTTGTCTTTTCCCTTATCTTTCTTCATATCCTCGACCCGTAAAGACAAACTAGTTAGCTGGCTCATGATCTAGCTAATGCTTGAGCTAGATTCTTCCATTGGTGCTGATTCAAGCTTCATGGTGATCTCCAAAGCTTCTGCCTGTGATGCAATCTTCTACTACATTCGATGGACTCTTATGTGTGGTAACATCGTAGCAATGAACCATTCTTTGTTCTGTTCATCAGGGATCTGAAAAGTTAATCGGCCTGTCAGGGTCTTGAATCTCTGGTCGAACTCCCAAACAGGTTCTGCTACCCTTTGTTTAATCTATTTTAGTTCTGTAATACATTATGACTCTGAATTAGGTTTCTTAAGCTCTGCAATGAACTCATTCTTGATCTCATTCAGGGGCTTAGGGTGTGCTAGTCCTTGGACAAGTTTCATGTACCAGCTCAGTGTGCGGTCCCTTAGCGTAGTGCTCAACTGGGTTCTCTTGATGGCTTCATCAGTGATAATTTTAATGTTCCATACGACTTCACACAGAAACCAATGCTGACCTGGATCTTCATATCCATCTCCTCTAAAGATAGGGAGTCTCATTTTATCTGCCATAGAGCCGACTAGGCTTCTTGTCTGAGTAGATGCTGGGCTGCTAGTAACAGTAATCTGAAAATTATGGTGGTTCTGACTACTCTGACTGCTAAGTACTATTGGGAAAACAAGAGGATTAACATATAGTTCACGCAGTTCCTAAGTTTTCTGTCTCTCTTTGGTGCAATTCTTCAGCTTCCCCTTCTTCTGTTCTGGTGGGCTCTGGATGCTCTTCGTCGGTTAGATCTACCTCTTCTCCGGTGTAGAAACCCTCTTCTCCATAGTTTTGCTTAAACAAGTTCTCAAGGTGAACCCCTCAGAATACTTTTCCACTGCGCGTATGTCCTGCTTCTGTGTCGCTGTTGCTGTCCGAGATCTTGAACATTAGCCTTTTCTAGTTCGACCAATCTACTGTATCTTCAAGATGTGGTTTTCATGCAAGAGCATCTTGATTCTTAGCTTCAGAAAGTGAAATTTTTTTCCTCTAGGTCCTTTGAAAAAGTATCTCTCGGCTTGACTATACGATTATGTTCTATCAACAACAAACTCGGTGATATACCCTCCAATGGTACTATCAAAACAATGATCTACTGCTCTGGATATAACATTGTCAATTATCTTGACCTTCTGGATCAACGTCGGTGTCCAAACCACAGGAGGTCTAGATCTGATCTCAAACTGTGTGTCAGCTAACCTAGCCAACCACTCATGTAGCTCATCATGGATTCTTCCAAAGAATATCTCGTGAATGTCGGTGAAGATGTATCTTTGTAGCCAATCTTCAGTACTCAATTTAGGGTTCTTGTTCTGGGCTTCAATGAATTCCTTCTCTTGATCCTCTATCCACTTCTGAATCTTTGTCTTCGATGGGAACCACCTTGACATTCCCTTAAAAATATTCATGTTTTGGCAACATAACCATTTGTTGGCATAGGGGCAGACCCAGGGTTCACTCCAAGAGCGCACCAACAAGCCCTAGCTACTGGCCCTTTCGGCAACACCTGTGAAGCAGATGCAGTCTCACCTGAAGCAACGATGAGGGGGTTGCAAGATAGAGATGTCCACAACCAGAGGAATATCAAGGGGATCTTGTATAATGACAATCATGGTATTCATATATCATTTACCGATGAAATCTACTCTGCGCAACTATAGATCTTGATCTAACACAGTAATGCAAATAACAGTATAATACTGGCAGAGATCAAAGCATTAATCACTCACACAACACGATATGTACATGGTTCAACCTCTCTCTAGGGCTATGTCCATAGAAATGTACTTATGATATATTAAGATAAATCTTACAGTTCTGATCTGCACTCTTGGCCAGTAGATCCTCTCTCTCCTTCTGTCTTTCTCTCCCCCCTCCTGTGCACCCAGCTGCAGGATTTGATCTTCGCACCCAGCTGAATATCTTACAATACCATAAGGCTTCAACACTTCTCTCTCACAATACAATGACTTCTCACCACAACAATAGAGCTAAATCAATAACAATATCATACCGCCCTGATCCAGGTCCTCTTGACCTTTATTTATACATTACAATACCTCACCGATAGCCTTAGGCTGAAACCTAGGTGTCAAAACCCTAATTACCAAAACCATAACTACCAAAACCCTAGGTGTCTAAGACCCTAGGTCAACTTGATCCACTTTTTCCGGACTTCGCCAGCCTGTCTTTCCTTCCTTCTCGTGCGGTGCTCCAAAGCATCCAATGATGGATTTTTCCACTTTCTAAGTTGTCCTCGGTCCATCTTCCTTGTCGATCCATCATCCTCGATCTCCTCATCCAATGAATTGATTTTGCACACTTCACTCCATCTTTTCTTCTCTTTTTCTCACTTCGACCCAATGACAGTCACTGTGTCTCCCGCGAAGTTCGCTTTTTGCCTTTTCTTCCTTGTTCTCCGTTTCATTTCATAACCAAGGGCCAACACCCCTCCACAATCACCTTGTGTAAAGACCCTAAAGGGATAGGCCACTAAGGTTACCAATGATGACAGTGATGCCTAGGGAAACATTCGACAGTTCGATCCACGTGCAAGGGCAGGGTATCTAGCCCGAAATCAACTTGAAAGGCTTCCACTCATCATTGTGGGTATACCTTCAAGCGACCCCCATAATACGCACAATCTCTACACCAAGACTAACAAAGCAGGGTGAGTAACTCTACCAATCTCAATGCGACCTCGTGATTGACCCTTGTGTTAGAAGGGATTCCCAGGACAAAATGTAGCAAGTGGATTTCACCGCTCCCTAACGCAAGATTCTATGTTTGTTTGCAACTTTGGAAAGTTATCTTTCACACCTATTCCAAATCCCTACAACTAATCTAATGTAGGTTTTCTACCAAAAAATATAAAAATGTCTAATCAATTTTTATAAGCGCTTTATTTTATGGCTATTGTTACCTAAAAGGAAAATGGCATGGACAATATGGTGTTTTGACCAAATCGAAAGTTATGCAAAGAGATGAAGATGCAATCTTTTCATTTCGATGAAAGCTATGCTATGAGAAGGAGAAAACATTTGTCATTCCCATATGCACAATGTCCCAAAATTTTAAAACACATAAATATCAATATATTCAAGAAATGATACAAATAGACTGTACACCAATACATGATTCATGGCCCCCCCCAACAATGAGGGGGAATTTTTTTTTAGAATTTAAGACCAAAAAATGCCAAGAATCATACAATTTCGCTACTTCAAATGCAAGGATGCCCCAAATCTAATATAAAGAAATAAATTACAATTTTTTGTTTCAAAGAGACACTAAAACCAATAGCAAATCACCTCGAAACAAAAACAACCCAAACTAAGTTTCTCTTTTAACACGATTCATTTAGAAAAAGAAAAAGAAGTATTCTTTCACTAAACGATTCTAAAGAAAAGACAATGCTTTGTAATTGAAAGACACTCAAAGAAAGTGTTGGCGACGGAAGTCACTCCTGGATTGCAGCAGGAGCAGAGCCCGACGCCCATCAGTTTTTATGTCACAATAGTTTTAATGGGTGATCAAATGGGTAGAGACTTGGGAAGATATCACTCAAACTCAGGGACAGGGTCCGGCATGTGAGAAACAAAAGAGGTCTTGATCTAACTTCAGTCAGTGGGTTGATTTGAAAATGAGCAGGTTGAAGACTTGGTGAGAGGAGTGGACAAACTACCTCAGGCAATAGGCCTTTCAGTAATTTGTAGAAGAAAAACTCTGAATGCGAGATCCTCTGG